>JAOZGT010000019.1:1635608-1756580 GCA_035578325.1 Coelinius sp. EB29 | reverse complement strand
ATCAACGCAGAGTACTCTCCGAAGCTGGAGGCCTCCAGCCTAGAGCAAATGACTCTAGAGTCGACCTTCAGGCCTCCAGCCTAGAGCAAATGACTCTAGAATCGACCCCCAGGCCTCCAGCCTTAGAGAAATGACTCTGGAATCGACCTCCAGGCCTCCAGCCTAGAGCAAATGACTCTTGAATCCACCTCCAGGCCTCCAGCCTCGGAGAAATGACTCTTGAATCCACCTGGGGGCCTCCAGCCCAGAGCAAATGACTCTTGAATCCACCTCCAGGCCTCTAGCCCAGAGAAAATGGCTCTTGAATCCACCTCCAGGCCTCCAGCCTAGAAGAAATGACCCTTGAATCCACCCAGATGCCTTCAGACTAGAGAAACTGACCCTTGAATCCACCCAGAGGCCTCCAGCCTAGACCAAGTGACTCTTGAATCCACCCAGATGCCTCCAGCCTACACCAAGTGACTCTTGAATCCACCAAGAGGCCTTCAGACTAGACCAAGTGACCCTTAAATCCACCAAGAGTCCTCCAGCCTAGACCAAGTGGCTCTTAAATCCATCTAGAAGCCTCCAGCCTAGACCAAGTGACTCTTAAATCCACCAAGATGCCTTCAGACTAGAGAAACTGACCCTTGAATCCACCCAGATGCCTTCAGACTAGAGAAACTGACTCTTGAATCCACCAAGAGGCCTCCAGCCTAGAGAAACTGACCCTTGAATCCACCCAGATGCCTTCAGACTAGAGAAACTGACTCTTGAATCCACCAAGAGGCCTCCAGCCTAGACCAAGTGGCTCTTGAATCCACCCAGATGCCTCCAGCCTAGACCAAGTGACTCTTGAATCAACCAAGAGACCTTCAGACTAGACCAAATGACCCTTAATATCCACCAAGAGTCCTCCAGCATTAGATAAATGACTCTTAAACTCACCCAGAAGTCTCTAGTTTGGATAAACTGACTCTTAAATCCACCTAGATTCCCCCAGTCCACATAAAATGACTCTTGAATTCACCTAGAGTGCTCCATCATAGGAGAAATTACTCTTGAATCCACCTAGAGTCCTCCACCTTCTCATTTTTCAATTTTTATTAACTTTATTTGTAAAAAAAAATAATGTATATAGTTGTCCGCACGTTTAAATCTACTGCGCATCGCGCGTTTTTGAGGGGAGTGCGCGCGCCGAAGGAGGCGGACCGAATGCAATCAGCTGACGATTTTTAGAGTTTTAACCATTAAATGAAAGAGAGAAAAAATAAGAGAAAAAAAAGGCACCTCAGCATCACGAGAGGAAGATTTATCTATAACGTGAGACTAGAAATCAAATGTAGATTTTATATGCCAAAGGAATTTGTGTAGCATGAATGAATGTCTCTCTCAGTGCTAGCTGGATCTGTTTCAAGAGTGGCAGTTCCTATTGTCCTCGAGAGGTAACTACTGCGGGTGGGGCCTATTGTTCAATGTCAAGTCTGAACGAAAAAACATGAAATCTGTTAAAAAAATATACAAGTAACTAAACTAATACCCAATCACAATCCTCAAAGGAAAGAAATTTATTCATCTGCAAGAACAAATCCGTCCAATTTTCAGTGTTTGCAATATTTAGAATTTGCGAAATTTCCAATAAGAAAGCAATGAAAAAAATTCCGGATGTATCTTTTTCAAAATAACTACACAACTGTTGAGACGTCTTTTTTCAATACAATCAGATTGAGTTCACACAAGGACGTATCGATAGCATGAAAAATATTTCAAATTGTGGTAGGGATCAAGGGAAATTGGAGCAAAGAATAACAATGCTGGTTAAATTGTCATTCACGTGACCAGCATTGTTATTCTTTGCTCCAATTTCCCTTGATCCCTACCACTAATATTATCACCATGGAGCTGAACAATATTGATTTCAAATTGTATCATTTATTTAGAAGAAATAGAGGAATTCGCGAAAACACTACATTTTTGATGTTTTTTCCCTATTTTGTGAAAGTAACTAAAAAACTACTGAGGCGATCGCCTTCAAAGACTAATCAGTTCTAAGTTACATGGGGATGCATCGAGTGACGAAAAAAATAAATAAAATTGCAGTTTGTTTATATTATTTTATTTATTTTTATGTTAATTTGTTTTATTTTAATTAATTGGAGGCCGTCGAAGGAAAATGATATAGCTAGGATATATGGGAAACCTGGGTGCAAATAACCCTGAAACTGTTTTTTTTTAGGCAATTTGCTTAATTTTCCCTTTTCTTTTGAAAAGGAGGAATAATGGTGATTGGCATAATTGTAGCACCCAAAAGGGTGGGTTTAGTGTTAAGGCGAAGGGAAACGTGGGGGAAGGGGAAGTGACTCAAATGGTGGGTGACCTCTCGAATTGCTCCTTTTTTTTATCGTCCATTTTTTTCAATATGATTTTTTTTTCTTGTGGGTTAATAGTCAGGAGTGAAAGAATTATAATTTCGTTGGATTTAATCCTTCAGCTCTACTCCTTCGATTAATATTTTATTGACAAGAAAAAGGTGGGTTTGGTGTTGTGGCGAAGGGAAACGTGGGGGAAGGGGAAGTGACTCAAATGGTGGGTTAGCACGGTGACACCTGACGAACATGGTTCAAATACTTCTGGAATTGCTCCTTTTTTTATCGTTCATTTTTTCAATATCATTTTGTTTTCTTGTGGGTTAATAGTCAGGAGTGAAAGTGTTGGAAATAAGATTTAAATATTACATTCGTACTTTGTCTGTATTCAGTGCTGTCACGGTGCACTTTATGATAACTAATATTGAGTGTGAATGTGTGAGAAGTGTAGAGAGAATATGGAGATGAAGAAAGAGAACAGTTATTAAAGAATAAATCATTTAATCAAGTTCATATCATTGTTATTAATTAATTACAAATCCAACCTGGTTTTATCAACAGAAAGCATTATAATTTCGTTGGATTTAATCCTTCAGCTCTACTCCTTCGATTAATATTCTATTGACAAGAAAAAGGTGGGTTTGGTGTTGCGGCGAAGGGAAACGTGGGGGAAGGGGAAGTGACTCAAATGGTGGGTTAGCACGGTGACAACTGACGAACATGGTTCAAATACCTCTCGAATTGCTCTTTTTTTTTTATCGTCTATTTTTTCAATATGATTTTTTTTTCTTGTGGGTTAGTCAGAAGTGAAAGGATTATAATAAGATACATCCCTTTCATTTCAATTCAAAAAGAAATACATGATGTAAAGTATCTAATACATAACATAAAAGGGGCGCAAGTATAATTTATTGATTAGAATGAAAGAGGCGTAAGTGCTGGCCTCTTATAGCGTTTTTCTTCCGCTGTTCATAATTCATAAATACTTTTTGACGTGTTTCTTATGTTCTTGTCCAATCGGTAAAACAGTTGATTTATAACGGCAAGAGGGGCGAGGGTGGTAAGAGGGGCAAGATCATAAGAAACACGTCAAAAAATATTTTGAATTTAGTCACTCGAAAGAAACACGGCGAGACCTATCTATAAATGAACAGCGGAAGAAAAACGCTATTAAAAACTGGTAAATTACGCCTGTTTGTTATAAATATTTTCTTTGATAGGTTTTTGTTCAGAAGATAGATGGAAAAATAAAAATAATCGATTTGGCACATACGCCCTTTGTACTGTAGAGACACTGTTTGATGGCACTTACGCCCTTTTAACTTCAGAGCGACGACATGGATACCCATTTATTCCTAGTAAATATTTCAATTTTTCCATTATTTAATTATAGATTCAGTTTTATCAACTCTTTTTTTTCTCGTTAATCAATTAATTATTAAATAAGACCATAAATAATTGAAACTTTCAATTTACGATGAGGAAAATAAAAAATTTTGAAATAGATTTAATTGCGGGTGAAACCCTTCAATGCACTTTTCTCGGGTGGGTCTAAAACTGGCACATCTGCTAATGATGGCACAGGAAGTGCGACGGTAGTGCCGCGTAGTAGCACAGTGAGGAACTGAGAATAGTAGATTCCGTTACCTCCTGAGAAAATTATCGACCGAAGAACAGAATAGTAGTGCCCTCTATAATTTTTTTTGTTAAACACAATTTTTCACAGTTAGGCAGATGGGGACAGTTGTTCACAAAAGAGTCGAAGCAGTGGTACTCATGCTCAAACCAAGAGGAGAGGGCACATGCCCAGGATTTTGGTCAATTCCTCTTTATCATTGATATCTTTTTTTTTTTTGCTACTTTAAGATCAATATTATATCGTCGCCGTAGAGTGAAAGGGGCGTATGTACCAAAAACTCCCTTTTTAAAGTTAAAGGGGCGTATGTCCAAAATCAATGTTTTCCGGCTTTTCATAGAATTTCTAATCGAAAATCTGTAAAAAAAAAGTTCTAACAAACAGGCGTAACGACCAGTTTGTAATAAGAGAGGGGCGTATCTCCGCACTTACGCCCCTTTCACATTATATTTATGCTCATCATAAAATGAAAGGGACGTATTTCCACACTTACGCCCCTTTAAGTAAAGAAAAAAAACACTTACGCCCCTTCCATTTTTTTCAAAAAATAACACTTACGCTCCTTTCACATTACATGTGATGCTTATCATAGGATGAAAGGGGCGTATGTGCTGGAGACACGTCCCTTTGTGATTAACTTTGTGGAATTACGCCCATTTGTTACTACAAAAATTAATCAACTCAAATAATTCCTAAAAGGTAGTACATTCAATTCCGAGGATAAAAAAAAACATACGCCCCTTTGTTATTACAAAAAAAAATTAATGAATGCGACGATATATTTAATTATGCAAATTAATTATTAAACTATTGATTATAGTTATGATTTATTCATGTTCAGTTTTTTTCCAAAGTTTCATAAAAAGCAATTGGTGATCGTTATTGACTTTTCTATTCATACCTCATCACAACCTGTTAATAACAATTGTGCAAATCGTTATGAACCCTCTCCATAATGCGGATTTAAATGATAATGTTAAATGAATCAAATTAATTTCTTGATTTTATGATTCGATTTTATCCATCGCATTATTTTAATTAATAATCAAAAATATGTTTACGGTACATCACACTAGTTTTAACCCATCATACACGTTACTTCCCCTCCCTTCCATACACATGCCTGTTTGTTATAACGAAGTGAATTCGAAGTGAATTTGTTATAGCGAAGTGAATTCGAACCGTTGTCTCTTTATTACGAGATTATCTCATCAACCTTTAGAGATAAGAAAAAATGTTCCCCTTTAAAATTGATGTTTTTTTAAAAGGCAAACATTTTTCATTTCAAACTTTTTTGTTTATCTTCAACGGTTGTCCCTGTAGACTGTCTGAAGTGCAGCACGAACTGCACCCGTACGCCTAGGCGAGTCCCGTGCCGCTCCGAATAGTATGAAGCCATTAAATATGAGAGATAGTGAAAAATGTTAAGAGATAAAATCAATGTATTTTTAAATTAGGTTTTTTTTTATTTAAAACTTTTTTTCTATAACAGAAAGTACGATAGTAAAAGTGACTCGCCCTAAAAAAATAAATTTCGAAAAGAGAAAGGGGCACAGCGCATGGACTACATTTCGTCATATACGCCTATGCTGCTTTGAATTTGTTAACCTATGTTCTTCTCCCCCCCCCCCCCCTCAGATGTCATCTCCCGATAGGTCGAATCCCAATTGTGATTGGCAACCCTGTCATTTTCAAAATTCAGATAAAATAAGTATTTTTTTATTTGGTCGTAAAATAATTTCTCATAGAGATGATTTTACTATCGAGTTTTAGAACTGCATTATCACGATTCAATTTCCAAAATTCTAATAAGAGAATCATTCTACAAAAAAAAATATTAACAATTTGCTTCTACCAGAAAAATTTCTAGCTAAAAAATTCACATAAATCCTTAAAATTCTAATTTCGACTCAAATAAAAACCTAAGAAATTAAATTAAATTGTTGAGATTTTTATTCTCCCAAAAAAAAAAATTAAAATGCCATGAAAATATCAATTCCATTTGAAATTTGGAAATTACGAGTAAATTCCAATGTTTTTAGGATTCTGGGCGGAGAACATAAACACTTAAGCCACAAATAATAAGAAGATATAGTCCAGTCGGTGAGGATTCAAAATCGAGTTTGTTGGCCAATTTACTTTATAAGTGTCGGATTTTGATGAGTTTTTTACTTTTAAAAAACAAATTTCACGTCCCGAGAAAAATTCAAGACACACAGAAAGTCTCGAATAATTCTCAAATCTGGGGAGAAATCTAGAACATTCCTTTTTACTTTTGAAAAATCAATTTCAAGTCTCGAACTCGTCTAGATATTTTCAAAATTATTTTTGAGTCTGAGGAGAAAATTGGGAAATTTTTTTACCTTTAAAAATAATTTTCAAGTCTCGAGAGAAGTTTCAGACATATAAAAACTCTCTAGTACTTCTAAATCTAGGGAGAAAGTTGAGACAATTTTTTTTTAATTTTTGAAAAAATGAATTTCAAGTCTCGAGAGGAATTTAAGATAGACAGAAATTTGCGAGTTGGTCTCTAGGTATTTTTATAATTATTTCTGAGTCTCGGGAGAAAATTGGGACATTTTTTAAATTAAAAATAGATAAATTTTAAGTCTCTATAGAGAAATTTTTGACACAAAAAAACTTTCGAGTTTATCTCAGAAATTTCTGAATCATTTCCAAGTCTTGGCAGAAATTCTAGACAAAGTTCGGTCCATTTCAGAAAAATGAACGAAACTCCAAAATATCTCTAGAAGTACAGAAAGAAAAAATATAGAGAATAAATTAAAAAACGAAATATATGTTCTGAATTAATTCGAATCATCTCCCATAAATATCCCTCTTTTGTTCTAAAAACATCTGAAATTGCTCCAGATGTCAAAAAATTGAAGGACATTGCCGTTGGAGACTTTGACGTGTACTCCATTCGACACGTAAATTGACACTCCAACTTATTTTTGTAATTTTTTTTTTCAATGTTTGAAGAAATTTAACAACAATGGAAATGCTATTTGTTATGATAAACGGCTCCTCTGCATCCATAATCGTGAAATGAAATGAAGAAAGATTGAAATGCAAGACCAATAGATTTCCCAATAGACATAATGATTATAATCCATAATTTCAATGACAAACAAATGACCATAACTCAAAAACTATTGTTCGTGAAGACAAAAATCAAAAGCCATTTTATTCGTTATTGAATTACGCAACTTTTTCTCACTGTATGTCTCGATAACTTCTCAACAGTTTTCGAGATATTTTAAAATGAAAATGACCGCTTCAAGGGGTATTTTGTTTATAAACAAACTAGATAGGTACGCGCGCTTCGCGCGCGTATGGTTTGCAGGCTTCGATTCTGAAGCTTATGCTAAGGGTATATGTAAGATATTTAACTTTTCCAACATATATTGTTTTTTTTTTAACATACATTGCCTAATTCTGTTATTTTTTGAAAAGTTTCACTTTTGCCGTAGACTTCTACGTTATCACTTTTATGATATGGAGAAAGGCTCCAACCAACGCCTTTTTCAGTGAAGTACTACTACCTTTGATTCTTTATTTATATATCTACATTATTTTTATTCAATATGAATATAAATAAATAAAAAATCGAATTATCTACTTCCCCTTAAATGATGAGGAGTTACAATTAGTTATTATTTTCTGTTTATTCGTATAAAAAGGAATTTAATGTATTGAATATCATTTGAATTTCATAACAAAAGATTTTTAGATAAAATAAAATATAGGAATATATACAATATACAATGTATATTATTAATATAATGTATAATATATAATATATAATATAACATATAAGATATATATAGTATGGTATATATTATATATATATAATATATAATATATATTTATATATACATAAAATTGAATTAGATTCAATTAAATTCCTATCATAAGCTTAACTAAACTAAAATACGGTAAGGATAAGTATTGGTATTTCATGAACATGATATGACTTGGCAAAATAGATCGGTGACAGAAAACGTTTCACTAATTTTTTTATAGAGGAATGCACACCTTGGCTTTAGGACACTTTTTTGCGGATGTCATTCTGAGTATTTAAAGAAAAAAATCATCAAAATCCGACACTTTAAAGTGAATTGGCCAACAAACTCGATTTTAAATCCTCACCGACTGGACTAATAGAAATAGAACAGAAGAGTGGAAATATACAAAAGAAACAAAAGAATCCATTCTTGACTGTAAACCGACCGCCCCTTGACGATTTTAAGTATATACCTCGACATGTGACCCAAACTCCCTCCCCCACATTTTGAGCCTAGAGGATATTTTATTGTCCTTTGGGTCATTCGACACCTTTTCAATTTTAATTTATTGCTAAGAGCCATTTTCCCCTTTTTAATCCACATTGAAGAAGAGTGGCCCATTCACCACTATATCCTCGGAATTTTCATTGTACGGACATGCACATGGTGCCAAATTTATTTTTATTACCTGTTTATGTTTCGACCAAGACCTTTTTTTTTGCTTCACCGAAGTGACCGTTTTATTGCACTTTCAATCCCTTTTCCACGTTTCCTCTATCTAGAAATTTCTGGGTAGATCTGGAAAAGGTTAGGTTCCCTTACCGTTGCAGGTAAATGAAGGGGAATTAGGTACTGGTTGGGAAATGCTATTCGTGTTATTTAACTGTTGTTCAAATTTTGAAGGGGTCGATTATTATAAGCTGAGAAAAACGCAGATGAGGAGTTAAAAAAAATTTTTTTTCAATTTAATGGAAATTAATTTTTTCGAGGTTGTGTGAAATATAATATCGATATTATTAGTTATCCATTTTGTTTAATTGAAAAATAATGATTGCGGTTGGAGAATTGAATTACATTTCTTTTATGGAAATAATTTGATTATCGAAATAAAAAATTGGCTTTTTTACAGAAGAAATCAACAGAAAAATCTGAAATCCACAATGAAGTAATTTCATATTCGGAGACTAAGGGGGATTAGAATTACAAAAAAAGGTCTTCAAAAATTTAATTAACATGGATAAGAAAGATTAATCAATTGAAGCTCTTTCTCCCTGGTTATTTTTCATTAGATTACATTTTTCGCCTTACATAGAATTAATTAACATGGAAAAGACTGAATAATTAATTGCCAGCAAAATAATCCCTTGCTACAGAGATGGGTGGCCGAACGGGAACATTCAAAAAAACGTTTCTGCCTCTTTTCGACCAGCCTTCACAGTCTTACAATCGTGCCTCCCTATGAATGGGTGTATGAGCCTAATTTTTTTCAAATTGGAGTGGGAGGGATGAGTGGAAAAGCGCACATTAGGTCCAGCAGTATACAATTATCCTTCAGGCATGAACGAGGATTTAATGTGCAATGTTGAGATTCAAATTGATGAAAATTCAAGGTAGGAGAATATAAACTAAAGATAGAGGGAAGAGGGAAAATTTTATGGGCTTGCGGGGTTGATAAATCCCTAAAGCATATGTAGGGGACAGAGGGTACCTACAATTTCATCAATAAAGGACTTAGTTACTAAGGGACCGGAGGATAATTTTACGCGTACCTGCGGAAGTAGGACAGGTGTAGACAATTCAAATGTAGGAAGTTTAGGGGTCAGAATGATAATTGGTGTCAGTGAATCTCAGGGACAATAGTTAATTATGCCTGATAATAGTTGAGACCGTAATAAAATCATAAATATTCAGAACGAAGGTATTCGAACGAAAAATTATTTGTCATAATGTAAATTGATAATGTTGAAGATTAACTAAATGCTAAAATGTCGTTAACGGGATTGCCAAAATTAAAATCCAAAAAAAGAAGAGGTGCAAAAAAAAAGGGAACATTAATGTTCCCGGCCGAAGAAATTGTAAATCGGAAGAAAACCTAGGAAATAATAGGGAAAAACAATAACGTACATTCGGATGGGACTGGAAATTTTCCTCTTATAAGAATAAAATATGTTCGATATTAAATTAGTTAATTAAGTGTGTCTGCACGCAACGCGTTCCTCTCCCACGTTTCCCAGGCCGCTATATCTCGGGAACTGAGGGACCGACCAGGCTGCAATTTTTGCCAAAATCAACATAACTGATAACAATTTTTATTTAAAATTTCAGATATTTATCGGTGAGATTCATGCAATTATTTACATAATTCGGAGACGAAACGTATTAACAGACAACCACACCCATATATATAGACATTTTTTTAAAACGTGAAATCTCTAACGTTTCGTAATGTGTCCAGGCGAAATTAGAGAAAGTAGAAGGAAAAGCGATCACAAGGGTGCCATCAGGAAGCAAAAATGGTAGAAAATAAAGAATAACTTCCAAAATTATTGTTAATCGTTGATTTATCTCGAGAACGAGTAGCGAAAGAATTTTTTTTTTTTATAGAGCACCCAATTTCCCAAGAACAAGTTCGTTTGAAATTTTGTAGTAAAGTCACTCATGGTCTAGATAATTAAATATTGAACATTTATTTCAATCTTTAACTGACGTTGATTATCATGACTGACCGACGAAAGAGGAGTTTAATGCATGCATATGCATATTGTGTAAAAGGCGGCAGGATTAGTTGTGCGAGAGAGAAAAAAAAAGAGAAAAAAATGGCGCCTCAGCATCACGAGAGGAAGATTAATCTATTACGTGAGGGTAGAAATCAAATGTAGATTTTATATGCCAAAGAAATTTGTGTAGCATAAATGAATGTCTCCCCAGTGCTAGCTGGATCTGTTTCAAGAATGGCAGTTCCTATTGTCCTTGTAGCCTGATGCTCATCTTTCTCCCCGTTGGAGAAAACTGTTACCCTTTTCTTGCATACGTCAGACGTCGCAAAGAACCTCACAGAACTGTTGAACTCCTACCGAGGGGCTGGGAACTCCAAGATCGAGTGACACATGACTGCTAAATGCAGTCAATTTCACTAATAGTGATTCCAATGACTTCATTGAATTTATGATTTCAGTGATTGCAACCTTGATTATTAGTGATTTCATGACTCACCATGATTTCATTGACTTCATCAAACTGAAATCAATGACTTCTGCATCATTGAAATCACTAAAATTTCACCAAACTGAAATAATAATTGAAACTGAAGAATTAGTTATCGGAATTATTGATTTTACTAGGGCATCATGCGCGCTAACGCGCGCGACGAGCTTCCAGTAAGCGCTGTAGCGCACAACAATTATTCAAAATAGCTGCCCGGCTACTCAGAACTCACGGAAAAAAATGGAAAAGTGTCGAATTAGAGAAAATGTCAAAATTGGCCATTTTGACTGGAGAATGGCTGACCCCCGGAACCGGCCCACCCAAAATTTTGTCTTTTCGATTCCTTCTCGTTTGATATCTTCAAAATCGTTGCCCGGCTACTCAGAACTCACGGAAAAAAATAGAAAAGAGTTGAATTAAACGTTTTTCCTCTTGCATTCGCAAAGTTCAGTGTTAATCCTAATAAACATGTTTCGTAAGCATTTTCTTTGAATAGGCACCAGTCTCCTATATAATAATTTTGCTTTGTGGAGGTAAAGCAAGATTTGAGAGTCGTCACATGCATATAGTGATTTCTTCGATTTCACATGATTTCATTGACTGCAAATGAATTCATTGTGACTTCAAGAAATGACTTAATGGTTTGAAATCATGAGATTTCAGTGATATCACCGATTTCATTGATTTCATGCGTGACTACAAATTGATTTCAGTAGCTAGTGACACATGACTGCAAAGAGTTCCCAGCCCCTCGACTCCTACCACCGTCATAAATTAGGAGCAAAGGCTTTCGACGGTACATACACGGTAGGATCGGAGTGATTACTTTTTTTTTATAAAGGTGAAAAGTACGATAAAGATCTTTTAGGGGCTGGGAAGCTTCTCCCACATTTAGATTATCTTTTTAAAAATGTCACATTTTTACATATTCTAAAACTAGTGAAATTAATATTGTCCATTGGCTAAGGTTGATAAATTGTATACCGCCATATTAAGATGAACAACGCGATAGTTAATTTGGAATAACTAAAAAGTCTTGTAGGCGGTATTAATGAGAGTACCATTTACTATATTGAATAAAAACTGTTCTCGTTTTCGGGTTTCAGCAAAGCAAAAATGATTGCAGCAGACAATGATATGAGTGAGTTGATTGAAACAATGCGGCTTATGGTGGATACAATCCTCGAAAAGCTAGTGATATGTTACTCACTTTTACACTTAACAATTTTCGATGAGTTGGATGAACGTTTGTCACAATAGCCTTAATGAACGTTAAATGTTGTTTATGATGAATGTTGTTCAATGCAGAACCGAAGAGCGGAGTAGAAACCATCTCCTCCATTAGAACTCCCCCTTCCTCCTTTCCATTAGGCGGTCGTCCAATCGTAAGCAAAACCCGATTGGATGTGTTGACGCATACTATTCAAATTTTCCCCGATTTACCTGGTTGACAACTTCCTCCCCTTTGGGAAAAATCCCCGCCCTTTTTTGTGCCCCCATCAGACGGCGAAAGACGCCAGAAAACTCGTCGAAGCACTTGGCAGCCATAAATTAACAACAAAGGCCTCCGACGCTAATACTGAAGTAATCAGCTTTTCCTTTTCGAACAAAAAAAAGGTTAACATCTTGAAGGGACTTGGGAATTTTCTCCCAATGTTGATTATTATTTTGAAAACTTAAAATTACATTCTAACACTCTAGTGAAATTAATATAATCCATGTCATACAATAGTGGTAATGAGTGGACCGTTTATTATATTTAACGTGAACTGTTCTCGTCACCGTAGATTGAAAGGGGCGTAAACGCCATAATTTTTTCATTTTTGCTTCCGAATGGAAGCATTGTCATCCATCTATTTTTACATTGTCTAATTTTGGTTGGAAATGATGTAGAATCTTCTCAAACGTAAAAATACGAAGTTTGGAGCCAATGTCCATCTGTCGCGTGTCCACTCGGGGGTCACTTTTCCTTAAATTGACCAATTAATTGAGAAAATCATTTCCGAAACATCTGAAATTTTGTCAGATTGTTGGTATTAGTTGGAGCTAATTCTGTGCCAAATTTCAGCTCGATCGATTGAGTAGTTTTTGAGGAATAGTGATTTGTTTGTAAATCGTTTTTTGTGAATATCTCAGAAATGACCAAACCTATTGGCTTTTTTTCAAAATCTTTGTCTCGTTGTCTACTATCTGAATCAACCAGGATATATATACCGGTCAATGCAAGGTTTTAGAGACATGGCCAATTTTCTGTTTTTTACGGAAAATTCTTATAAACACGCTAACTTTTGAAAAAAATGGAGATATCAACTTGAAATTTGACATGAAGGTGACTCTCATGATTGTCATGTTTGATTTTAAAAATGAGCTCAATCGGAAAGGTGGTTCCGGAGATATTCAACTTTGTATGTGGATCTATTTTATTGAATATCTCAAAAACGACTCAATCGATTTTTTTTTTTTTCGAAACCTTCGTCTCGATGTCTTTCATCTTAATCAATCAAAATATGTATACCCGTTCATACAAAAATTTTGAGATATGGTTATTTTTCCGTTTTTCACTGAAAATCCTTGTAAACACGCTAACTTTTGAAAAAATGAAGATATCAACTTGAAATTTGGCATGAAGGTGTCTCTTATGATTATAATATTTGGTATTTAAAATCAGCTCAATCGGACGATTAGTTCCGGAGATATTTAGCTTTCGAGATATGAGATGCAAAACATTTACTATAATACGCAAAAAGGATTGAAAGGACCATTCGGAAGCGCTCCATCAATTGATTGATAGCGAAAAGAAAATGCACACGTAAAATTAGCAAATTCCACAACCGCAAATCTGAAGTTACCAATTTATAGCCGCATGTCGCTGCCGCCAGCTTGTCTTTTGTAATAACAAAGGGGTGTATGTTTTTTTGGTTACCTTGGAAATGAAGTGCACTGTACAGAGAGAAAAGTTGAGTAAAAATTACGAGTCTGTTCAGTAATTGTCGGGCGACCTTGTGGTGTGGGGAAAAAGTACGTGACATACCGCAATTTTCACTTGAAATTACCGTAATTTTTTCCCACACTTCAAAGTAGCTCATCAGTACACATAAAGTCGTTGAGTGTACAAAAATTAAACAATTTCTAAAAATTATTGTTTTCATTTTTAAATTATTTATAAGAATTATTGAGGTCATCAATATGAAAATTATAACATTTTTCGATTTTTAGAAAAGTAAAAATCAATAAAAAGTAATTCAGTTGACTAGCTTGCAAATATACGTGGCAACGCTGGATATTAAAATGACAGGCGGGAGTCGAGTGGAGTGAACGCCATAACCTCTTTACTCGAGCAGACGTTGCCATGTCGATTTCGGTTCCGGTTTCTCGTCAATTTTCACTGTTTATTGTTAATATCAACAAAAACTAAACGGATAAACCTCATGAAACAAGTGCCAATATTTTTTATTATTTTTTTCATATTTTGAGTGAAAAATTCAGATTTTAATCTTTATTCAAAAAAAAATTATGAGTTTTTCCATAAGACGCTGGGTAAAATGTTGATTTTTCAAAATTGATTTTTTGAAAAACTTAAACGGTCATTAAATCGAGCAAAAAATTACGATTAAAAAATCTAATATCACTTTCAGGCGATTTTTTGTAGTTTTCAAAAATCTTTAAATTTTATTGCACTGATGAGTTACTTTAAGGTCACCCCATTATTACCGAAGAGACTCGTACTTTTCACACAAGTTTTTTCTCCGTATGCCCCCCAAGAACGATTCTCATTGAGAAATTATTGTAGCGGCAAATGGATATGCTTCCGAAAAGTTAGGACCAAGTAAGCGTATCTCCTGAACATACGCCATTTTATTTTTAGCTGATCTAGTTCATCTCAAGAAGAAAAAATTACAAACAGACGTAATTCAAGTACATACGCTCCTTTCATTATACGATGAGCAAAACACAAAGTACAGTGGACTCTCCCTAAGTGTCCGATCCGTAAGTGTTCACTGCCCCAGCGCAAGAGGAGAATCATTCCCCCACCATAGGCACTCCCCTTCAAGCGCGTTCTCTCTCAAACCTCTCTCGTTCTCTATCCGATGCGCCACGAATGTGCGCAGTGACGTGCTGTTTACCGAACAGCTGGGAATATGGGTAAATACAGTGGTAGCATGGAAGAAAAAATGGCAAAATCAAATGGAAAAAAACCATTAAAATCGTGGGATTTAGATGTTAAATTGAGAGTGATAAATGAAGTGAACCATGATACGGGAATTTGTGATATTGCAAAAGAGTTAAACGTTCATGCGGTGACAGTGAAAAAGACGCCCAGTGCCTCTTACCCCCACCATTGCCTGTACACACATCTCTGTCTGACTCTGGCGTTTTCGCTCTTTCGACAGCGCAGTGGGATCGCTTCATAAGTGTTTTTTCCGAGAATTCAAACCCCCGGAGGCGAACACTTAGGGAGAGTCGACTGTATGGAGGAGGCTTGGGTGTAGAGATACGCTTCTGTGCCGTTACAAACTAGTAATTAGGCCTGTTTGTCTAGATATTTTTATTCAGAGATTTTCAATCAGTAGTTTAATGAAAAGGTGAAGAAACATAGATTTGTGACAAATGTCCATTTCGCTATAGAGAAGGCCTTTTTGGTACTTGCTATGCCATTTCCTTTCAAGTAGCTCTTTTCGTTTGATTAATATTGCATTAATGGGAAACCGGTGGCTTAAGTCTGGAGGTGAAGGGAAACTTAGGAGAAGGGGAAGTAACGCGTATGGTGGATTTGCACGGCGATAACTGACGAACATGGGTTCAAATACCCCTGAAATAGCTTTTTTTTTCTTATCGATTTCTTCAATTCCACTTCTTTTCTCTTTGCGGGTTAATAGCCGGGGGTGACAGAATTATAATTCCGTTGGAATTTATATTTCAGCTCTCTTTGTTCAATTGATATTGTATGGGCAGGAAAAGGGTGGATTTGGTGTTATTGGCGAGGGCAAACGTGCAATAACGGTGCAAATTATTACTGCGATAGCTGATGTGAAATATTCAATCATTAGTAATTGATTGAAATATGCAGAGATGTAAATGCGTTTAAAAAAAGGTCGGGTGGCTGTATCTATCGCGACACTAGCCAGTGCCGCTGATACACCCGATGAGTTTAGACTTGGCCACGTATATGATGTAGCCTAGGTAATGGAAGTAAGACGTGTCCACGTAAAAAATTGATGAATATGACATTCAATTGCCGAGCATGATTAGATATAAAAAAAATGAAAAAAGATGGAACAAAAACAGCCTCGGAGAAAACTATTAATAAATAAAAAATAATAAATACTAAAGAAACACAATGAAGATAACTTTTTTTTATACCATCACTTTAAAGTTAAAGGAGCGTAAGTGCCATTATGTTCAGATTTTTCTCTTACGATATCAAAAGAGCGTTTTTTTTCCCTTCGGAATAGAATTTTCCTACTCCTATGAGAGGTTTTTTGTGAATTTTGTTTCGAAATGCCAAGTTGACGTAAGTCCAATTGATAAACACTAAGGAAGTGTATGACCAGGACATGCGCCCCTTCTCTTTCATCCTTGCTAGTAATATTCTAATTTATGTGAAGGAGAATTTATCATAAAGAGGTATAACTCGAGCACTTACGCCTCTTTCTTTTCGGTTGTTCGTTAAATTTGTTATCTATTGCTAAAAATCATAATCACAAAAGGGCATAGCTACTGTTGATAACCTACATGAATATTTTTCGTTCATTGTTATTAATTCAAATCACCGCTATAGGAGTGGAAGGGGTGTAGTGCCTTAATAATTTTTTTTTTTTGTTTGTGATGTACCGTAAACATATTTTTGATTATTTGTGGACGTCCGCATGAAAAGGGCCCACTTTGGCGGTATTGGACTTATGCATACTACCCTTTCCTTGATATGATTCCCCTCGTTTGAAGCCAGGAATGACCCCAAAATCGTAGAAAATGACGTCTCTATTGAATATCAAAGAAATAATTTAACATGGGCTTAAATGGGAGATGTGAACACAAAAACGTAGATATCTCGGAAACTAAATGCGACAAAGTGGGCCCTTTTCATGCGAACGTCCACATTTATTCAAATAATGCGATGGATAAAAATCAATCATAAAATCAAGAAATTAATTTGATTCATTTAACATTATAATTTAAATCCGCATTGTGGAGAGGGTTTATAACGATTTGCACAATAGTTAGTAACGGGTTGTGATGAGGTATGAATAGAAAAGTCAATAACAATCGCCGATTGCTTTTTATGAAACTGAAAAAAAACTAAACATGAATAAATCATAACTATAATCAATAATTTAATAATTAATTTGCATAATTAAATATATAATATTGATCTTAAAGTAGCAAAAAAAAAAAAAATGATATCAATGATAAAGAGGAATTGACCAAAATTCTGGGCATGTGCAACCCCTAGGTACTTAGCCGACAATTGCGCTAATTAAAAAAATGGTCTTATGTAGGTGATTGTACAACGTTAGTACATGATTGTACGAGGTGAAATTTCGTTAGTAGATTCATCAATTAGCTGCAATTAATTAATTAATTTTAGGCATGATGCTGGCCGACGAGAAATCAAAAATTATTCAATTAATTGTCAAAAGGGATCTATTTCATCAGAAATCGTTAGTAGATTTCAAATTTTATAATTTCATTGTTTGTAGATGCATTGTTAATTAGATAAGTGCAAATAAACAATTGTCGTTTAATATCCGCCCTTAAGCGAGCAACCTGTATGGTCTCTATATTATCGACAATTACTTTTGTCGAATTATATACAGATGATACAGATACAATGTAGTGGATCTATTCAATTTTTAGTTCTATTTAAATTTAAACAGGTTTAACTTCTACAGCATTAAAATTAATAAACGGGTGATCTTCGGTCGCAATTGTACATATGTGGAATGTGGAAACACTATAAATAATAAAAGCAATTCCATTCGCGTTCGTTGTGTTGACGGAGAAATCAAAGGGGTAAAAATGTGCTCATCTTCGATGCCATGCTCATTTCGGAGCATATTATCGAGCATTTTCTCCTGCATTCTCGGAAGGATAATTATCGAACTTTGATTGTTTCAATCACATCGATTTTCATGCTGTGGTTGCATTTGGTGAAAATCCCTGTAATTTTTCATTATTATTATTATTGATTTAAGAGGGTCCGTGTGCGATTGTTAACATCATTATCTTCCATTTTTTTTTTTTAAGTTGATTAACAACAAGTTTAATGAGATTATTTTGTATTCGAGTTGGGTATTCTTCTTGTGGATGGTTTATTATTCTGATGAGGTCCAGATTGCACCACCAAATGAGGAAATTGTCGAGGGAATTTTTTTTTTAAATTATTTATTTAATTAAAAACATGATAATTGTCGACAGTTCTATCAAGATATTAGAAGTAGATTTCTTCTGGATTTTTTACCTCCCGCATTGAGTACTTGTAGAGTAATTTATAATTGCCCATTATTTAATCAATTAACTATTATTAATTAGTTTAATTGACTTTTTGTAAACAAGTAAAATGAGAATAATTCACTTTTTTTTTAAAATATCTTTGATTCTGATGCAGATATCAAAATTTTTGTAAAGACCTTTTTTGTAGAGAAAATGAAGATTTACAAAAAAGGTCTCTTCAATAATTTCAATAACTTCATTAGTATCAAAGGTATTCATTAAAAACATCTCATTTAATCAATTTATCACTCGATTCAATAATAATAACTGGGTCCTCGAATCAATAAACAAAATAAATATCCAAATGTCAAATTATATTAGTTCACACACTCAAGTACATCGTGAATACTCTCAAGGTAATCATGAAGTAGTGTGAAAATGCTTTCACATATTCAGTGTACAAATTGAATAGTTTAAAATCCAAGAAAAATAGTAATGAACGAGATAAAATTGATGAGAGATTACAAAAATTCGTGCGTTGTCACAGTGACTTTGTTATAGCATTTGAGAGGATATAACAATTTCATTGTATAGCCTATTGTATGCCTAATATTGACATTTTTGTATCAATTAGAAAAATTTATTCAATTTACTTTTGAGGATTTTTCTCAATTTCTAATTGCGAAGTAATGGAAATTATTCAAATCTAGTACCTTTTAGTAATTAGAAGATTATCTCGAGAACGAGTAGGTTTTGAGGAAAATGTCAGATCTTGTTTGTAGAGGGCAAAATTTTCTACAAAAAAGGTCTCTTAATATTTTCTTCTAAAACCCTTAATTACCGAGATAAATTAATCTAAACTTTCGAACCACCAAATTAATCACGAAATTTATATCTTCCTCCCCAAAAAAGTCCACAATTTCCACTGTCCCCAAAAAAAAAAAAACCACGCTCTGTGGTTAATTCATACGACTCCACGAAAACGATCTAAATTACCAAAACTCGTGGAATTTCTTCGTTTCGTTGGACTCGTCTAAATATATGCTGTTTTTTTTCCATTTTATTTACTCATATTTTTTTATTTGTATTATTTCTTACAAGGCTTTTGTCCCTCTAACAAAGAGGTGATACTCCACTGAACAAAGAGCAAAAACAATTATAGAATAAAACGATGAAAATGCACATGTTAAACCCTCACACATGAGAACACTCGATTAAAAATTTTCTCATATTTTTTTTGTCCAAATACTAGATTTTTTTTTCATGAAAGAAGAAAAAATCAATTACTCAATTAATGTGTCAATGAATTTTATATATAGAGAGTTGAAAAACAAATAGTTATTGAATACAAATACGTATCTGTGGTCAAAGCCTTCGAATAGCCTGACAGATAAATTTTTTTCTTCAATGTACAGTTCCATAAATGAGAAAAAAATTAATTAATAATTAGTCTAATAGAGATAAGTCAATTTCATACAGTTTATTTCGTGAATATCTTGTTAACTAATAGTTTAACAACAAAATATCAAGAGATCTTTCCTATTGATAATTTTATACTCTATATAAAAAAGGTCTCTTTACATTTTATCCTCAACCCACTCGTTACCGAGATAATTGCATAATTGATCCTTGGCACTCAAAAATTCAATTTTTGGACATTCTTCGTTAATTATGCATTTATCTCGGTAATTAGTGGGTTCAAAGAAAAATATCAAATGACCTTTTTTGTCGCGAATTGATTTCTCTACAAAAAAGGTTCGTTGACATTTTTCGATAAACCCCTCCGTTTCAGAGATATCCGCGAAATAATCTCATCTCATTTCCAAATTTTCCTCCAAAAATGTCTCCAAATCACGAATCAATCATCTCCATTAATTTTCCATTTTAATTGTCAAATTGATCAGACAATTGAATTAATTAAAATTTCTTTATCTCGCGATACCCCAAGTATTTACGTTCGATTAAACAATATGAAGGAAAAATTAAGTATGGCATAAATAAATTCAAATGGACATTTAGTTAAAAAATATAAATCGTGTTTTAAGGATATATTACTTTTAATTTTAAGATGATGTAAGATGTGTTAGTGAAGCTTGCCTCTAATTAGTGAATAGGACAGCGCTATGAACAATAATTACCATAAAAAAAACATACAAAAAAGCAAAAAAATTATGATAAGGCATTTAAATAAGTGTAGAGTATTTCTTAATAAAATTAATTCTAAAATCGACCAAAACTTTTTGTTTGTCTTATTATTTCCGTTTCTCTTTTGAATACTCTATTTTTTTTTTTAATACCAAAATTGTGTGACTGATGTGTGATTGGATGGCTTGAATCAGCACAAATGACAACACAACATGCAGAGGGGAGACACAAGCACAAGAGAGTTTATTTTGGGAATATCTCTGAAACTAGTGAATTGAGAGGAAGATGTCAAAAGACTTTTTTTGTACGTAACAAAATTTTCTACAAAAAAGGTCTGTGACCACAAACTTGGAACATTGGTTTGACAAAAGGTCAATTATGTTACATTCATCTATTGTCATTCATTAATAGTCAATTATGTTATATTCATCTATTGATGAATGAAGACTAATAATTATAGTCAATTGAACCACATGATGCATGTATAAATAATATCTGTCAGATATGATCGTCGATAATATAGAGACCATACAGGTTGATCGCTTAAGGGCGGATACTTAACTACAATTGTTTATTTACAGTTATTTAACTAACAATGCATCTACAAACGATGAAATTATAAAACTTGAAATCTACTAACGATTTCCGATGAAATAGACCCCTTTTGACAATTAATTGAACAATTTTTGATTTCTTGTCGGCCAGCATCATGCCTGAAATTAATTAATTAATTGCAGCTAATTGATGAATCTACTAACGAAATTTCACCTTGTACAATCATGTACTAACGTTGTACAATCACCTACATAAGACCATTTTTTTAATTAGTGTAATTGTCGGCTAAGTACCTAGGGGTCAAGAATCAAATCAATTTTGGAATCAATGTATTGCGCCATCTGAGTGGAAAGAAACAGACTTTCATGAGAAAGTGGCGCTGATGTCGCGTAAAACACTAGATCTGACATAGAGTCCCTAGAGTTACCGACCGATTGATGGCAATCGCTGAACATCGAAAATAAAAATGCGATTACGTTCATTTCATTGCAGCCAACTCAGTGGCTCCAATCTGGCCATTCCATACAGAGATAATAAAATTCGTGAAAACGTGCACAGTAACTCGTTGCTATGCACATATTTTCGTTAATATTAAATTAATTAAATAAATAGCGACATCAGTGGATAGCGGAAAGGCGATTTATATAATGTAACTAAGGGCAGTTTTGGTGTAAGTGGTGACATTTATTTAATAGCACCGAAAAACTAATTGGAGGTAGTGGAAGGGGAAGTTGTGTCGTGTATAGATACTTGGTAGCGCTCGGCCTTGTTATGTGAGGTTATGAAACAAGTACTTGGCCGATACGCTACCGCGTATCTCGATGTTTGATTGTAATCATCCAACGATAATTTATCGATGTGCGATGATAAGATATCGAAAGAGCAACAGTCATCCATCGATAAGTTATCAATGTGACATGATAAGTTTTCGAAAGAGTAAAATGTTTCCTGGTAGATGGCGCTGTGGCATAAATACTACTTACATCATTTCACAAAATCGCCCCCCATCCCCATAAAGTTCAAAACGAAACTATAGACGTATCCACGTCAAAAGATCCAATCAGATAAACTAACCTCAATAGTTGCATCGTAGAAGCTCTAACACAATTATCACCATCAGTTCAAACACAATTCTGTCTTGTCAAGTATCATTCTATAGTGCACTTCAAAATTATTCATTCGCAAAAGAGCGCAGACTATTTATTTTCACGTTTCAACTAAAACCATCAGCATTTCAACATTCATCCTCCACCTCGTCCGTATTCGACCGCCGTATACTTGACAAACAAATTAACTATTTTTGGAAATAAACTAATGGAATATTTAGGAAATGATTTAGTTAAATTTGGAAAATCATTTTCAAAATTCGGAAAACAATAGTTTATTAGTAATAATTAAAAAATAATTCAACCGTATAGTTAGCAATTCGATTTTTGCTAACTATACGGTTGAATCATTTTTTAATTATTACTAATAAACTATTGTTTTCCAAATTTTGAAAATGAATTTCCAAATTTAACTAAATCATTTCCTAAATATTTCATTAGTTTATTTCCAAAAATAGTTAATTTGTTTGTCAAGTATACGGCGGTCCGTAACCGGTCACTCGTAACTGCCACGACCTCTACAATTCACTCCAATTTTTCGATTTTGGGCCCATTTCCTCAGTACACAGTTCGGGCTTCTTACCTCTATTCTCCATGGTGTAGACTTTAGTTCATTTTAGTGTAGACTTGTTGTCGTGGAGAGTTGTGCGGCGCGATTTATCACTAGCGTGTAGACCCACACTTTGCGTAGACTTGGAAAAATCCAAACGAACCCCCCCCCCCCCCCCCCGGGATTTTCGCAACACCAATAAACATAGATTTTTATACCAATTCACATCGGTGCGGTTCTCATTGTATTCACAGTCATCAAATGCATGTGTACAACTTAGTTGTGTGTACGTCTTCGCTCCTGCTGATGACCATGCAGTTGAAAAACATACAGTTCTAAACATGCCTTAAGCTTTTGGGGTATTATAACAGATAATACCTGTGAGTTAACAAATCACAAGCGGAAAAAATGCGACATCTATCGATAATTTTTGCTGTTGAAAATGCTGTTGAATAAGTGAATAATTTATTTCGCAGAGCAATCCGAATTCCTTCGATAGACTATGCATGTATTTCTCTCAAGAAAATGCATCTTTCATAATTGAGATACTAATGCTACCACAGAGCCTGCTGGAGTCATCTGCTATCTCCATTATGAAAAGTGCATTTTCGTGAAACAAATACATGCGAAATCTATCAAGGGAATTCGGATTGCGCTACGAAATAAATTATTTACCTATGAGATAGTGCATTTTCAAACAATCATAAACATAAAGATTATGGATAGATGTCGAATTTTTTCTGCATGGGCTTTGTTAACTCATAGGTATTATTGCTGAAAAATTAGTACACAAATTACCATTACTTGCAATGTGGTTTAAGGCCACTTGGAGTTTTTCCTCGACTCCGCATGCTGTCACTTATTTTTAGGTCTTTTTCAATTTAATCTCAATCTCCTAGCCACTTGGGAATAGGGAAAATTGAAATGTAAATTAAATATTTTCAGACATTTTTTCAGTATATAATTTTTTTTTGGTTGTTCAAATTTTTGGTTATTTATTGTATGACGTATTGGGATTGGCCAATACGTCGATTTAGTTTATAATTTTAAAGAATGTTTATAAGAGACCGGATGAAGGGACGGAGAAATGTGATTTCTCTTTCCTGTCATCCAGGCTTCGATCAGCGATTCCACGGTGTCATTTGGACATCGTGGTAAGCAGTGCCACGGTTTGTGCAAGTTCAGCTCAGGTGGGCTGAACTGCTTAATTGTATTAGTGTGTGTTATTGATGGCACAAGGTAGTGTTAGTGAAGAAAACCGTGGGATTGCTTAGATCAGCAAGTTCGAGTCTCGTTCCAACCTCGGTTGCGAGCGGTTCTCCCCGTTTTGTTTGAATTAAAATATTTTGAGATTGTTAATAACATATTAGAGTTATAACTATGAGAACAGTTTGTTGGAATAAGTTTAGACAAGAAATTGTGAAATAAATGATTATTGAAGGTTAAAAAAGAAAAAAGCGCAAATAAAATGTCAGACGATGAGCAACACGTACCGGCGAAAAGGAAACGTGACATACCAGACGAACACGGAATGGTAGAGGTCTTCAAGTATTCAGAGAATTCCAAGGCTCCGTTTGTTGTGCACGTTTGGGACATAACAGAAAATCCAATTACTGGTAATAATAATCTTGGGAAACTACACATACAAAAGATAGGAAAAAAGTTCCGTGAGTATTTGAATAAATTACTTGAGATTGAAGCGGTAAATAAGGAAACTCTCTCTTTAACATTTCGATCATACAATCGTCGCATAAAGTTCGTAAAGGAAATGTAGTCAGTTTCAATGCATTCTGTTTACGAACTTTATGTGACGATTGTACACTGATGCCAATACATTAATTGACAATATTAAGACAATAAATGTAGATTGGAGAGCTAGCGTGCCGAAGTTTAAAATATTCAAAGTGGGTGTTTTATTGGGCGTTAACACAGAATTGAGTGATGAAGAAGTGAATCAAGGATTGCAACTGTATAAGGAAACTATTGGAGAAGAGCTGATTACCCCAATAAAGACAGTGAGAATTAAGAAAAAAGAGAAGGGTTTAAATAATGAGATGAGCTTTAATAATACTACAGCAGTCAAAATATACTTTCGAGAAGAAAACCTACCTAAAGCTGCTACTATTTGGTTCAGTAAAGTGTCAATTAAACCGTATGTACCACCAGTACGACAATGCTTTAGATGTTATAAATTTGGACATGTTCAATCTAATTGTAATAGTAAAAAGACGGTGACATGTGTTAAGTGCGGTGGAGATCATAAAGGTGTGGGTTGTGATAATGAATTAAAGTGTATTAACTGTGAAGGTCCTCACGAGGCCACATTCAGGACATGTCCAACAAGAGTATTAGAGTTAGAAGTCAATAGAGTACGTGTATATCAAGGTCTCTCGTACTTGGAAGCGCGAAAGCTTGTGTATTGTGATAGGAGGATAATAAGAGCAATATCCCATAGCAACGAGGAATTATTGGAAGAAAATTTGGAGATAGTGGATGATGAAATGAATGGTAATGGAGAGAGAAATTTGAGAGGGTCGAGTTCAGAATTAATAGATATTTCCAGTGAGTTATTATTTACAAAAGATCAAGTTGAAGCATTAGTTCAAAAAAAACAGACGAGAATATGCTTAGATTATCAAATTGTTTCATGAATAGTTTAGAATCACATGTAAAAGAACAAGAAACTATACAAAGAATAATAAATTCTTCTCAATTCCTGTATAACAGTTCTCATTAAAATGGAGAAAGAGACAAACATTAAATTTTGTCAGTGGAATGCCCGAAGTATAGTACCAAAGGTAGGAGAATTTCAGAATTTTTTAAACATTCATAACCCTGGAGTAATATGTATACAAGAATCCCACCTTTCAGAAGGGAGAGACTCTAATTTCAATCTGAGAGGATATAAAATAGTGAGAAAAGATAGACAGTCTAATGTTTTTGGAGGTGTATTCATAGCAATTAAGGATAACATTGAATATTCAATAATAGATGATTTAAATCTTTCGGAAAAACTAGAGTGGGTAGCAATTAAAATAGAGCAAGAAACGAAACCTCTACTTATTGTTAATATTTACAGAGCACCCAATAAAATATTATCCGAAAGGGAGTGGAGAACAGCTTTCAGTGTAATTCAGTGCCTGGACATTAACTTTGTGATTTGTGGAGACTTCAATGGCCAGCATCAACGCTGGGGCAGTACGGTACAGGAAAATTTAACAGGTACTATTATTGAAAAATTATTAGATGAGTTTAAACTCAGTGTTTTAAATACAGGGAGCAGAACTAGGAGACTCCCTTCAGATCGAGATCATCTAATTAGTGCACCAGACCTGACATTTTGTTCAGAGGAATTAACTTTGAGTTTGAAATGGGAAGTAATAGAAGAACACATGGAAAGTGATCATTTTCCCATTATCTTTTCATGGTTTAAATATATTCCGTTTCATAAAGTGTCTATTAGAAGTAAATTAAACTTAAGAAAAGTAGATTGGATTAAATATAATCAAGAGATTAGAAAGTTTCTAGAACAAGCTCAAACAGATATTCCATTAGAATTTTACGATGAGTTAATAGAGAATATAATTGATAAATTAATTGAGACAGGTGCAAAGAAAACGAATACAAGTTCTAGTACAGCACCTCCCCCGACAATCTGGTGGAACGAAGAATGCTCCCAACTTATAGAAGAAAGAAGAGAGGCAGAAAGGGAGTTTAAAAGATTCCCATCCACAGATTTATATGATTATTATTTATCCATAAGAAAAAAAGTTAAAAAAGAGTTAAGGAAAATAAAACGTCGGAGTTTTAAAGCTTTTTGTTCTTCTTTATCGCCAGAAAAAAATTTGCAAGAAATATGGTGTATTATTAAAGCTTTTAAATCTAGATTCAATATTCCTCATGAAAATAAATCAAACACCTCAAACAGTCCAGAGGTTATTAAAGCAATCGATAAACTTAGTAAATATCCTTTTGAAGAGAAATTGAGTTTACCTAGGTATGAGTCACCGATCCAAGAATTAAAAACAAAAATAGATGTAACTGAAGTTGAGAATGCGATTAAAAATTCAAAGAAAAAATCAGCTCCAGGTTCAGATGGAATAAATTATGAAGTAATAAAAAATCAACCAATTGAAGTTATTAAATATATTACAACAAGTTATAATCAGATGTTAAATCAGGGTATTATCCCAGAATCATGGTCCAAGTATATTGTTAGCTTAATTCCAAAGCCAGGGGGCAATGGTTTCAGACCAATAGCAATGAGTAATTGCTTTTTAAAAATACTGGAACGTGTGATAAATAATAGACTAATGTGGTGGTGTGAAAAAAATCTAATACTTCCAAAAAATTTTTTTGGTTTTAGAAAAAATAAATCATGCAACGATAATATCTCTATTTTGGTAACAGATATTAATTCAGGTTTTCTGAGGAAAAAATATACCTCAGCGGTTTTTCTTGATAGAGAAGGAGCCTATGATAACGTTCTATCAGCCCTATTAACCCAGGAATTAGTCGAACTTGAAATTCCATTTAATATTGTGAACTTTATTAAAAATATAATGGAATACAGAGAATTATATGTTGAATATAAAGGATCGTTAATTAAGAGAATTGTAACAGGAAGAGGTTTACCACAGGGTAGTATTCTGAGCCCTTTATTGTTTAATATTTATATGAGGAAACTAAATAATTTCATAGGAGATAACAGTAAATGTCTGTCATTTGCTGACGATAAAGTAGTATATAATTCAAGCGATACATATAATGAAGCAATTGATGAATCAGAGAGGTCTATTAATCGGTTAAGTGAATGGCTAGAAAATAGAGGTTTAAGACTGTCAAATTCTAAAACAAAATCAATGATGTTTACCAAAAGAGATATTCCTAGGCAAATCGTCAACGAATTGAAATTAATGGAACTGTGATTGAAGAGGTCGATAATATTCGATTCTTAGGTATTATGTTGAATAAGAAATTATTATGGGATAGTCATATTGAATATATAAAAGAAAAAGCTAAGAAATACATAGCAATTTTAAAAGCAATTAGTAGTTTGAAGGTGGGTGCTCATCCCAGTACTTTATTAATAATATACAAAGGCTTAATTAGAGCTACTTTAGATTGGGGATCAATGCTCTACCATGATGGAGCAGATAATCAATTAATTAAGATTGATAGAGTGCAATATGCAGCCTTGAGATGCTGTTTGGGGAGTATTGTTACTACCCCCTTAAATGTATTATTACACCAGGCAGGTGAGCCACCATTAAAATTGAGAAGAAAATTTCTAACTGAAAAGTATTTAGCTCGAGTTACAGCAAATACAAATAATTTACTAATCCCTAAATTAAAATTAATGAAAGAAAAATCAGAAACAACTGCTAGTCGTGGAACGTCCTATTTACATAATTTATACCGAATTTGGAAGTCACATATATATGATTGGGAAGGTATTGAAACATCTCCAATACCATGTTGTTATTCTTATTCGTTTAATATCAATATGTTGAAAGTCAATGCTAATTTATCAGATGGATATGAAATAAAGAAATCAAAAGATGTGAAAAAAAGTTTTGAGGACATAATCAATAAGAGGTACAATAACAAGAAAATCGTGTTTACTGATGGTTCTAAAAAAGAGGGTCGTACAGGGGCAGCTGTTTATTGCCCGGATTTAGATTTTATCAAAAAGATTAGATTACATGAATTGAATACTATTTATTTTGCTGAATTATTTGCGATTAAAGAAGCTTTATTATTTGTTATTAATGCTGAGATTAAGAGAGGAGTTATTGTAACAGATTCGAAGGCTTCCTTAACGGCTTTATGTGGAAATGCTTCAAATAAATACGACAAGTTGTTATATGAAGTTAAACAAATATTAAGAGAAATGTATGAAAAAAAAATCGAGATGGAATTTTTGTGGATTCCATCTCACGAAGGGATTGAAGGTAATGAAAAAGTTGATGAATTAGCCAAAGAATCTCTAGAAGAACCAATGGAAGAAGAATTGTTTTACCAATGTACTGAATTGAATCAGAAATTTAAAAAAGAAATGTTAGAAGAAGCTTATGAATGGTTTAAAAAATATGGAGAAGAGAAGGGGAAGAAATATGCAGAGGTTCAAACTAAATTTAAAAATAGGAGTTGGTTAGATGAAACTAACTTAAATAGAAGTCAGATTACGTTGATAAACAGAATACGCAGTGGGCATTTACTTGTCAAAAAACATTTATTTGAAAAAAATATTGTTCCGAGTCCAATTTGTGATTGCGAAGAGGGAGATATGGATGTAAATCATGTGATATGGGACTGTAATAGAATTCCAGTATCTGATAGAATAAAATTCTTCTCAATTCGCGATGTTAAATGGGCGCAAGGCGGCGCTGAAACTCACAATATGGCTGGCGAAAGATCACAAAAACCTAGGTATTTGTGATCTTTCGCCAGCCATATTGTGAGTTTCAGCGCCGCCTTGCGCCCATTTAACATCGCGAATTATCACCAAATTAGGTGTACAAATTGATTCTGATGTACAAGAAATATTTTTGAATCAATCATTGCCAATATTGATGCACTTTGTGAGATTCTTACAATCACAGAGCCATATTAGTATATAAAGAAAACTTTTAGAGGAAAAAAAAAAAAAAAAAATGTGTAAATTAGGTATATGTATATATAAATAACGTATTAAAATGTAAATGGAGCATAATGTAAAAAATAGATTGGTTATCCAATGTTAGAAATAGCGGAGTTTGAGTTTTGAAATCAGGCGCGATTACAGAGACGACATCTATAGTTGAGTTACTACAACGAGTCATCAGAATTAAGGCACATACTCCTACTTCAGGGAGTCTAGCCTTTTGGATTAGAAGAAGAAGATCAGCAAGTTGGAACTTTGACAAGCTTTGGCGGGTCCCCGGGACTCACCAGAGCACCAGAATACGATCAGGAGCGAAACAGAGCAGACCTCTGAGCTCAGGCCTTCAGCCATACAAGATAGAGTCGAGTCAAAGTTCCAAGCTCGCATTAACAACGAATTAGCAACGCGTTATACCAACTCACTCATACCATCAGAGTGTATTTGAACATAATCGAACAATATACAAGTAGCTTTTACCTATGAACACGCGAGTGTTTATTGAGAGAACACCCTAACCTTCCCGATATCCTTCCATTTGGACATCCGCCGAGTGAGCGAACACCCCGTGAGCTCACCGCCGATGTTAGCCGAGGCGGAGTGAATAAAGGGTTATAATTGCTACGACGTAGAAAGGGAGTTTGAGAGTTCCCAATAGCAATCACCAAAAAAGAGCTAATCCTTTAACCTTGAGTTTTACCCGGAGGTAAAACTCATAACGTCACAATTGTTTGCTTTTCATTTTTTTGTGATTGTTATTTTTCCGTCAAAACTCAAAATACTTGTCGCAAGATATTCAAATGTTTAGTTCATTGTTGATGAACTTCGAGGAAAACAAGAGGAACAAACATCTCTTCTATATATTCTTGGTACAGTAGATCCGCTCTGGACTCAGAGGAAAATCGAGCTTTTATTGTCATTCGTTTTTTTTGAAGAATGAACATATTGTTACGTCAGAAATGGGTAAATCCAACGAAAAGTGTAATAACGTTTCCAAAAAAATAAACTTTGCCAATCAAATGTTTGAATGAGAGGAAAATATCTCAGATCACTAGATTCAAAATTGAATTTCTAGTACCTAGTTAATTTAGAACGTAATAAATAAATAATCCATATAATTCCATAAATACCCATTAACTAACTCGTTCCCTTTTTAGCCTAACCTTGCGGTCAATAGCACGGATGGGAAGTAATTTTGTTCGGAAGGCACAAGGGTTAATTAAACAAATGGTTTCTATAACTGAGGTTTTATAATCTTGAAATCAATTGAGTTTACAATAATTATGATGATTTTATAACTTACGTGAATTACCTTTTTGTTTACAATTGCGCAGATTTGGTTACTGAATGAGTTCTATTATTCTTGGTATAAATGCAGTAAAATATCTATCAGTACAAGTTGATAACGAATCGCGAAAGATTCTATTCATTGAACGTAAGTCATGGGAGACTTGTTGGTTTCAATGAAATAAGTCATGAAAGACTTTTATCAAAACGAAGTTATGAAAACTCTATAGACATTCAAAGTGAAATTGAATGTACATGTCTAAACTGTAGGACTGAGAAATTTCAGAGAACGGGTGTCTCTCTACTAGTCAACTTGAACTGGAACTGCCTAACTGTGGTCGACTTGACCTCGAGCTGCGAACTGTGAACTGGAACTGGAACTGAACTGAACCGGACTGCAACTGCCCGGTCTCCAAAAATGTCCCCTTTATATACTCTAGCTCTAGGCCACATCGACGTGAGATTCTCACACACCTAGGTGTGTCTTCTTGGTTGTATACGTTTCGGGAGTAGCCCTGTGATTGGTTCATTTGCCATTAAAGAGCATGAAATCATCATCCTGTTTTCCCAAGTCTTGGATTATAAATTCTATTATTCGACAAATTCCTCAACATGAATCACAGGAAATGGCCAAGGTTTTATAAGCTTTTCTCTTGTTGACCTTCCCGATTTCCTGTTGAATCGTCGTTTAGCCTGATTAAGTATTCTAAGTCCGTCCCATTGTACATCGGAATTTTTCGGCTTCCTCCCAACTGTGCCACCAAGAGTGGGCGTGACTTAGAGGTTTTCCATCTACCTTACTCCAATAGAAACGGTCGATATTTGGGCCGCGAAAGCTAGATACACGTCTTTGTCCACTTCAACCTTGGCTTTCCTTTCTTTTGTACTGTTTTAGAGCGGGGGTACTACACATCCGCTTCAAGTGGAACAGTAGCTTAGATAGGCTTGTTATTGCCGAATTTAGCTCTTCAATTTCCTGTTGAGTCATCGCTCCTGATGATGATTCGGCTTCAAGTGAAACAGTAGCTTAGTCACTCCTAATATTCTGGACACGTAACGAATAGAGTTTGACTCATTTAACCTTGCTTCAAATATTCTAAATTCGTTTTTCTATTATCAACTTGTAATGATATTTATTTCGGGAATACACCTTTCTCCCTCCATAAATGATTATAATTCATTATCAACGCATTTTTTTATGGTCGTCTCTTTATCTATTTTCAATCATTTTTTCTGGGTCGTTTATTTATTATTCAATTCATAGATTTAATCAATTAGACCTTCATATTCGCTTTATTTCTTTGCGGAAATATTTAATTATTAATTATTTTATAATTGGAAAAATGTATGTTATTAACATTTTTCGACGGACGTCACAATATATTTTCAATTAAATGACAGAATGGAGAAAAGGAAGTGACTCTTGAATCTTATGTCAATGCATATGCGATCCATATTATTGCATAATTAATCACTCCAAATTCGAATTCGTACTCAATAAATGAATCACTCATCGAGTTAATTATATTGAGCAATGTCTGCGACATATTCGTTCTTCATTCAAATTAATTTTTGCTCTCATAAAGTAACTGAGATTTTTATCAGTTTCCTGACACACTTTGATATAGTCGTTTTTTATTTATATCAGACAGTTATCTACTACTATCAATATAGTTAATTATTATTATTATTGCATTATTACATAATAATAATCGCATAAAATTTTCCATCTCTGATTTTCATCCTTTGCCATTTTTTCATTCCATTCCAACAAAAAACAAAGATAAAAATCGAATTCACAGGAATCCCTTCATTATTCAGAAAAAAAAATCGATTTTTAAACTTTCCGGTTCCATGAAAAAAATCTATTTTTTTTTCCTTGTCAACCAATCCCACGATGATATTCTCCATTCTATTCTATCAAAAAACGAAGATAGAAATCGAATTCAGAGGAATTCCTTCACTATTCAGAAAAAAAATCGAGTTTTAAGTTTTCCGGTTCCATGAAAAAAATGAATTTTTTTTTCTCCGTCGTGTTGGAAACAGTAAAACTGGGGGAAATCGATTATAGTTTGTTTAATTGGTTCCCCTTTACTTAACTGCTCCAAGCTCAAAATAATTATTTTTGTTTAGTGGATCACTTACCCTTTTAAGTGCTGAGCACATGAAAAGCCTTACGAGCTATTTGGGAAGGCTCTCGGTTAAAGAAAGAAAGGAGTCGATTACATGTAGTAACATTATTTATTCACCTCAAGTCAATGGCTGGTAGTTTGAGTACAATAAGAAATTCTAATAATCTAGAGCCACTAATTTTGGATTCCCATATAACGGCATGAAAAGAGAGAGAGACTCAACCGATCCCAACGCTTGAGAGTGTCGACTTCCTAATTTGAATACATTCTGCTTTGTGCTCACTTACTCTGAACTGCGCAAATTTCTCCAGATAACTGCTTTGATCCAAATTTTAGGTTTTTTTTGTGAATTCCAAATGTCCCAATAACTATAATTTTGAAACTAATATGAACTCAATTTATATGGCAATTGTCTTGAATGCACAGCACGTTTTCACTACATGTAAATATTCGTAAATTTTGATTTGAGTCTTACTGAAACTGGTAACAATTTTCTGAATGGAAGGATATAATTCTATTTAACAATCAAAGTTTTATGTGTCCATGCACTGTTTCGCACGTGAACGTAACGGCTAATTTTGCAAACCGTTAACCGCTACGCGTCGGGATCAACCACTACACAAATATAAACAATTGCTCGATGACTGATTATAATCCCGATGACTTAAGTCGATCGCGTACACCAAGCAGGATTAATAACTGATAATGGATCTCTTCCGCGAAAACAACTTAAGGAGCTCGTCTTCGATTTTGATCTATTCGAAGCTGGAACGGTACTGATTTCAAAATGGCGTTTTACTTCTTCGACGACGAATTTTGCTGAATTCAGCTTCCCGATGGTTAGGTGTGTTGACGTGGAGCGATCGACGTGTGAACAGTTTTTTTTATTTTATTTCTTTTCAAATTGTTCAGTTGTCCACCTGCATGACTTTCAATTGACTTTGAAGTCAGCAATTTCGTCAGCGAAACCTCAGCGCGTGCAGGAAATTGGTGTTTTCTAACATATCCCGAATCCCTATAATTCTTTCAATTAAATAGCCAAATGAATTATATTGACTCTCTATATTTTAAATAATTTCCAAACGTAACAGTCGACTAATTTCTCGATGGCATTTTCTATTTCAGTCTATCGAAAAAGATAGAATGAAATAGAAAGATAAAAATCGAATTCACACAAATTTCTACACTATTCAGAGGAAAAAAATAGACTTTTAAGTTTTTCGGCACCATAAAAAAAATGTTTTTCTTTCGTTTTCGATCAATCTTTCTCTGCAACTTTTCCATTTCATTTGATCGAAAAAAAGTGATGAGAATCAAAATCACAGGAATCTCTCCATTATTAAAAAAAAAAGTGATTCATAGGTTTTCCGGTGCCATAAAAAAAATTAATTTTTTTTTGGTCGACCAATCTCTCGATGTTATTTTTCGATTACAATTGTACAGACTTGAAGTTAGCGTGATGATAAATTGTGGAGAACATTTTACGATAAGTTGCTTGGGTTATCTACCTAAAGGGATATTAAATGAGAATTTGAAGTTTGAAGTTACCAAATTATTAACTTCCCATGATAGGGAAGTTATTGTAATGACCCCGAAAATCGAAAATCGATTTTCACCATATTATCTTTACATTTCAAGGTCTCCACAGTCATTCTGGATTATTTTCAAAAAAATAACTGTACGTATCAGGGTGTCCAGCAAAGGGTTTATTCGAAATTTTGTGACTTTAACAGGTTTTCCAAACAAAAATTATATTTTTCCATGACCACGGAAACTTCTTTTGTTAAACTAAATAATCCTGAATTAATAGCCCATTAAGCTTCCTATAGCAATATTCTCTGGTAAATCGAACATCCGAATGTTGGGTACCTTCAAATATTATGGAAAGATTGGAGGGTGTCACAGTACACGAGAAATTCTTTTCTGAATTATGTCAAATTTTCTGGTTTTGTATATTTGAGGTTGGATTGATGTATACAGACCGAATTTGAAATATCCGCGTGTTTACCCGCTCGAACCGATAAATTGAGATCAAAGAACAATCCGTTTGCTATGGAACTTTTTTTGTTCTTTCTTTAGCCTTTTTCAAAACATATTTAGATTTTTTCCTGTCACATTAGAACATATTCAAATACATTCAATTGGAAAACACAATTGATAATTTTTTTTTTATCAATACAAACTATTTTCCCCCGAAATATGATCAGATTAATTTTTAATTTCTTTACAGGTTGTCTCCGAGGAAAAAAATCTCTTCAGTTTCCTAGCAATAGAAAAGTTATCGCTTTACATTAGTCGAGTGTTGATGATAAAAAACAGTCATGGTAGAAATTCTGACCCTTGTTGCATGACGAGCCTGACAGATTCCCGATCGGTTCCGTACAAACAAGATCATCTGAATTCTGCCAGGGGAAAGTTGAAGAAACAACGAACAAGTTGTTCGTTTTGATGTTCTCAAACGTTGCTAAGATACATGAGACATTACACAAAACCCTGTAGCAATTTCTGGCCTCAAAATTTCGATCTCTTCCATCTTTTGATAACTTATTGTATATCCAAAAATACGCAAAGAATCTAACCATTTGAAGAGATAGAGGGTTATAAATTGGATTCTATAAAAGGCCAGAAATTGCTACAGGGTTTTGTGAAATGTCTCACATGCGTATATGCATAAATATTGTATCATGTCATCATTCTCTGTCTCAGCAACGGTTGAATAAATTTCCTCCAAATTTCGCTTTGATAATGTCCGGTGGATTTCAAAATTTTCTGTAGTTCTTTTTCCAATCATCAAAACTTGAACAATGTCGCGTGATTATTTTTGTTCGTAGTCAACTGGGGAGAGATTTTGTGCGTCATAACAACGTAACAAACAAACAATCTGGACTAGAGGGTAGTCTCAAACTGTATGAAATAACACTTCCTCTATCGCCCTCTAGTCCACATTGTTTGTTTGTTACGTTTGTTATGACGCGCAAAATCTCTCCCCTGAAGTCCTTTCTCCAAAAACTAATAAATCAATCGTATTATACATGCTGATGATTCCCACATTTTTTTTAGAGGGGCAGGGGGGGACAAATTGTCCAGAGGTGTGAAAACCCAAACCCTAATTGTTTTTTCGATGACGATGTATTTAAAAGATGCAGAGAAGAATTGAAAATGATCTCAACGAAACGTAGAGATGAAACAAGAACTTTGTATATGAATTGGTTTCTCATCTCATTTCAATTCATCAAAATAAGTGGGTGAGAATGTATTTCAATTCTAGTATGTGTAATTCTATTCATATTCAAACATACGCCACCAAAAAATTTGAAATATTTCAGGATTTTCTTTCGAGTGTTACAAACTCGAATTGGTTCAGAAGTTTTCAAGGAATCGGAAAAGTCATCCGTCTGGTTTTGAATGAAAACATTGCAGAAAATTCTGTATCAACTAATCTCTCGATGACATTTTCCATTTCATTCCATCAAAAAACAAAGATAGAAACGGAATTTACGGGAATCCCTCCGTTATTCAGCAACAATTTTTAAGTTTTTCAGCTCCATAAAAAAACTATTTTTTTTCAAATAAATCTCGACCAATCTCTATTTGCAATTTCTTCATGTTATTTGGTCAAAAAACTAAAATAGAAATCTAATCTAAGTTACAGGAATTCCTCCATTATTCAGAAAAAAAAATCATTTTTCAAGTGTTCCGGTTCCGTGAAAAAAATTGACTATTTTTCCCTGGTCGACTAATCTCTCTCCGCAAGTTTTCCCATCTAATTTGATCGAAAAACAAGAGTAAAAATCGAATTCACATGAATTCCTCTAGTATTTATTTGCAATAATAACGGAAAGAATCAGTACCATCCCAGTAAAGGGGATGTTTTAGAACATTTTTATTGCTATAGTGTGTGTTATTGGGATCGAGCAACAGGTAGATTTAATAAATAATTCTATTGAAAAATAATATAATGGTGGATAAAAGGAATGAAAAATGTGATTTCTCTTTCCTGTCATCCAGACATTGGTAAAGTTTATGCAAGTCCAGTTCAGGTGTGCTAAACTGTTTGACTGTTTTTGTCTGTGTCAATGATGACACGAAACGGTATTAGTAATGTAGGATCATATACATGAAGAAAACAGGATATTCATTTTAACGGGATAATAGAATAATATATTTGAATTAAAACCAAATTGATACAAAAACATAGACACAATGAGCTGAGGTTGCTCTACATCTTTACTCGTCATCCACCCGATGAGAACTGACTCTCTTGTCGTTCTCAAAACCATACACACACTCATTCTCTCTCAATACATTCTTTGACTTCAAGGGTGGTCTCCTACGTCGTCACATCAACCACCCGCACTTTTCCAACGAACTCTTCAAACTCTAGCACGCACAAACTTGACCGCCATAAATCTGTCACACAACATATACACTTTTCCTCTCGCACCTCGAATGACCATACTCTTCAAAAAAAACATTCCTTTTAAATCTCTTATTCTAAAATCTAATGTCTCTAAAGTTTAGTCTGTGAAAAACTTATTTTTCTAGCTATGGCGACATAGCGCCTTCTCACTCCTCTATACCACTTCACTTCTCTCTTTCCACCACACACACTAATTCACTCATCCCACAGTAAAGAAAAAGACTGCTTAGCTCAGCAAATTAAGACTTTGACGAGCTTCGACGAGTTTTCTGGACTCACCAGAGAGCAGAGTACGATAGGGAGCGGAGTCGCGAATATCCTCAAGCTCAGGCTTTCTGTCGTTATAAAGGATAAGTCGAGTCGAAGTCCCAAGTTTGAGTCAAGATCTATTAGCATCGTGTTATAACCGACATATTCCAACGATATTGTGTATCACCATCAGTCCATTCAATATATGAGTTAATCTAATTTGATGAGAGAGTGAGCGCCGCGGAAAATAACATACAATAAAATAATTTAATGTAGCGGACGTTTCGGAGCGCCCGTTCGCTAGTTTATATTAAATGAAGACTTGATTAATAATCGCAAAATATGAAGGATATATTACAAATGCTCATTATTTGATATTCAATGTTCTACATATAGTATCAATATTTTCAGGAATTATATCGAGAACTTACCACCTTCGATTTAATATTATAATCGTCTAGATTGGGCAGAAATATTCCTTTATCAAAATTGATTTTTACTCCAAGAATCGAAAACAAATTTCGAATCAGAGACGAATATAAAAAATAACTAAGTTCGCTCTTAATCACATAGATTCAGCCATTCCATACAAGTAGATAATCTCTTACGAGGAGAACATAAACAACCTTAGATCAGCCTCATATTCATTCACATAAAACAATAATTCTTATATTCTCAGAAATAGTATATTTTACTGAACTTAATTGTTCTTCTCTCATATTCAATATTTATCTTTAAAGATCTTGCACTTACCTCCGGAAATAACCATGGATCTCGCTATTCTCGAAATATTTCCGTGCGCGGAATCAACTCCGTTGACGGAACACTCATATGATTTCTGTACGCAATCCGTCTATGAAGCCACTGAAGTGATAGCAATTTTGTTGTTCATTCAAATTCACCGATTCAATACAAATACAAACTGACTGACAGATACTCATCAAGTGGAACTTGAAATATATCTGATCTGCAATCTAGTATGTATGGTTATCGACGATAATCTTATCTTCTTCAATAAAATTCGGCCTCGATCGCATCTTATCACAGAAAAGTTTGACTCAATAAATTTGAAGTATTTAACCCAACACATCAGCAACCAATTCAATCATTGGCATATCAAAATCACGTTTTCTTTCTCAAGTTTCGTGATCTCAGAAATTTTTCTCTCATCGTTACAACTTAACAATAAATTAAAACTTGAGAAAGAATTGAAGCTATGTTAATAATGATAGTGGGGTTTGAAGAAATTATGCGGATATCCGTAAATTTAATTGATCAATTATCTATTTATTTATTATTGGAGACCCCTTTAATAGAATTTTGAGCTCAAAACATCAAACTTTTGTAAATATATATGTATATATATAACAATTCTCTAAACATGGAAGGAAGTTCAATATCTTCTACGCAGCGATGATATTCCACTCAGGAATTAGTGTTTTATACCAAAGTTGTTGGCTATCGTAAGGCTAGGAAGGTACAAGAATTTTAAAGACTTGTGCTAAATGCACAGAATAGGCATTGATGATAGGAAAGAATACAGCTTCTATCAGTCAAGTGATCTTAAGGTTCTTTCATTTCCTGTTTCACGCAGTACTTGAAGGCTTCCCATCCCTCGCCTCTTGGTTGAGACTGAAGATAATAAAATGATGAATGATTCATTGTCAGGAAAGGAGCAAAATAAGTTGTAAGTAAGTTCTGTGAACTCACCTTGGAGCCACGGTGAAGTCTGTCTTTCATGATGGCGATAAATTCTTCGTAGGATAATTGTCCATCGCCATCGACATCAAAAAGAGCAAAAACTGTATCGACTATGTGGTGCGAGATGCTGGTGCCTGTGCAGATTTTTACAGCTCGGAGAAATTCGTCTAGAGAATGAAAAATAAAAATCAAACATGAAACAAGTAGGTTCCAATGTAACAGAAATAGGTCATTATGATTCGTGTTTCGTTTCATTCCTATAAATCCAATTGGTGATAACCAAATGATGCGATTTGAACTTTTATTTTTTCAATCGAAGCTTCCTGGCATAACTCAGAGCTGAACAATTTTTGAACCTGATGAACCCGGCGGTTTCGTAGCAACGCGATTTAAACATGTATTAGTGGTGAGCAATATATTGGTCGCCGAGGGCTTCGTAGTTCTGCCATTGTATCGGCACGAATTACGTCATAATATATATATTGTTAGTAGAATTTAAGCAATTTTTGCTCCCGGATGGAAGCCTTGTAATCGTTCCATTTTCACATTTTCCTTATCACAATGTCCTTATGTGCAGGTGTCCACTCGGTGGTCACTTTTTCGTAAATTTAACAATTAAGTGGGAAAATCATTCCCAAAAAATCTGAAATTTTGATAGATTGTTGGTATTAGTTGAAGCTAGTTCTGTGTCAAATTTCAGCTTGATCGGTCGAATAGTTTTTGAGAAATAGTGATTTGTTTGTAAATCTTTTGACGTCAATATCTCGAAAACGACTGCACCGATTGGATTTTTTTTTTCAAAATCTTCGTCTCGATATTATCTATCTCAATCAACCAAAATATATATACCCGTCGATACAAAGTTTTTGAGCTATGGCCACTTTTCTGTTTTTCACCGAAAATAATTGTTATTGCTCTAACTTTCGAAGAAATCAAGATATCAACTTGAAATTTGACATGAAGGTGACTCTTATGATTGACATGTTTGATATTGAAAATCAGCTCAATCGGACAATTAGTTCCGGAGTTATTCAATTTTGTATATAAATCTAATTTATTCGATATCTCGAAAACGACTGCACCGATTTGATTTCTTTTTTTTTCAAAATCTTCGTCTTAATATCATCTATCTTAATCAACCAAAATATATATATATACCCGTCGATACAAAGTTTTTGAGCTATGGCCACTTTTATGTTTTTCACCGAAAATAATTGTAATTGCTCTAACTTTCCAAGAAATCAAGATATCAACTTGAAATTTGACATGAAGGTGACTCTTATGATTGTCATATTTGGTATTGAAAATCAGCTCAATCGGACGGTCAGTTCCAGAGATATTCGTTCGGGAATTACGATAATAACAAACTATGTATATGTATATTCATTCATGTAGTTTTCCAAATATGGCCATTTTTCTATTTTTCACTGGAAATTATTGTAATCTGTACCTGTGGGAATGAAGTTAGATAATTGAAGATGTTAACAGCGTTGCCATTTGTGTGATTTTATCACCAGTACACCCTCATTTTTCCAATGATTCAGCCAGTTCCAAAATTCTGTAAAAATTCCTAATACTTCCCCATAACCTTCCGATAGATCTCCAAGCACGCGAAATTGAATTTTTTTCATTCTAACGTGTCCTTCTCACTATTTGGCTAGCTGAACCAGTTCAATTTAAAAAACCATCGGGAAGCTCACCATCAATTTATTGATGGCAAGGAAACAACGCATATCTACAGCTGCATAGCCTCAGTCGCATGGCCTCTACGCCTGCTTGTTTTTTTCTCTTTAGTAAATCTGTTGGTATTTCCATTCGAGTTTTTTTTTAAAAAGTAATACGAATCAAAAAGAACTACAAATGGGGCAGACTTCATTTTTAACTTTCCGGGATAGGGAAGTTATTGTAATCACCCCGAAAATCGAAATTCGATTTTTCATCATATGTCCACGTTTCAAGGTCACCACAATACTCCCCGATAATTTTCAAGATCATGTATGTGTACGCGCGCGCGCGCCACTGTAACAAGATTTTCCATTGGGGACTGAAAAATCAGGTTATCTCCGCCATTTTCCCTTACCTTGATTAAAACCCAGAATCTCTAGCAACCGCTAGATAGGTATACGTGGGCGCCAGTCGCTCTTTTCTGCTGCGGGAACGACAAACCGGAAGAACAAACCCAAAACGAAACCAAAAACGTAGGGAACCACCAAACCACCGATGTTCCAACAATAAAAACAAAAGCAACTTAAATCCAAGGGGGATAAGGGAAAGATGGTGAATGCTCCGCGCTGCTCAGGGGATAGGTTGTGGAGAGAGGGGTGGATCGGATGGAAACGAAACTGTCGGGCTCTTATACTAAAAAATTAAACTCAAAAGACCAGGGTTATACTGTAAATTAAATGAGTTCTCTATTGACTCAAAAGTAACACCAGAAAAAGTATCAAAAAAAAAAAAATAATACATTATTTATCGAAGGCTCCAGGCCTTAAGAAAATTCATATAACACAAAAAAAATAAATTCCAATCTCGGATTTGCATCCGATATATAACAAAAAAAGAATCCAAAAAAAGAATAAATATCTTTCAAAATAAATTCATCATACGGGACTCATATTCCCAGAATACCATGAAAATGAGAGAGAAAAGAATAGTATATTTCTAACCTAGGGAGGTGAAATAAGGGATCCCTGCCCACGTGCAGAATTATCAGCCGAGCCGAAGGCGAGGTTGATAAGCACGTGGGTAGGGATCCTTTATTTTACATTCCGTGGTTAGAACCAAATTTTTCGCCTCGGCGTGGGCGGGAAGTCAGATTTCCCGCCCACGGGCGGGATTTTCCGCCGGCGGGCGGAAGTGTGCACTTTCCGCCCGCCGGGGCGAAAAATTCAATACTTCCAAAAAAAGACAAAATTAATTTTCAGCTCCACAACGGGATAAATCAATTCTGAGCTCGATAATATTTCAATCGTACACAATGAGATCAATATCGGCGAGTTATTCACCTAAATTCGTACTAATAATACTACTCGGACCGGATACGTGATTTTTATTCGTCATTCTACTAAATTTTGTGCGATAAACTCCCTAAATCTGCCCTACAGGGCTAACCGTCGGTCAATCCGACACGACTAATGGACGGGTAATTCTATGCAAATTTCCCATAAAAATCCCTATACTTCACACCTCATTAGGAGGTTAACCAGGTAAAAGAAAACACATAAAACTCGCATTCAGCGAAATACTAGCGTGCCGGGGCACAATGGGTAAATGGAGCTGGCGAATGGCCTAAGCGGACTCGGGGAGCGGGTAGTTTACCCTAAGAAAAGGGAAATGAAAAGAATAAAAAAGCTGGGGTGGCTGTATCTATCGCGGCACTAGCTAGTGCCGTTGATACACCCGATGAATTTTGCCGTGGACACGTCTATGTAGCCTAGGTAATGGTGTTAGAATCCGAATGAAATGGAAAATCTCAAGTAGAGAGAAAAAAGGGGAATGAAAAATAAATAAATATCTCAATGTAATGTGACGTCCGTCGAAAAATTATTTTCAATAATTTTTCCTATTATTTTTAATAAAATAAATAATATTCCTTCGAGGAATTTTAATATTTTCCCAAATGTTCGGCGCCTCGTTGTCCGAGGCAAAATAAATATTTACGGGAGAGAAACTATTCTTCAAACCCTCCCAAATACGGATGTAATAAATTAGATAAAATGAATGCACTCGACGCCCTTTGAACAGTGGACACCCGGTGTTCAAAACGCAGTAAGACAATTCAAAGTTTACGTTTCTCAGGGTCCTTACAGATAACTGGGATAAATAGATTACACCCACATTTCAGTTATCTGGACAAATAAACGCATTTTTCTAAATGAATAAATTTTTTTTTCATTATTCATTAATAAAATCAATTTCATTTGAAAGAGAAAATTCTCGCGAACACGCTCATATAAAAATTTCCTCGATATTCAACTCCAAACCGGAAATAATGAGGAGAATATCGAAATTTACTCGAACTATTTTAAAATTACGAAAATTCAAATTAATTAAATTAATTCTATTGATTGAATAAAACTAAGAAGAACATTTTCAGAAATCTAAAAATTTTCTATTTATCATAACGAAAGATCTCAATTCTACAATTATTATTTTTCTTTAATTAATAAAAATAATAACTTTTAAATAAATGAAAATACTGAAATGATTCTTTTCCAATTATAAAAAGAACCATTTCATCCTAGAGGTTATTTTTCAATAAATAATAATAATTAATTATAAATAAATAATTTCAGTCGGAAATTGTGGAGGGAAAATCCAAACTCCTGAAACAAATTCTGGTTGGTAGTTGGGGGTGGAAAAGTCCGCCCACACCCTAACATTTCGAGAGTAGCAGAATGTGGAAGGGATGGAGAAAACCCTGAAACATCCAGCTAGTGAACTGGGAGAGGGAAATTCTGGGCCCAGAGGTCATGCCTCATTGGTCCCCGAATTCCCTTCCGCTTTTCCAGAGGTTACACCCTCAGTGCAAGGTACAAAAGTACTTGCACGCCACTTTTTAGTGTAGTGTGCACAACAGTTCATTCGGTGCACCCAGTTCACCCAATTCTTTTTACAAATCTTTGATTTGATCTTACCAACCTCTCAAGGTGGTTTCTACAATGAAGTTTTACTTCATTTTTATTTTGAAGTCTTTCATGACTTATTATTTTTGTTTTTATTAACAATTGTACAAGTAGTTGTCACTTCTTGTTGTTTTAGATAGACTCAACATTTAAATATTATTTATTCAACAATTTAAATATTCCCAACTAAATTCAGTGCGGCAATATTTTTAATTAAATCTAATTTGTAAAATCTCGAACTGGTGTTTGAGAGAATCATCATCAATTTGTAAGTCAAATAATTTTGTTATGTAAACTCAATCTTAATTTCTTTTTGTTAAAATATAGACTCGTAGGAGTCAGTTTAAAATTTAATCAGTGAATTATTTTTCATTTATTTACCAACGCCTTAATTCAAAATTATTTCCCGTCCGTGCTATTGGTTGAAAGATACTAGGCTAAAAAGGGAACGAGTTAAAATTTATGGGTTTAATTTTTCAATTCAGTTATCTTCTCTTTTTCAATTATTAATGAGGGAGAAATTTAAAATCAATTCGTTCAGTTTTTGAAGTGAAACTTCTTACGGGAGGGTCTTGAAATCCCGATCGGCAACCTTTTCGGTGACGGAAATAGGTGGGGGTAATACGTAGCGTTGAGAGAGTGGGGGCCGTGTCTCACTTGCCTCCGTGTATCGGGGAAGAGGGAGGCGTATGGCCTTCTCTCTCTAGCAGGCCGTAGTTATATTTACTACGCTCAGGCGGCGTGGCGATCGCTGAACACAGCTGTTGGTTTTCAACAGAGCGTCAGCCGAGACATATGTATAACCAACGTAATTATCCTTTCAAATACATCACGGAAAAAAGTAAATACTTGATTCTAGTGTATTAGATACTTGATTCAAGTATATAAAAATACTTAATTCAAGTATTTTTTATACTAAATTCAAGTATTTTTTATACTAAATTTAAGTATATTTATACTTGATTCAAGTATATTTTATACTCGAATCAAGTATATTTAAATACTAGAATCAAGTATTTCAATATACTAGAATCAAGTATTTATTTTTCTCCGTGTGCACCCATGAAGTTTCACTTCTGTCGCGTGTCTTCACGACACACCATATTTTTTTTTTAATTCTTTTTATGATTATGATTTTGTTTGATCACGAATTCAATTCATTTAATTAATTACCTTGGGAAATTCTAATCTCAGAGGTTTTCATTTATTCCAAATTATTTTTGTTTATCTTAATCATTTAGTTATTGTCAAAGTGACCCATCCTTGACATAACAGTAATAAAATTAATCTTTCTAAGAAGTTCCATAATGTTCTGGAACATTCTGGAAACATTAAACGATATTCGGAGAATTGAAATGAATCTCCCAAACGGTTCTCGAATTTTCGAGAAGATTCTAGAAATTTCTAGAACGTTCCATAATGTCCTGGAACATTCTGGAAACATTAAACCATATTTGGAGAATCGACATGAGTTTCCCAAACGGTTCTCGAATTTTCGAGTAAATTCCAGAAATTTCTAGAAAGTTCCATAATGTCCTGGAACATTCTGGAAACATTAAACGATATTTGGAGAATCGACATAAGATTCCCAAACGGTTCTCGAATTTTCGAGTAAATTCCAGAAATTTCTAGAAAGTTCCATAATGTCCTGGAACATTCTGGAAACATTAAACGATATTTGGAGAATCGACATGAGTTTCCCAAACGGTTCTCGAATTTTCGAGTAAATTCCAGAAATTTCTAGAAAGTTCCATAATATTCTGAAACATTCTGGAAACATTAAACGATATTTGGAGAATTGAAATGAATCTCCTGAACGGTTCTCGAATTTTCGAGAAAATTCCAGAAATTTCTAGAAAATTCCATAATGTCTCAGAACATTTTGGAAACATTAAACGATATTTGGAGAATTGAAATGAATCTCCTGAACTGTTCTCGAATTTTCGAGAAGATTCTAGAAATTTCTAGAAATGTTGCGGTGTCGGTGTCGGTGTCGGTGTCGGTGTCGGTGTCGGTGTCACGGTGTCGCGGTGTTGCGGTGTCGGTGTCGGTGTCGCGGTGTCGGTATCACGGTGTCGGTGTCGCGGTGTCGGTGTCGGTGTCACGGTGTTGACGTGGACACGTCTTACTTCCCGTTCTGAGAAAAAAACGACACCGATACCGAGACACCGTGACACCGACACCGACACCGCGACACCGACACCGCGACACCGACACCGTAACATTTCTAGAAATTTCTAGAATCTTCTTGAAAATTCGAGAACCGTTTGGGAGATTCATTTCAATTCTCCGAATATTGTTCAATGTTTCTAGAATGTTCCAGGACATTATGGAACTTTCTAGAAATTTCTGGAATTTAGTCGAAAAATCGAGAACCGTTTGGGAAACTCATGTCGATTCTCCAAATATCGTTTCATGTTTCCAGAATGTTCCAGGACATTCTGGAACTTTCTAGAAATTTTTAGAATCTTCTCGAAAATTCGAGAACCGTGTGGGAGATTCATTTCAATTCTCCGAATATCGTTTAATGTTTCCAGAATGTTCTAGGACGTTATGGAATTTTCTAGAAATTTCTGGAATTTAGTCGAAAATTCGAGAACCGTTTGAGAAACTCATGTCGATCCTCCACATATCGTTTCATATTTCCAGAATGTTCTAGGACGTTATGGAATTTTCTAGAAATTTCTGGAATTTAGTCGAAAATTTCAGAACCGTTTGAGAAACTCATGTCGATCCTCCACATATCGTTTCATGTTTCCAGAATATTCTAGGACGTTATGGAATTTTCTAGAAATTTCTGGAATTTAGTCGAAAATTCGAGAACCGTTTGAGAAACTCATGTCGATCCTCCACATATCGTTTCATGTTTCCAGAATGTTTCAAGACATTATGGAATTTTCTAGAAATTTCTGGTATTTCCTCCAAAATTTGAAAATCATTTGCGAAACTCATGTCGATTCTCCAAATATTGTTTAATGTTTCCAGAATGTTCCAGAACAGTACGGAACTTTTTAGAAATTTTTAGGATTTGCTAGAAAAGTCAAAAACTGTTTGAGGAATTCGGATCGATTCTCCAAATATTATAGAATATTTCTAGAATGATCTAAAACATTATGGAACTTTGTAACCATTTCTGGAATTTTCTCGAAAATCTGAAAATCGTCTGAGACATTCCTCTTAATTTTCGAAAATAGTTGGAAATTATGTTGGGAGATTCATTGTTCATCACGTTTTTCCTCTCTACTTGACATTTTCCATTTCATTCAGATTCTAACATCATTACCTAGGCTACATAGACGTGTCCACGTTAAAACTCATCGGGTGTATCAGCGGCACTGGCTAGTGCCGCGATAGATACAGCCACCCCAGCTTTTTTTCGGTATCGGTGTCGTTTTTTTCGCAGAACGGGAAGTAAGACGTGTCCACGTCAAAACGGGTCTCAAAACCCTAAAATCGTATTCTCAATACACCTGAGGTTAATTAAACATCTCATTACGAGACTAACACTCTTATTAAACCCGAATAAACTCGGTAAAGGTTACGGGTATAGGGGAGGCACATCAGACGATGTTAGCTGGCCGATGGCCCAAAGCAGAGTTTTGACGTGGACACGTCTTACTTCCCGTTCTGAGAAAAAAACGACACCGATACCGAGACACCGTGACACCGACACCGACACCGACACCGACACCGACACCGACACCGATACCGACACCGACACCGACACCGACACCGACACCGTGACACCGACACCGACACCGCGACACCGACACCGCGACACCGACACCGTAACATTTCTAGAAATTTCTAGAATCTTCTTGAAAATTCGAGAACCGTTTGGGAGATTCATTTCAATTCTCCGAATATTGTTCAATGTTTCTAGAATGTTCCAGGACATTATGGAACTTTCTAGAAATTTCTGGAATTTAGTCGAAAAATCGAGAACCGTTTGGGAAACTCATGTCGATTCTCCAAATATCGTTTCATGTTTCCAGAATGTTCCAGGACATTCTGGAACTTTCTAGAAATTTCTAGAAGCTTCTCGAAAATTCGAGAACCGTGTGGGAGATTCATTTCAATTCTCCGAATATCGTTTAATGTTTCCAGAATGTTCTAGGACGTTATGGAATTTTCTAGAAATTTCTGGAATTTAGTCGAAAATTTCAGAACCGTTTGAGAAACTCATGTCGATCCTCCACATATCGTTTCATGTTTCCAGAATATTCTAGGACGTTATGGAATTTTCTAGAAATTTCTGGAATTTAGTCGAAAATTCGAGAACCGTTTGAGAAACTCATGTCGATCCTCCACACATCGTTTCATATTTCCAGAATGTTCTAGGACGTTATGGAATTTTCTACAAATTTCTGGAATTTAGTCGAAAATTCCAGAACCGTTTGAGAAACTCATGTCGATCCTCCACATATCATTTCATGTTTCGAGAATCTTCTAGGACGTTATGGAATTTTCTAGAAATTTCTGGAATTTAGTCGAAAAATCGAGAACCGTTTGGGAAACTCATGTCGATTCTCCAAATATCGTTTCATGTTTCCAGAATGTTCCAGGACATTCTGGAACTTTCTAGAAATTTCTAGAATCTTCTCGAAAATTCGAGAACCGTGTGGGAGATTCATTTCAATTCTCCGAATATCGTTTAATGTTTCCAGAATGTTCTAGGACGTTATGGAATTTTCTAGAAATTTCTGGAATTTAGTCGAAAATTTCAGAACCGTTTGAGAAACTCATGTCGATCCTCCACATATCGTTTCATGTTTCCAGAATATTCTAGGACGTTATGGAATTTTCTAGAAATTTCTGGAATTTAGTCGAAAATTCGAGAACCGTTTGAGAAACTCATGTCGATCCTCCACACATCGTTTCATATTTCCAGAATGTTCTAGGACGTTATGGAATTTTCTAGAAATTTCTGGAATTTAGTCGAAAATTCCAGAACCGTTTGAGAAACTCATGTCGATCCTCCACATATCATTTCATGTTTCCAGAATATTCTAGGACGTTATGGAATTTTCTAGAAATTTCTGGAATTTAGTCGAAAATTCGAGAACCGTTTGAGAAACTCATGTCGATCCTCCACATATCGTTTCATGTTTCCAGAATGTTCCAAGACATTATGGAATTTTCTAGAAATTTCTGGTATTTCCTCCAAAATTTGAAAATCATTTGCGAAACTCATGTCGATTCTCCAAATATTGTTTAATGTTTCCAGAATGTTCCAGAACAGTACGGAACTTTTTAGAAATTTTTAGGATTTGCTAGAAAAGTCAAAAACTGTTTGAGGAATTCGGATCGATTCTCCAAATATTATAGAATATTTCTAGAATGATCTAAAACATTATGGAACTTTGTAACCATTTCTGGAATTTTCTCGAAAATCTGAAAATCGTCTGAGACATTCCTCTTAATTTTCGAAAATAGTTGGAAATTATGTTGGGAGATTCATTGTTCATCACGTTTTTCCTCTCTACTTGACATTCTCCATTTCATTCAGATTCTAACATCATTACCTAGGCTACATAGACGTGTCCACGTTAAAACTCATCGGGTGTATCAGCGGCACTGGCTAGTGCCGCGATAGATACAGCCACCCCAGCTTTTTTTGGATTCTATAATTCTTGCTCACCTTACAGCGGGACCGTTGTTGGACACGGATGAATTTCGACTGCGACACCGATCGATAGTGGTCGATGTCTAAAGCTCACGGAGAGGCGTGATGACAGCGCCGTAACGACGGCTAGCGCGTAGAACTACGTATTAAATTTAAATTCAAACGGGATACTTATATCGCCATCCATAATCGGATGTAATACTTAATTTATTTAAAACTTTCGAGTAGAGGGCGGTTGTTGGCCCTGGTAATAATCCAAATGGGGTCTCGCCTCCCCGGGGCTGTTTCTCGGGGCTCCTACGGTGCGCGCGCGCGTGTGTGTGTGTGTGTGTGTGTGTGTGTGTGTGTGTGTGTGTGTGTGAAGGTGGGTGTGTGTGGCCAAAAATTTTCTCCAACGATATCTCGTTAACGGATGATGCGATCAAGGTCATCAATGACGCAATCGAAGCGTCTTTATATAACTTAGAGCTGAAAGTATTTTGGGAAAAATTGTTCCAGTCGTTCTCCAGTTTTTCCAGAAAAACATAAAATGAAAAAAAAAAAATTGTTATTTCGTTTTTTATTTTCTTTGTTTCTTTTTTATCATTGTTATTATTATCATTTTTTTTCTTTCACATTTCCCGAACCTCACTATTGCTTTCGAATGGGAACACTGCAATCGTTCAATTTTCACATTTTTTAATTTTGTTTGAAAATTAAGTAAAATGGTCTGAAACAAAAAAAAAATGATGTTTTTAGCTTATGTTCGTATGTGCGTATGTTAATCGGCACTTTTTTCGAGGGCATTTTTTTGAAAAATGAATAATTGAACGGGCAAAGAAATTTTACAATTTTTTTTTTTTTTTTTTTTATAGAAATTAAACGGGTAAAGAGTTTTTTTTTTCTAATCTTACCGACACTTGCATAGGAGCCGAATCAATTAAAAAGGTAGAAGGGGGGTGAATCCTAAGAAACATTGCGAATATTTTGGAAATCATCCTTGTTATCGTGGAAAAATCGCTTTCATTTGACAATTGCAATATTTCTCAAAAATTTCGATATTAATGAATAGATTTTTCTCTTGTTTCATTTAAAAAATGAAAAACGATAAATCAACGAGAAAAATTTAACAACTATTATTGAACGATGATTCCCTTCAATATTCGGGCAGTCATTGGTAATGTAGGAAATTTCCTGAGTGGTATTGAGAACTGGGCAGTACGTAATCTTGCCGTTTAGCATTCGAGTGGTTCGTCAGAGAGTGGGGGCCTTCTCACAAAAGGGCATCCGCCATCATTCGATAATCAGCTGTGATCGATCCATCTTTGAGGAACGTTATCAAAGCTGTTTTCCGAATTCCCTTTCAAAACCCCGTTATATTTTTCCTTCCAGCAGAATTATAACAATCAATAAAGGAAGAGAGGAAATTAGTGTCAACATAAGGCGACAATCGATAAAAAAAAGAGAGGAAATTAGTGTCAGCTCAAGGCGACAATCAATAAAAATAACAGAGATTGTTTGCCATAGGCGACACAAAATTGAGAGCTCAGTGACAATTTGGAAACTGTCTGCTACGAGCGACATCAGACTGAACATAACAAGACGAATTGTCGGCCATTGACGACAAAAACTCTGCGAGAAAAGAACAGAGAAATTTCGCAGAGAAAATGAGGTCGAAACGACAATCCAACAAACCAATAAACAGTAAACAAGCAGCGTAGACACCTATGGGGCAGAAGCCGTGTAACCGTTACTTTACGCGTTGATATTTTTTTTTTACATTTTATTCTACCAATTCCATTGGTAGTAAGCTTCCGAATGGTCGTTTTCTTGAATATCACAAAAGCTACTCAACCGATTTCTATTTCAAGGTGGTATGTTGATTTTTCCGAAAATTGGAATCCGTACAATGATTTTGAATGAAAAACTGTAAGATTGAAATTCTTCAAAAACTTTCTATGAAGGAGTATACTTGTTTCGATTCATTGAGATGAAGAACACATACAGTCAGAATAACGAAAAAGTGCCCTTCGGGAATAATCGGCTCGTATGTCCCCACCATTGAGGCTGAGCTCGGGCTATGGAAACCGAAGGGCACTCTTTCCTCAGTGGAACTGTACTTCGGAAATATTCAACTCTTTGATGAAATTTATTTATATAAAAACTTGAATATTTCCCGAACCATTGAGTCATTTGAGCTCATCCAAAGTACAAACCTTCAATATTATGAGAGCTATAATTAGACCAAATTTTAACTTCCTATGTTCGTTTTTTCTCAAGTTATGGCGCGTGCAAGAATTAAAGAAGCAAAAAAACGGAAAAACTGCAATATCTCGAAAACTTTCTATGAACAGGTATACATATTTTGATTGGTCTAGTTAGTGACTGTTGAGACGAGTATTTTGAAAAAAAAAAATCAAATCCGTTAAGTAGTTTGTGAGATATTTGATAAAACATATTTTTACAAAAAGTTGACTATCTCAGGAACCACTTAGTCGATTATGCCCATTCACAATACGAACCTTTGCTATTATGAGAGCTATAATCGTACGAAATTTCAACTCGCTGACATCATTTTTTTTTAAGTTATCGTGCGTACAAGATTTTTTTTGGGAAAACAGAAAAATGATGATATCTCCTAAACTTTGTATGAACCGGTATATATATTTTTATTGATATAGATAGAGGCCATCGAGTCAAGTATTTTGAAAAAAAAAATTGAAATCGGTGCAGTAGTTTCTGAGATATTGAGGAAAAACGAAATTCAAACAAACCGTTATATCTCAGGAACTACTTGACCGATCGGACTGAAACTTCGCGACAAAGTTGAGTATATTCATAGGTACCATGTGCCAAAATTTCAGATTTTTACTAAGAAATTTTACCGTATTTATGTTAAATTTTCTAAAAATAGATTACCCAAAACCCAAATTGTCACATACATACAGACAGACATGACTCTAAAAACATCATTTCTCCACGTTTCATGACATTCTGCATCATTTCCAATCAAAATTAGAAATTCTCAAAATCGCACGATTATAATGCTTCCATTTGGAAGCAAAAGAAAAATATTCACTGTAAAAAAGCAAAAAATGGCACGGTTCATCCAATGAGTTTGAATGACGCAGCTTCTTGTCATGAACAACGTGATAAGAAAGATAAATCAATTAAGAATAAAAGACAGAAAAAAAGAGAGCAGATGAGAATCAAACGTTCTGATCCATTCTACAAAAAATTAGAAAGAGAACAGAATCTTCTCAGAAACCAACAATCACGAATGAATCCTGCTTTTAAAAAGAGAGAAAAAGAACGAAAGAAAGAAAGACTACAACGTTTACGACAAGATCCTGTATCTAAGAAAGAGGAAAATGAGAAAAAGCAAAAATACAGAAAATGTATGAGGCAAAATGAACATTTTAGGGAAAAAATGAATGACGCAACCAGAAAATGCATGCAACGCAAGCGAGGAGAAAAAGGATTCCGACAGATTGAACTTAGAGAAAATCGAATCAGAATGACGGTCATCCGAAAGCGTGAGAAGTACATGATTAATGAACGTCGAAGAAATATTGCAAGAAATAGCATGCTTCGACAAAATATGCAATTTGTTGAGAACGAAATTGCTAATAATGTCAAAGGAATCGCATTCTTTAAAAAAATGAAACCTACAAATCACAAAAGTTAGCACTCAATGTGGTGAGGAACAAATTGTTGAGGAAGTATGCAAAGTATCATAGAAACGAAATTGCACTTAATATTCAGCGAAATAGGAAGTTGCTATCCGATAGCGTATATAGAGAGAAAGCGAGAGAAGAGAACCAGAAATGAATGAAAAAGATTCGAACGAATGAGCGATGTCGAGCACGCGAATTGAAGAAAAATGCAAAAGCACAGCGAGAAAAAAGAAAAATTGATGTATTGAAGTTTCGCGAAAATTTCAACAGTCTCTTATTGAGTATTCAAAATACAAATCTGACAGCCAAACTTCAACTGAAATTCATGCAATTCCGTGCAGAAACAGCCTCATTCGTGTGCTGTTGTTGCGAAGGCCTCTTTTTCAGATGTTCCGATAAATGAATCAAAAATTATTGATAAAAGTGGCGCTTCATTCTTAGCACAAATCAATAATTTCTCTTCAGGTTTCATGTGTAATACGTGCAAAACTGCTGCATATCGTGGTCAAGTATATAGGTTAGCAACAAGCAATGGTCTCCAATTCTTATAAGTCCCAAAATCTGTCCGAGAATTGTCTGATCTTGAGGAAAGAATGGTGGCACTAGTATTGAATTTGGACTGAAACCCTATGCTCTGAATCCGCAATTAGGCCTGAAAGGCAGTGTCGTGAATATTCAAATTGATATTAATGATATGCTACAGGTTTTGCCACGTCAATTTGATGAAATGCAGACAGTTCAAATCAAATTGAAAATACACGTTGATCACAAAAGCCATTAGATGTTAGGTCAGGCGTGAAGTATTGAAACATTTGATCATGGCGCCGTTATATGAAAAGTATGATATTAAAATAAATGAGGCCTATTTCCAGAACTATGAAAATGACGATCGTCCGATAAATTTCATAGTTGACAAGGATGATATCATTGATAATGAAGAAGCGGATAATGAAACAGATCCGGATATAAACACGATAGTGGAGCACAATGATATAGAATTCAATGGCAACAAAAATAAGATGGATATTGATCAATTAATTAATTTCGATCAGATAAACAATGACGAGGTTTTGCTCGTTGACCATAATGCAGAAGTTGTAGAAAAATATGCACCAATTGTGAATATAGTCGCTCCTGGACAGGATAAACATCTAATGTCTTGGCATAAAAGTGAGGACTTGGATAAATTGTGTTATCCCAGAATATTTGCAGGGCACTCATTCAATGTACAAAAACGGATATCTTATTCAGATCGTATGAAGTCAGAAGCAAGACGCTACGATCGAAGATCGTCTATTCCTTCGAGAATTTTGTTCATGGCCAAAAAAGGTTTAGAAATTACATGTTCATCACATGTTCATCGAGTATAAATATATGTTTGAGATGGACGAAGAAGAACGCTGATGAGCCAATCAATGCCGGAAATGCTTTAGATGTTGATTTTAGGAATAATTTGATTGAATTTAATGATTCAGAATGATAAAATTCAGCAGATCTTCGCCGGCATATTGGGAGCATAAGGAGAAACAACGATTGGCAATGATTCGTTAATTAGGTAAACCTACTTTCTTCCTAACATTATCAGCTGCTGAAGGCCACTGGCCTGAGTTATGACAAACCTTAATGAAGTTCAGCGAAAAGGATCATACTTTGCCCATCAAAGAAGCATATGATCTGGATAATAATATCAAGACTGATTTAAGGATGTTCTGCCTTGATTGCAACGGGGGGGGGGGGGTGAGCTGTAGGGGAAAGGTAGGATTTTATGGGGAATTCCAACCCCTGAGCACGAAAAAATGAAATGTTAAATTACCCCATTGAGGTTATATTTGGTCACTTTTATGGTGCCATTATATTCCTCATGACTCTTTTTCCTAATAAATATTCATAGGATCAATCAAAAAAATTCCAACAATCAATTTAATAATTTTTGAAAAAAAACATAAATCTGGTCGTTAACAGCGGCAACGTTGGGAACTAGAGAAATTTGGTAACACGGGCTGGTACCATTGCCTGACTAGGCCACACTCGACTGTAAACGTTTATTCATTCCCCAGATACCCCAGATTTGTATTTTGCGCGCTGCCCCTCTCTCGTTGAGTTGCGACGTTGTCGTACTTTCCAGCTGCGCGCGCAAGAAAGATAAATTTTCGCTTATTTTGACATTTTTTATTACTAATTATTAGTCTGAGGGATGCGTAAGAATATAACGTTTTTCCGTGACATAACGATTGACCTATAACCGGAGTTTCATTACGCTAGGCCTATTTTTCACCGATTTCACTAACTTTTCGTGAATTTTCCATAAAAACACGTGTTAAATTGATATTTTTTAAAAAATCATAATTTTATTATGCAGCTCGCAGAAAAGCTCAAATTTTGCATGCGGTTCTTCAATAAATTGAAGAATCTTACAAGAAAATTTCATCAACTTCTTATATTTCCTTATAATGTCAAAAATGTAGGCAGAACATCCTTAATAAGGAATGATCCGGTTACGTGCGCGCGTTATTTTGGTGATAAGGTCCAGAAATTTATGTGGCTGTGAAGCCAAAAGCAGAGCATATTTGGTGAATATGAACTAGAGGACAGCTATGAACGTGTTGAGTTCCAACAACGTGGAAGCCCGCATGAACACATGCTTTTGTGGTTAGAAATTGCCCCAAAATACAATAATGACAGTGATACAAATGACAACGATCGATTGACTGATTTTATTGATCGTTTTCTCACATGTGAGTATGATGAAAAGAATCTATACATCAAATTGCAAATGCATAAGCATGGTTATAGTTGCTTTCATATTCCTTATCAAGTTATAAAAAAAACAATGATATTGATACCATTAAATGAGAATGAAGCTGTACCAAAACCATATCAATCGCCAGTTTACCAAGCCAGTTTATCAAGTTTCTAGACGAAATGAAATGGCTGCATTCCTAGACGTCAATCCATTATGGAATGAATTCGATTTTCATGAATTGACCGAGATAATGCATCAAAAAGATGATTTAGCATTTATAAATGCTCTGAATAATCTAGCAGTTGGAAACATGACAGAAGACGATATAGGATTGATCAGATCACGAGAAATGTTGAATGGGAATGAGGTTCCAGAGACGGCCATAAGACTATATGTAACTAATGCAAATGTACTTGCATACAATGCATTTAAGATTGCAAAATGCACCAGTGAATTGGTTATTGCAACTGCTGACAATACCTTCCCAAAAGATATGAATGCCCAAACCAAAAAATTTCGATTGCAATCAATTAAAAAACAAGGGAAAAAAGCGCGACTGAATTACTCCCTAAACTCGAATTGAAAATCAACATAAAGTATATGATAGTAAACAATATTGATGTTGAAGATGGAATGGTTAATGGAGCATGCGGGGTCTTGAAATCGATCACATTCAAAAAAAATACCACGATTCCATCAATATTATGGTTGGATTTCCAATTGCCAAGAGTTAAAGCAAGAAGGCGGTATCATAATTACATGGAAAGGGAAAATATTGATCGAAACTGGATGCCAATCATCAAAATCGCACTCCAATTGGGTATAAATAATAATCAAAAACATCAAATCATGCGACACCAATTCCCTGTTATACCTGCAGAAGCAATAACAATCCATAAAAGTCAGGGGCAAACTTATGAAAAAATATGCTTGGATTTTGCCAAATCAGAACGGCGAACTCTGCAAATGTTCTACGTAACTGTGAGTAGAGTAACAACATTAAGTGGTCTATGTATTTTGGGAGAGTTTAAAATGCAAACTAAAAAAGCTGCTACAACTAATACAGCTTTGAACTAATTAACGCGTTTGGGGAATACCAAACAATTAACATTATCATATGATAATTTAATGAGTGAAAATGTTCCGAAAATTGTGTTACAAAATGTTGGGACCTTGAAAAATATGTTAGTTTACATAGCAAATGATCAGTGGTTTCTTCGAAGTAATGTATTAGTTTTAAGTGAAACTCTTACAAATAACAATAATGATTTAGCAATCGAAAATTACCGGATTGTATTCATATCCAATTACAGTTCGAGCAGCCGTGGATTGATTTGCTATATAAAAATAGTTTAGGCGCAGAATTGGTATTGGTTGAACGCGAATTCAATGCAAAGGCAAACTTTGAATTAGTCACGATAAAAATAGATGATTATCATATTGTTATGTCCAGAGAATAAAGTCACAACACACACAAATGAAATTAATTAGTTGGGGCGGTTTATTAACAATTATTTCAAGAGCAGGGATACAAGAACGATGTGTCTTGATTGAGATCTCTCCAGAGAATAAAATAGTCTTGATGTTATCCAAACGACAGTCGTTACCAACGGGGACCTTTGACATCCTTCAAACTACAGACAATTGAGAGGGTTCGAAGGGGGATACGCAACAATATAATCAGCGGTTATAAATCACCGAAAACAACAAAAGCTATGTTCGAAAAAGCTGTAAACAATGTCATGGAGAACATCCCAATCCGAAGCAAAACGGTTTTGATCGGGGATTTCAATTACAATGTTTTTAATCATGGAGACGATGCAAACAATCCAAATTACCTCATCGATTATCTGGAACATCATCAGTTACAGACTAAATTACCGCCTTCAAGTGTAACGACAAATCTAAATACGCAAATAGATGTCATTTTTGCTAATGTTGATGATATTGATTGTGGTGTATATGAAATATACTTCAGTTATCATAAACCAGTCTATACAATTTTTAATAGGAAACCTGTCCAGAAAAATGAAAGAATAATTGCCAATAATACTGATACCAAGAAAACAATAAATTTGGATACCGAATGTATGGATGTTTCAGATGATTGTGACAACAACCACCCAAATATCGATGAATGCAAAAATTCACCAATGAAGAAAACAACAGATTCGGATATTGAATGTATTTATGTTTCGGATGATGATGAGGATATTGATCGAAATATTGACAGAGTTATATTACCACCAATTTACTGACGGGACGATGATTATGATTATGCTATAGCTGTTGAACGATGTGAGGAAGTGACGAATGACGGGGTTTATATTCAAGATTATCATGTCAATTTTTTCCATAAAATAATGAACAAACAATTAGAGGAACGTGGAGTCTTCAATTTTGCACAAGACGTAGGATTTATAAGGGCCTTCGTATGTAATCTGCGGCAAATTCCCGAAACCGCTTGCAATATTCAGATTCTCTACACGATGGACTTGCGGGCAATTCTAAAATAAAAGATTTTATTTGCGCAAGTCTTTCGATTTCTTTTTTTCATCTGGATTCTGGCCAATCATGGTGCAGAATTATCTCTTTTTATACGAAATTTTGTAACCAAGAAATTTTATGTAGAAGAGGTGTGTTGACATTTTCTCTTGCAATTGATCATTCCATACAGATAATTATTTCAATGACGAAAATTTCACATTTCACTCGACCATTTCACCATTAAAATATTTGATCGATAGACACAATGAGTAAATGGTTTATATGCAAAACAAACGCATCTTCCTCAGTACTAGTTAGAAGAAAAAAATATTACCTTTAGATATTGGGTGATTTGCCAATGTGTACATTCTCATGGCAATTGAAAAATCATCCAAACTATTCAAAAATTGATAGAATTTTCTAAATTCATCGAATGTTATGTCAATACTGTACTCCGAACGATCAAGGAGCCGCTCCAAATATTTATCATATCTGAAATGAGATAAAAAATGTGAATAGCATACTTCATGTTTGAAAGTCAGGCGATCGGTTTATCTCCACGAGAGATCAACGAATTAAACTCACTCATCCATATCGAGATATGTGTATCTCAACAGAATCTTAGCGAAATCCAGTTCAGTGATAGTGTCATGACCCTTGCTGAACTCGCTGAACTCCAACTCCAGGACTTCATGCTGGAGATTCTCCATGAACTGTCGAAATCCTTCATATTTCAGCTCTTTGCTTCCGTCTTTACCGAAGAAATGGACCATCAAAGTCGTAGATATTGTATTTCTACGTTGCAATCCCTAAACAAGGCTAAAAAAATATCGGCTCCAATCCTGCCAGAACAAAGATGATATTGGGAAACCATGAATACTTATCTACCTGATCTTCTTCTCCCAACATACTTTCATAGTTTCTAGCTTTCTTGCCCTCAGTAATCTGGAATGGAACCCCACCATGACGCTCTCTCCATGCGTGACTGAAGATATTCTCCATCTGCGAATGCAAAATGTGAAATCAGTCTTTCTCTTTAATACATAATCAAAGGAGTGGATTAGTTATCAAGTTGATAGTGATGGAGCAGCGATGTTCCTATGGAAAGTTAAGAAAGAGATCAATTAGTGAACAGAAGATTAGCATTAGACATTCAGTGAGAGATCTAGGAATACAGTAGAAAGACCTCAGAGCAGCTCTTCAGTGCTACATGAACTTACGTAAGAATTTGAGATAAATTGGGATGATTTTTGTTGGTGACTGTCTTGAAGTTTCGCTTCGACGGCAAGGGCCTCGAATTGCATGAAAGAAAACATCCAGAGAAAAATCTACACGGAGAAAATTTCTCTGTAAAAAGTGCCGCACTTCTCCACTAAACATGGGACATTTCGTAGGGTATATGGATGTTTCTATGGAAAGAGCGATTATTACATTATTATTCCTTTTACCACAATTACAAGACAATACATGCAGCTAAGGGAGCCAGACAGTGCTGTATTAATAGGTATTGTGTATTTTGCCAAAATACCTATTCATACAGCACTGACGTCCTCCCTTAGCTGCACGTATTGTCTTGTAATTATGGTGGAAAGAGTAATAATGTAATAATCGCTATTTCCATAGAAACACCCATATATGCATTGTCGTGAATGCTCCTCACTATCTAATGAGAATTCTTCTCCGTGTAGATAGATCAAAAAATCTTCAACAACACACAAACTCAATCAATGGTAATAAAGCATTAGAACAAACGAGAAGGGGAGGGGCTTAAGCCATCAATATGAGGAGTAACACGATCTGAAAAAAATAACCAGGGGATAAACATGAACGAAAGAAGCTATGTAACGTTCTATTACGGCATGACATTTTCTCAGGCGAAACCGTAGAAAAACGTTTGAAGAAACCGCCAGAAGAGTTATTTTTCGTTACGGCGGTCAGCCGCCTGTACGTATGGTTTAAGAAGATCCGAATGGCATAAACCATGGTTTCAATAACTTATACTCGATAGATCTATAATTTCATAATTAAGGATGATAGGGCGCAGTCGAAGGTTTTAGAAAAATGCAGAGAATTCTATGAAAATTTCTCAACCCATCATTTGATCCATTTAGAAACTGTGAGCAAAATATCAAACCTTTGTGAGCATAATTAAAGTGCAAATTAATTCTAAAGTTGCTACTTATACATGGGGTTGGATAGGGCATCGATAACTTTAGCTTTTTCCCTACATTATCCTACAATCGGTAATGTAGGGAAAATACTAAAGTTATCGATGCCCCATCCAACCTCATGTATAAGTAGCAACTTTAGAATTAATTTGCACTGTAATTATGCTGTTAGGGATAAATCCCTGGGTTCTTTTAATATGGAGATAAATCTCCCTACGGAGGGTAGATACTGGAACTCGGTATATTTATTGGTAGAAATAGAAGTATTCATTTAGTTGAATCTAACTCATATTTATTTGCAAGGAATAAACATGGATAAATTACAAGCGTTACAAAGATGAGTGTTCAACTCGAGTAATTAATTACGACTGAACCCCCGAATAATGGTGAGTTCGGTTTATATAATAATTAAGCGTGTCACCTTACAACACTGCGTAATCGTGTTGTAAGTAGAACGCTGATTCAGAAAAATATGTGAACTAAGTCGAACTCATTCTTTCGTTCTACTTCTTCACTTTAACAATAAATGATTACAAAATGTATACATAACTTTGGGGCATAACAATGCTCACGAAGGTTTTGATATTTTGCTCACGGTTTCTAAATGATTTAAATGAGGGATTGAGAAATTTTCATAGGATTCTCTGCATTTTTCTAAAATCCTCCGACTACGCCCTATCATCCTTAATAGATTGATAACTAACCATTGTAATCTAAACCATAGTTCAGCATGGAAAAATCTACTAAAATCACCCCTCTGCGAGTGTGGTCAACAAGAATACTTATTCTTGGAGCTGTCCAAGATTTATCAAACAACGTAACACACTGATAAAAAATTTCAGAAAACAGAACATCTCTTCCTACAATATAAAGAAATTGATATAAGTGGGAGGATAGACAAAGTGATTTTGAGTTTTGTAAGACATCAATTTGTGGGCAATAACTCGATTGCGCAAAATCGATCCTGACAAAATTGGAAACCTACCCGAGTGGAAATCTGTCCTGGCTGGCCGTATTTATGATTAGGACCAGATCCGACTTCCGAAGGGATAGCTTTAATAATGTAACCCCTATCCGGGTATGATCCGAGCCGGAACGTGAGCGCACTGGTAACACTATCCAGACCAACGCGTGATCCGGTTCCGATCAGGCAATACTGACTTAGACCGTAATACGGTGTTCGTATCAATATTGCGTCCGGTCATGGTCAGGCTGGCTAGCCTGAGTTGAATCCTAGTAGAGCATCCGTAGCGATACCGGATCCGGCCCGCATGTGGTAGCCTGATTTATATCGTAATACGGTATCCGCCTCGGCGGCATGTCCGAACCTGATCAGGACCACAGTACTGGTACCGTACTACGGAGTCCGTTGTTCTATCGGATCCGATCTGTATGAGGAACGCCTGATGGAAATCGTAACGCGACATCCTTATGAAAAATTCATTCACTCCCTATCCGGGAGCTTGAGCGTAATCCTAATACGGGATCCGTTTCAGGATCGCAGATGGCTACTGTTAGGCTTCTCTAATTGTAATTTCAATCCGGTTCTTATCCAACTCCGCTGTCCGGGACGTATCATGAAAGCCGGAGCATTTCCGTGATTAGTTAAATTGTAAGATTGTCATCGGTTAAATTATAACGAAAAGATTTTTCTATCTACATCATAGAAGCTGGAGCATTTCCGTCATACACGGAGAGAAATTTTTGGTGAATTTCCATAAATTTCTCCTCATTTCTAACTGAAAATTGAGTAAAATTTAATATTAAACAATAAAATTCGATATATAAAGATTTAATTTTATTTTCCGTTTGAGAAATATTGTCCTGATATTTAATTTTAATTTTTATAAATCGAATTTGATTGTTTAAAATTAAATAACTCAACGATTCGAGTCAATGTCTTCATCTATGCACTTCGAGGCCTCAGTTTGATGAAAATTATGTAGCTATTCCATGGCTATCATTATTTATTGTTCAATAGAAGTCCTAACATTGATTGAGTCAATGGCAATATGTGTACACACACATGAGATGAGAGATGAAAGATAAGAAAAGTGAAATCAGAAAATATGGTGACGGAATTTATATGGACAATACAAATGACAGTTACAAATATAGCGTGGTCTCGACCGCGGTGGTCTAGTGGTTGCGGTGTAAGATTAGTAGTCTTAGGGTTCCGAGTTTCGAGCGTTCCATGAAATATCCGGACTGGATCAGGACCGGACTTGAGCTCAGCCTATCTAGATCCGGTGCGGATCAGAGCAGTACTTGAATTTCTACCCGGGTATTTCTTTTTCTTGTAAAAACCATCAGCTTGAGGAGTAACAAACAATTTTGATTGTAATTTTGAGTCTGTTTCAATTCTCGTTATAGATTCCATATTATATACTCATTCCCTACTTTATGTCCTATTAATTCAATCTTTACTGTAGTTTTTATAAATCTTTTGTTTTCCCCTCAGAACTCAGATATGAGAACCTGCAAAACTAACTGAACTCTCTAGCTTTTTATGTTACGATCTATATTTTCCTTCACTCATGTATGTACAGACACTGTCATAAGCCCTCCCTTGTGCTGACGCGTAACGCAATATTATAATGACAGTATACACTATAAATAAATAAATGAAATAGAAAATAAAATGTAACCCGAGTCGAGTATTTGATTCTTTTTAATCCTAACCACTCCTACTTAAATCAATCTAAACCTAGAGCAGTCCAATATGTTCTGATAACTCCTTTAGGACTATTCAGGCTTGACATTTATTATCTTACGAATGTCTATGAGTCCTTTTCAGTTCTGAATATGCCTCCCAATGCCGCTTAGAATTTGGTTTGATTGGATGATTTCTTTTTGAATATTTTAATATTGATAAATGGTGAATAATTTTCATTCATTCTTAATTATTGATGCTATTTAGAAATTTAAAAGAAAAATGAATACATTTTCGGCAGTGGACTAATTATTAATTATATTGACGAGCATTAGTCTACACAATCTGCGTGAGGAATAGTGGAAGGATTATATGAGTGGTTTAGTGACGTAACTGAATGAAGTAGTTATATTGACCATGAAAAAATTACTAATATTCAAAATCAATGATGGGAATTATCTATAAAAAATGTACTTATTATATTGATGATGTCTGTGAAGAAGAAGAGTAAAGATATAAATATGATTTTTACATATCTATAATTTAAGACGCTATGATGCCCATTTGTAAACACTTTTCTCGATTAATCGAGGCATTTATATTGAAACGAACTAAAAATTGAATCATTTGTCTGATTGTTTGTTAATTCCATTACTTATTGGTTCCTGTGAGATATCAACCGAAGGAGAGGGATAGAAGTAAGGGATGAAACGTAAGGAGTTAGGAGAAGGTGAGGAAGGGGAGGGAGGAGAGCATTACGCGCTCTAGCCAGATTCTGAAAGAAAATTTCAATCATCAGTTTTTGCGCATATCCTCCTTGAACCTCACAACTGCTAAAACGGTACATAACCAGCACAAATCAGGTCTTGAAAACAATGGAAAAGAGACTTTTCAAAACTTGATCTATCTTTCTGAGTTCTCCAAAGAAATAGTATGTGGCAGGATTTGCCAGGTCCAAATATTCGACTCGGGAAGGAATTGATTGAATTAATTGAAAAAAGAGAAAACTCTCTACTTAATCTCAATTATCTAAAAAAAAATTAAGAAGCACATATGATTTCAATTTATATTCCAATCAAACTTTACATTATCAAAGAAGAAAAAGTTCACAACCATTATGGAACGTGTCACTAGAAGTTATTCTAGAAAGACAATGGCCGGATGGGACGAGGTTGATCAGAGAGCCATAAATCAAGGAGAAGATCTTTCGTAAAAAAGGTAGAATTGGAAAAATGTGTCTATAATATTTTATAGCAACAGCAGAAATGCCTCCGGTGAGTTGGGATCGTTGTAAGTCACGGCACTGTGCGCGACGCCTTGGTCGCCTTCTATCTTGATCATTTATAATAGGCGCCATATAGTGAGTAGTCTAAGACATTATTTACGATATAGTGCGCAAGTGGAAAGATTCATGATTCGTTATATAGCATATCATCAACCGAATGCGGTTTAGTGATGCAGTGAAGTGGAGTCGTCCACTGGGTCTGCTTGCATCTGGGAGTCTATTCTCGAGTTGAAGTATACTATAGTTACTTTGATTTCGGTAGATCGCATGTAACTCGTGATAGATACGTTTTATGGGGCCCCTGTCAATTGCCGAAGTTGAGCACGATTTTAACTCAAGAACAGGCTATCAGGGCAGTTGGAATCTCAATAATTTAGGTAATTTTATTGATCAAATTCATTCGATTTGAATGAAGTGATTATGGGATTGATTAAAAATTGATAATTTCAATTGCTTTTACTACATTAGGTTATGAATTTGATGATAAAATGTTACATGAAACGCACACAGGCATACAGCCAGCTGATTAAGATACTTCCGCAGTATTGATGGGGGAAAATAGAGTGGGAGCAAACATCAAAGGTTCCGACAGCTCGCGACAACTTTGAAAGAAATATACATTAAATAAAATCAGTTGATTTATGAATAGATATCAATCTGATTTGCTTACTTTTAGTTTTAAACGTTGAATAAATGAATTCCAAACGATTTTCAACCTCAAAAATTATTTATATGAATTTCTTTATATATTAAAATTTTCCGATTATATTTGGCGACACCGCATTTTCGTCTGACGGAGTTGGTACACTCGTCTCTTTAGATAGTCCCTATACCACACTGTAGAATCTACGGTATGCGCCTTGATGTATTTCGGCGGGAGCGATACTCCGAGCGCTCTAACCTCCTCTCAACGTAGCCACTTTTGACCGCCATTTTGACAGAACTTCCTGACAATCGATAGATTTTTAATAATATCTCAGGATTGGTGTAGTAACATGTGGAAAAAATGATTGATAAAAATTCTTGAATGTTTCACGAAGTGATTGGGCAGGTATTTCGATTTTTAGATGATTTCCAATTATTTTCAAATGATTTTTGAAAATCGCGTCTCATACAAATGACCCTGTACAAATGACATATCTTCAATATTTTTTTTTCAAGAATCTATCTAGTCCATCGTTTTGGAACTTCGGCGAGATATTTCTAGTGACTTGCCGGATATATACTCGAAATTTCAGGTCTCTAGATGATTTTTTTCGATTCCCATTTACTTACTGCGGAAGTACCTTAAGTATGAGGATACAATCTGGTGTCAGTATCAGCTCGAATGCATGAGAAGGACAGCGATAAATCCATTGAGGGCGAATGGGGAAAAAACGAAAATCCAGTTCTCGATAACTTCATGCTCTTAATTTTCGCTCAGTGAAGGTTCGCCGTTTTTCTCTCAGGCTTGAACTCACGGCTCGCCTCGTCGTATCATTCAGCTCACGATCCTTCAGTCCACGAGCGAACAGCTTTCTTATCTGTGGAGAATTTTGTTTTTTTGTTCATACTATTGTGTAAAGTGCCAGCTTACGGACACTTTCCGAGCCCTGAACTCACACTTTACGACTCGAGCCCCCCACGCTTCTCAACTATACGTAAATACTAGATTTTGTCACTCAGTCCGTAAGGCGATGCTGTATGGCCGCTGCGCGATCATATGAGCCTGAAAAGTTCTTACAGCCAAATGACGAACATTTTTTCTCATCACGAGGGCTGTCAGGAGGGTTCCACGGACGTGGAGCGGCCGTGAAAAGCTACCTCATGGCCTCCGTGACGAATACTACATTTCATGCCCGAGCCTTGGAAAACAGATCATCCTCCGCCACGTGCACGATTGCCTTCCGAGCCGGAGGCGAGGATGGAAAGCACGTGGGGGAGGGTGATATGTGTTCCATGACGAGGCATGAACATTATATTTTTCGTGTCGTGGGGCCGGGGAAACGCCATTTTTGTGGTGCGCAGCGCCACGAAAACGGGGTTTTTCAGGTCCGATGACACGAAAAATAAATTTCACGTGTGGGAGGATTCAGAGAATGTGGTTGGTCTCTCGTTGAGAAGAGTGGGGGGCCTCGCCGTAATAGTATATTTCTAACCTAGGGAGGGAAAATAAAGGATCCTTAGCCACGTGTAAGAATTATCAGCTGAGCCGAAAGCGAGGTTGATAAGCACGCGGTTAAGGGTGCTTTATTTTACCTCCCGTGGATGGAACGTGGTTTTCCGTCATGATGGAGGTGTAAAATGACATCTTCCTCCCGTCCGCCATGACGTAAAATGAATTTTAAGGTTCAAAGAGTCCCCGCAAGATGACACTTAACATAATAGTATGAAAAAATAATGTTTGTCACGAGGTCGTAACACACCGCATTACCCTCGTATTTTCATACTGTGCTTTCTCACAGTGGAGGTTAGGTTGAGGCAAAGCCGAGCTGTGATTTCGAACTCGGTCGTAATGCAGTGCATTACGGTCTTGTGACGAGAATATCCATTTGTATCTGATAATTTTTTAGTCTAAGAATCCCAGGATTATTGAAAAAACAGGTTTATAAATTTTTGAAGTAAAACTTCTTATTTCTCGGTAGCTGCCGTCGGGGGTAAATGAGAATTACTATGTGCCGGAGCGTAAGAAAAAAAGGGAAGTGACGGGAGAGTAGTGGGGGAGACCGAGCGGTGAGGAGAAGTATCGTTCCGTTTGCCGCCGCTTGGCTGCACGCAAGTGCTCGGGGAGCTCCGTAATTGCATAAAACGAACTGAGATGGATACTTTGTCTAATGGATACTTTGTGTCAGACTCTGTGCAATATTTTCTTAACCAATTGGCGAATTTATTCCCATCTCTCTCTCTTGTATCAAAACTTTGTCAGTTAAGTCATAGCTTTTCAGAAGTTTCACTTCTACCGCGTGACGACTCACGCTCAATTTTTGTTTCTCCGAACACTGGTAGAACCAATCAATTTGTTAAAGAATCAATATCAATTTGAACTTCAACTTGACCCGAGATTTCAAGTCAATAGTTAGGTATACTAGAAATTCGACTCAATACTGTGTGGAATTTCCCGTAAACTGGAAATTTAATTTCGTTCCATTCTTGGATCCTTTATCATAAAGTTGATTGACAATGAATCATTGTCTTGATTGTTGACTTTTTATTCGTCTTCCTATTGGTCGATGGATCTAATCAACAGTTTCCTTGACTACAACGATGTTATTCATGAGAAGTTAGCAGCGCGCGTTAGCGCGCCTGTTTGTCTAGTTTGACATAAAATGCGAAAATTCAAAAATGAAAGCTTCCCACTAGTTTTTCTATTGATAACTCTCATGTAAATCAACGTTAAATAATTTTTCTAATATTCCATAGTGATCTCCCTCACATTTTTGACATTATTTTCTATCCAAGTGGGCTCCTCTCCATGTGGACATGCACTATTTTCCCGCTCTGCTTCATGTTGTAGAAAACACGGCGTTTGTCATAACTCAAGATCTATTCATCCGATTTACTCCTCCTTTGGACAGAGCATAGTTTATAATATTTCCTTCAGAATGATCGGATGAATTTGTGTTAAGTTAATCTATTTGTTAATAATAAATATTTTGACGTGGATACGTCTATGGTTTCATTTTTGAGGTGTCATTTTGTAAAAGAACTTCATTTACTAACGCCATCTAGTACGTGTTCGTATACTAATGCCTCGACGATATATGGATAAATTATCGATTAATGATTACTCAAAGTTATCGACGGTGGATAATAATATTATCGATTGATGATTACTCAAAGTTATTGACGGTTGATAATAATCAAACTTAATTATTATGACGTTAGTGGTTTCTCCATTCTTCATCCTGATTACACTTAATACTTATGATGATTGATCGCATATAAATGCGTGGTAAATAGGATGTTCTAGAAAGTTCCAGGATATTCTAAAAAGTTCTAAAATGTTCCGGAAAATGCTAGGATGTCCTAAAAAGTTCCAGAATGTTCTAGAAAGTTCTAAAATTTTCTAGAAAGTGCTAAAATATTCTAAAAAGTTATTGAATGTTCTGGAAAGTACTAGGATGTTTTAAAAAGTTCCGGAATGTTCTAGAAATTTCTAGAATTTTCTGGAAAAAGCTAAAATATTCTAAAAAGGTGCAGAATGTGGTAAAAAGTTTTAGAATGTTCTGGAAAGTGCTAGGATGTTCTAAAAAGTTCTAGAAGGTTCTAGAAAGTTCTAGAATTTTCTAAAAAGTGCTAGGGTATTCTAAATAGTTCCAGAATGTTCTAGAAAGTTCTAGAATTTTTTAGAAAGTATTAAAATATTCTATAAAGTTCTAGAATGTTTTGGAAAGTGCTAGGATGTTCTAAAAAGTTTCGGAATGTTCTAGAAATTTCTAGAATTTTCTGGAAAAAGCTAAAATATTCTAAAAAGTTTCAGAATGTTCTAAAAAGTTTTAGAATGTTCTGGAAAGTCTTAAAATATTCTAAAAAGTTCTAGAAGGTTCTAGAAAGTTCTAGAATTTTCTGGAAGGTGCTGAAATTTACTAGAAAGTTCTAAAATGTTCTCAAAAGTCTGGAAATCTCTCAAAATATTTCAAATGATTGTAAATTTTCATAGATCTTCCATGAATTAGTGGGATTAAATCGAATTCATCTCGATGAAAACTGAACCACCACAAGGTGGACCATACAACATTAGTTATTCATAATATAAGAAATAAAAGAACAAAAAAACAGATCCCATAGACATATCCACGTAACAACTTACGGCTGTATCAGCCGCGACTGCTTCTGTCACGCCCACTACAGCCGCGCCAATTTTTTACCTATTTTTTTCTTGGAAAAAAATCAACTTTTTTTTCTTCAGCTCACCATTTTTGTAATTTTGAAAATTTCGAAAAACTATCCGATCATTCTGAAGTTTGATCATTGTACTAGGAGTAGATTTTTTTTTTTTCAAATCACCCTAGTGCCCAGAATTACCGACGCTAACCTACTGTGCAGCGGCGACGGGACTTTATTTGAATAATAATAACTCTATTGTTTATGAATATTTTTCAATATAAAAAAAAAGTATCTCGGAAAGACTGTCTATTTATTGTGCTCAAAATTCTGACCCTGCCATACCAACACTCTCATCAGAAAAAAATATTGAAAATTGTCCTGTTTTTCAGGCCCCAAGGTTATGCAGACCCCTTAAGGAAGTATCATAAAACATGATTCATCCGACTCAGTAATTTCTTTCCTCAATGAGCTGATAAATCTATACAAAAAATTTCCAAATGTCTGAAACCTCGCTACGAGTATTATCAATGAACGTTTATAACTCATAATATATAATCTTACCACAAGGAACTCGCTCTTGTCAACTCTTTCATTACCATCAGTATCAAACATGTTGAATGCGATTCGGAAGCCAGTTTGTGGTTCTGTAATCATGTTATAAATTATAAATCTCAGGAGCATCAAAGAAAATTCGAACATTAATGATTAGAGAATTTGTGAGTGAAAGTTTATCTTATCATGCAATTGATGCAACTAGTTAATGGATATGAAAATCGTGGTGGCTCAGGTAATTATAAAGAAGGAAATTTCTGCGGAAAATCGTAACCAAAGGACAACAGTCTGTTGCAGTGCTCGGTAAAGCGATCGGTTGTGTGCTTCGCTGGGTTCAAGTCTTAGTGCAAGGATTTACTGGTCGTGGGGAAGGCCATAACTTGTTTAGGAATTTACTCAGTATGGGTCATTTGCAGTGGAAGTTGGTAGCGTGATCGTCATGCAGGACTCACTTGTGAGTATAGACAGCAGAAACAGGTATTCCGTATATGAGACTAGCCCTAAAACACAAAGAAATGAGTAAAATTGCAGAATATATGGTTGATATCAGTTTTCCGCGAGTAGTTAGTCTCGAACAAATTCATAATTTTTTAATTTTTCTCATGGTGATATGAGTTTTATCTCGTCGTTGTCTATAATTTGATCATCATGGTGGCAAAATAGTTCATCCTAGGACATTCCACCACGGCCATTTCATCCCTGTAATTTCATCCCGGCTATTTCATCCTGAGACAATTGATCCGATAAAATTTCATCCTAGCTCATTTGAAGGAGAAGGTTTAAGTCGAAGGGGGGGGGGGGGGGGTTAGGCGAATCTCATACACATCGGAGTGATACTACGCGCCCGGAGTTACGACCCCAGGGGTACCCGAGTGGAAATCTGTCCTGGCTAGCCGTATTCATGATCAGGACTGGATCCAACTTCAGAAGGGATAGCCTTAATAATGTACCCCCTATCCGGGTATGATCCGAGCCGGAACGTGAGCGCACTGGTAATACCATCCAGACCAGTGCGTGATCCGGTACCGATCAGGCAATACTGACTTAAACCGTAATACGGAGTGACTCTCCAACGACACCTCAGGTAGCGTTCCGATCGCGCCTCAGCCGTGAAAACCGACTGGCTGAGTGAAGCGTCAGAGTTATTCGTGCCATCCAGCCGACAACATCACCTTTCCACACAACCCTGAAAACCTAGCCAAGGACAATTTCCGTGCAGACGGAAAAATGGTAAGTTCCTTGAATTATTGCACCTTCTCTAAGGGAGAAATTAGTGCAAGTCCACCCGAGGTGAATTAGGGGAATAGTTATGTGGAAAACTCGAAGCACATGTGCCCTCACCAGAGTTGAGCCATAGTGCTTCCCCAGTGTAAAAAACTCTCACTGTATGGATGGAAGTGGCGCACCATTGAGTGCCCTCAAGCCTCCTGAAGCCCCAAAATAAATTATTAACCTGTGAAAGTGCTACAATGAAGTGGAAAAATGCGAAATAAGATGAAAATTGCCCGCATGCACCCCACCCAGGTGGGTGACGCTGTGGGGCGATATCGCACCTTCACTGAGACACCCAGCACCGGGTTTTGACGAATATTGCGATGGAATTTAGCACCGATCGAGTGCTTCCGACTCCCTCGCACCCTCGAACCCTCTTTTGAGGTAAAATTCGAGGTGATTAATCCCAAAATGGCAATTGTTGAGAATAATTGGGCACCTCAGAGTGCGAATTTCTCTCCAATTCCGCCCGATTAACCTGAAATTTTCCCCATTCCGCAAATAAAATTAATTTTTGTTCGAAATACTGGATCCTCAGGCTCTTCGAGTCTTGAATGACGCGTTTTGATCCAGTAAAATCGTAATATTCAATGAAATTCTCTCTCTCGTCACTCACTCTACCATTTGCTATTGAAAGTTGTCGTCAAATGAACGAATGATGAGTTGAATTCGAGTGAGAAATAAATACAAGTTCTCTTGTTTTAATTAAAATGCGACGTTATATTAATTTTCACTCTCCCTGTTATTACCTAGAGGTCTAAGTGGGCTTCATACGAGTTGATCTGGTAGATTTTGGCTTTGGGGATACGCGACTTCTTTTCCTAACAAGCTAGTCTGGTAAATTCCGTAACCTCTCCTCTCAATTTTCCCCCATTCCTACGTTTTATCGTTTCTACAGTTTCCCGTTACGTTTGCGGTTCGATGATTCCGCGTCATTAAAAATTATCTGGCGCCCAACTTCAGTTTCTCGAAAGAGTAGCTGGCACTACGTTTTAAGGTTTCTTGGAAGTTCGGGGAAATTGAGGTGGACGAGGCCGAAGGTGACATAACCCTGGTAGTTTCGTATGGATTTTCGTGGCAGTAAAGGTTTTGGAGTTTAATTTAAAGTCTACAGGGGAAGGACACGTCACAACAGTGAATAAGGTCTCATTTTGAAGATTTTTTTTGTTCTTTGAAACTCTGAAGCGATGATTCGATACCTTCAGAAATGGCTGAGATATTGATGATAATTTAACAACACGTTTCCAGTGCTGAAAAAAGTCAACATTAAAAAAATGGGTGCGTAGAAACTACCCACGACAGAAGTAAAACTTCCTAAGTTTTAAATGTAAATGAATCTCTTAAGAATTTTACGTCAATTAGTTTATGATTTTTGGAGTAAAATGGTGGTCGCAAGAGCGAAATTATTATGAGACACAGGACACATATATTGAGGCAAACCGGAAATTGTCTTTTATTCATTTTCAACATAATTTAAAAGCGTTTTACTCCGTTTGTGACCATCCGCGCTTCGACTCACTCTATCACCGGGCGAGGAGTATTGAGATTTGACCTATGGGCGGAGCCTAAACCGACATGGCAGATTCCGATTAACACTTTGTATTGGAAGCAATGGGAAATATCTCGTTTTTTTGTTTAAAAATGCTTAGTATTAGCCAAATTTGTGATTGGGCCAAAACCAAACCTGGGAATAGGAATTTTCTTGAGGGAGATCGTCTGCTAAAAGCAAATTCCAGTGCTCTGTCTCTCACTTGCCCTCTCCAACTAAACCTATTCCTCTCTCAGCGTTTCACTTCCCTGGTGACCTATGGTGCGCCTAGTTATCAACTGACCCTACAGGGCCTAAAGAAGTTTCACTTCAAAAATCATAACTCCCTCAATTATCAACTTTTTTTGAGTTATTTTTTTGCACAATCTTTGTCTGATGTTCCACTTTTTGGAAAAAAATCGGCGGAAAGATCCCCGTCATCGACTTTTTGAGCCTTCGGTTTTAACGCCAATCTGCTCAGATGAGAAATTTCTTCAGTGTTCTAGTAACGACAAAAATTGGAGCCAAGTGAGGAAGTTCGTATCAGACTATAGATTTTATGTTTGTTTTCTGATTATTTTATAACAAAATGTTATTGATAAATGAGATTGTAATTTTATCTGGGTTTACCTTTGTCTCTCATGCTACGGAACATGTGAGTTCCTCCGTGGCGAAGTGAGGGTGTTGAGTATGTTACGGTGTCCACTTCCTTGTCAGTTAGGAATCTTCGTTTGTGACGAGCTGTGAATATTTCAATGACATTCAGTCGGAAAATAGTTATGTATTCACATAGAGTAGGAGCAAATGCAAATAATTATTAATTTCCCGGGATAGAAAAGTTATTGTCATCACTCGGAAAATTGAAAACTGATTTTTCATGATATCTTCACGTTTGTGTGTGTGTGTGTGTGTGTGTGTGTGTGTGTGTGTGTGTGTGTGTGTGTGTGTGTGTGTGTGTGTGTGTGTGTGTGTGTGTGTGTGTGTGTGTGTGTGTGTGTGTGTGTGTGTGTGTGTGTGTGTGTGTGTGTGTGTGTGTGTGTGTGTGTGTGTGTGTGTGTGTGTGTGTATCTGGCAAAATTTTGGTGTCAGGACTAAATATCACATAGACATTGAATCAAATTACATCAATTTATCACATTACCAAATTAATACATGGAAATTCATCACACGAACTATTCATCACAGATTAAATTCAACACATAAGCTATTCATTACAGAAAGGGCGAACCACACACATATCGGAGTGATACTACGCATCCGGAGTTACGGCCCCAGAGGTGTTGAATTTGTCTTGTGATGAATTGTCGTGTTGAAATGATGTTGTGATGATTAGGTATGGAGCCAAAATCTATCGTTAATGATTTCTTGCGAACAAATGGTCCGATTTGACTTTTTCTTTAAACGATGCATTTTTCTCAATTCACAAATCAATGTGATAGTCTTTCAATTTTTCCGAAAAATATGAAAAAATAGCTATTCTTCAATTCTTATATTCTTTCATTATCATATTTTCGAGGAGGAGAACCCGGACGTTTTTGTTGTGAACCTCAATGGTTCACTCCTACTTTAACTCACTCAAATTTGGGAGTGAGCTTGCGAGCGACCAACAATATTGTGTAGACCGTCCGGACCCCTAGTTTCATCTCCAAATGAATCAAGATATTTCTATCTATTTTTAAAAAAATGGTTCAATGTTCTGATTGTAATCCAATCATGGAATTCGATTCAAATAATTACATCTGTGTCATTATCGAGATATTTTCGCCTTGATATTCCTTGACATTCCATCATATATTCAAGTAGTAAAATAAGCCCTATGTTATTTCACTTACGCCTTGGCTCAGACTCGACAACGCTGTCGAGAAAATCCTGGGGCGTCATATACAACTGGCCGTCGTACTCAACAGATGCAAACTTCATGAATCTCCTTTCCCTCACGGTCAATTTCACGGCCTTCTGGAGCTCATCGTCCCTCTAGAAACAGAAAATCACAGTCGTTCGTTCAATTCCACATAGCCAATCATTGTTTCTCCCATTGCCACAATTATCTCCGCATGTTGGCTATTTCCGGAGATCCTTAGATTCGATATGAAACACAGACAAATTATGGTTTTTGAGATTGGGTGCATTTTATTTCTTTATTCCTGTATCAATTTCCATCTACAGGATGCAGCTATTGGAAAAGAACGACAATTTGGTCTTATTCATCAGTTTTCGAATGATAGGAGAAAGGCCAAGTCGAAGGTTCTTGGATAAACAGAGTGAGAAATGGATTGTTACATCAATGCAAAAGTAATTGACCCCCTTGTAGGTCTGAAAGAGCATAGAGGAGAGCCTCTACAGTAATGAAATTGTGGTGCGTGTCTGGCACGCTTCTTGGCCTCGATCCAAAACGAGTGAAAATAGAGACATGCATTGGGGGAAGGAACCATTGCACTATTCTTCCTCCTTCCTTCTACTCTATCCTAACTTATAATCAGACGATGAGCCTAATTAGAAGAAATTATTTTGCCGGTTATCTCGACTGCACATTAGAAGTTATCAGCTCTTTAGTTCTCGTGTTTTTCCCTTATTACCAATTTTCCTTATTTATAATTTTGTGGGTTCTCGGGTGAGTATTCTCATGACCGCCATGGGAGCTAATGGGATTCACTGAGTGGGAATCTATAGAGATATTATCCGGGCTGGTCGTATTCATGATGAGGGCCGGATCTGACTTCAGAAGGAGAAGCCTTGAGAATGTACTGCCTATTCGGGTATTATTATCTGAGCTGCAATGTAAGCGCAGTAGAATACCATCCAGAGCGGCGCGTGGTCCGATCAGGCGAGACTGACTCAGATCGCAGTACGGTGTCCATATCAATACCGCGTTCGGTCATGGTCAGGCTAGCCGGAGTTGAATCCTAATAGAGCATCCGTAGCGATACCAGGTCCTGTCCGCACGAGATAGCCTGACATGTATCGTAATACCCCTTCTGCCTTGATAGCATGCTTCCTCTAGTAGAAATTGAATGTTGCGGTACGGTCACGGTGACTTTAGTGCGGGAGAACTTGAGCGCGAGGTTGAGGCAGTCAATATTGCGGTGCTTCTCAGAATTTCTACTGGGGCCAGTTTGATCAGAACCCCAGTATTCGTATATTATAGAGTTCGTTGTGCAAGCTGATTTGATCGATATGAGGAAGGCCTGGTGGAAATCATAACGCGACATTCGTATGAAAGATGTATCCGTTCACTATCTCGAGTGAAAATCTATTCTGGCTGGCCGTATTCAGGATCAAGACCGGATCCGGCTTCAAAAGGGAGAGCCTTAATAATGTACTCCCTATCCGGGTATGATCCGAGCCGGATCGTGAGCGCCCTAGTTCTATCATCCAGCCCGGGAGCCTATTCTCGAAATATTTCCGTGCGCTGAATCAACTCCGTTGACGGAACGGTCACATGATTTCTATACGCGATTGGTCTACGGAGCCACTTCCGTGCACGGAAATATTTCAAGAATAGGTCCCCCGGCGCGTGATCCAGTTCCGATCAGGCAAAACTGACTTAGACCGTAGTACGGTGTCCGTATCAATACCGCATTCGGTCATGGTCAGGCTAGCCGGAGTTGAATCCTAATAGAGCGTCCGTAGCGATACCGGATCCGGTCCGCACGGGGTAGCCTGATTTGTCTCGTAATATGGTGTCTGCCTCAGTAGCATGTCCGAGCCTGATTAGGACCACAGTGCTGGCACCGTACTACGGAGGCCGTTGTGCTCCTTGATCCGGTCCGTATGAGGAAGGACTGATGGAAAGCGTAACGCGACCTCCTTATGAAAAATTCATCCGCTTCCTATCCGGGAGCCTGAGCATAATCCTGATACGAAATTCATCTCAGGACAGCAGCCGGCTACTGTCAGGCTTGCCTGATTATAATTTCAATCCGGTTCCTAACCGACTCCGCTGTCCGGGACGTATCAGAAAAGCCGGAGCATTTCCGTGATTAATTAAATTGTAAGATTTTTTTTTTTTCATAAATTGTAAGATTGTCATTGGTTAGATTATAACGAAAACATTTTTCTATCTACATCGTGGAAGCTGGAGCATTTCGTCATACACGAAGAAAAATTTTCGGTAAAAATTATTATTTCGTTTGATAAATGTGTACTTCCATCAATTTCTCCTCATTTCTAACTGGAAATTGAGTAAAATTCAATTTTAAACAATAAAATTTGATATATAAAAATTAAATTTTATTTTCCGTTTGTGAAATATTGTCCTGATATTTATTTTTAATTTTTATGAATCGAATTTTATTGTTTAAAATCAAATAACTCAACGATTCGAGTCAATGCCATTTAAATTATGTAGCTATTCGATAGCTATCATTATTCATTCTTCAATAAAAGCCCAAACATTAATTGAGTCAATGGCAGTATGTATACATACACATGAGATGAGAGATGAGTAAAGTGAAATCAGAAAATATGGTGACGGAATTTATATTGACAATACGAATGACAGTTACAAATATAGCGCGGTGGTCTAAAGGTTAGCCTGTAAGATTAGTAGTCTTAGGGTTCCGGGTTCGATACCAGTTAGGGGCAGAATAATCCAAGTAAACAAAATCGGCTTTTTCAACGATAAATGCATTACGAAATAGTTGTTGAGAGGTGACAGATGATAAAAACAATGTCAATGATTTTTTTCATTTTGTTATTGAGAAAACAATTATTGTTTTGAAGCCAATCGGTCAGGTTTTCAGGATCAGAGCCGGATAGGGGCGTCCTGACTCTATCCAGATCTGGAAGCCGCATCCGAGCCTGACAAGGGTACATTGTCCACGAGGGTCTATTCACGTCCGTAATCATAGTGTCACTTTCTTGCGTAATCAAAGTGTAATCACAATGAAATCAATGTAATCATTGTAATCACTGTAATCACGTGATTACATTTCTGGTAATCATTTTTCGTAATCAAATTGTAATCACGGTAATCATTTGAAATCGTTTAAGCCGTAATTATTTACGGCTATAAGCTATAGATCCTCATGGCTACATAGATATAGAACAACACTGTTAGAAAAAAATGGAAATTTCGTGGACATTTTCGTAATAATTTTAAGACGAGGGACACTAAATTCGCGTTAGGGGGAGAAAAACGTATGAAATTTCATGTTTCAAGCAAAATCCAGGTGGGTTCATAATTTTCAAGTAGAAGAAGGAACACTGAAATTTCGGAAATGACTTGGATTTCCAATTGAGCATGAATATTTAGTGCCAAAATTATCTGAATTTTCAATGAATTCAAAATTCATGAACATATTCACCTAAATTTTCGAAATTGTTTGAATTCCTACTGAATGATTGCTCTGAAATTTACCACTTTCATTGATTTCCTTCATCCGCTTGTGGGAAAATCAATGGACTATATAATTTTTCAATTCCGAAATTTTCTGAAATGTCAGTGGAAATGTCACTTGTTAAAAATTGCCGGAATTCGGTGTGGAAAATTCAGATTAAAATTTTTAACCGTGATTACAGGAAAACAGTTTCTTCTCTTCTAATAACTGAAATAGGTGATTTGCAAGTTCATGATACCACGTAGGAGAAAGTCCTATAAGAAATCCTATAGGAATTCCTGTAGGATTTCCTATCGGATTTCCTGTAGGAATGCTATGGGGAATTCGAACTTTTCCTATAGGTTCTTTTTTCCTCTAGAAATTTCACAATAATTAACTCCTCCTTCTCCATAGCCATTAACGGTTATTATTAGCAAGAATTGATTTAATATGCATTTTGCCAACGTTTCGAGCACTATATGTGCTCCTCATCAGGGCAATCTTTATTTCTGTTAAAAAATTAAATACAATACCATTAATTAAACTATTTCACTATGGCAACATTATCAAATTTTCATGTTCTTCAAATATAAACCACTTTAAATTTAGAAATATTATAACAATTCTAATCAAGTAAATCCTTTAATAAAAATAATTCATTCCAACCTCAAAGGATGCTAGAATTTCAGACGTTGTTAAACTTAAAATAAATAAATAAACCTGCTAAAAATACGATAATTCAGCAATTAAAACTTATAACAGTCTAATTGAATTGTCCTAAGTGAAATATAAACTGTCAAATTAATGGAATATTGAGAAAATTGTACAATTAAAAACATAATAATACCTGCTCTAATCCATTGAAAATAGAAGAGACATGACATAAGCCGTTATGTGCGTTATGTGAGTTGTGTTCATATCGAAAAGGGCGCCAATCTGTATCAATTTAAAACTGTAATAGGATTTAACCACTCAATTCTTATAAAAACTAACAGCCTATCATATGAATTCCCTATCTTTTTACAATCATTGATAAAATTAACAGTTTTATTATTGAATTCCTCAATATAAAACATTTCTAGAATATCCAAATTATCTTTCCCTTAAGCAGTCCCTAAAATTCTTGATTTTTTAAAATTGAATCTATGTTTAGTGCTTTCAATATGAGCTGATAATGCTGAACGATATGTTTTTGGTTTTTCTTCACTGTATTTATGAACTTGTTCTCTATCTTTAAAATATTTTACAGTCTGTCCAATGTACATTTTATCACAATTATTACATGGAATTTAATAAACTACATGAGATTTATCACCTACATCAGTTTTATCTTTAGTAGTGCCAAACTTTTTTTCCAATTTATTTTTATTTGTTGAAATAATATCAATGTCAAATTCAGAACAACATCTTCTCAAATTGCTAGTCAATTCAGATGAAAAAAAAAAAGAAATCGACACTAGAAATTTCAAAGTTTATAGGATTTCGGATTTTCTGCAAGGATTTTTTCCATAAACCATTTTCTATCGGATTTTACAATTCTTATAGGATTTTTTCCTATAGAAGAGGGTTTTTAAGGAGAAATCCTATAACAATTCTAAAATCCTATAGAGGAAGGTTTATAGGAAAGTAGTCCAAAAGAATTCTAAAATCTCAGAGAAAATGGTTCATAGAAAAAAATCGTATGGTAATTCAAAAATCCTGCAGAAGAAGGTTTGTAGAGAGAAATCCTATGAGAATTCTACAGGGAAAAATCCTCTAAGAATTCTAAAATCTCATGGAAAATGGTTCATAGAAAAAAATCCTATAAGAATTCAAAAATCCTGTAGAGGAAAGTTCATATGAAAGAATCCCATAATAATTCTGAAATCTTATAGAAATCGGTTTATAGAAAAAAAATCCCCTAAGAATTCAAAACTCCTATGGAAATAAATCCATAGGAAAAAATCCTATAGAAGATGGTTTATATCACCGAAAAAAAAAATTCTTGAATCAGGCATATTATATGCTTGATTTGAGCATAAATAATATTCTCAAATCAGGAATATTATATGCCTGAATTGGGAATATTATTCTCAATTTGAGAATATTATTCTCAAATCAGGAATATCTATATGCTCGAATCAAGCATATTTTATTCTCAATTCGGGAATAATATTCTCAATTCAAGAATAATATTCTCAATTCAGGCATATAATATTCCTAAATCAAGAATATTTATATGCTCGAATCGGGCATATTTTATTCTCAATTCAGGAATAATATTCTCAATTCAAGAATAATATTCTTAAATCAGGTATATTGTATGCCTGAATTGGGAATATTATTCCCGAATTGAGAATAAAATATGCCCGATTCCGACATACAAATATTCTCGATTTGGGAATATTATATGCCTGAATTGAGAATATTATATGCCTGAATTGAGAATATTATTCTTGAATTGAGAATATTATTTCCGAATTGAGAATAAAATATGCTCGATTCGAGCATATAAATATTCCTGATTTGAGAATAATATTCTCAAATTGAGAATAATATTCCCAATTCAGGCATATAATATTCCTGATTTGAGAATATTATTTATGCTTAAATCAAGCATATAATATGCCTGATTCAAGAATTTTTTTTTTTTCGGTTTAGGAAAAAATCCTTTAAGAATTCTAAAATCCTATAGAAAATGGTTTACGGAAAAAATCCCTATAGAAAATCCGAGATCATATAAACTTTGGAATCTCTATAGGAAAAGTTCGAATTCTCCATAAGATAATCCCTATAAGACTTTTTCCTACGCGACAATATACGAAGATATGAAAAAATATTTTTTGTGCTATAATTTATCATTCTGTTAGATTCTAATGTATTTTATGTGATAAAATAATAAAAAGATGAAAATAGTTCCAGATTTTTTACTTTATCAAGTCGCAGGAGTATATAGTCGCTAAATTAATAGATTGACGAATATTCATTATTACATAATTTAAAAACTGATGAATTCATTAATTGCAAAAACACTTTCTGTGATTACAATGATTTCGAATATTCGGTAATCACTGTAATCATTCGTAATCATGTAATCACCGTTTTTGACAGTGGTAATCACCGTAATCACATTCAGCGTAATCACGACCGTAATCATGTGTAATCACGCCCATTTCGTAATCATGGTGTCACCCAATTTAAATGTGAATAGCCCCTCGGTGCTAGCACTCAAATTTTTACCGTATTTTTTTCTCCGTGTGCCCTTTTCTCCGAAATTTCAGAAAGTTTTCGGCTTGTATTAACAATAACTCGATGATTTGAATCCATGTCTTCATCCACGCACTCCGAGGAAAAATTTTTCACCCTGATTTCAAGAATTATAAGCAATATCAATTTGATGTTAAATTATGCAGCTACTTCTATCACTATTCATTGTTTAATGGAAACCGTAAGATCGATTGGGTCAATCGTAATATGTATACACACACACGTAAGCTGAGAAATGAAATAGTGAAGAATTGGTATATGGACAATACAAATGATTACACCCACAGCGTGGTGGTCTAGTAGTTAGGATTCTGAGTTCGATAACAATTAGAGGGGGAATAATTGAAGTAAATAAACTTGGTTTTTTCAACGATAACTGCATTAGGGATGAGTCATTGAGAGGTACTGATAAAAATAATGTCCTTAATTGTTTTTATTTTGTTATTGAGGAAACAATTATTGTCCTGAAGCCCATCGGTGAGATTCTCAGGATTAGGGCCGGATAAACCAACAGGTTTCGTGCTTAAAAAAAAAAAAAAAAAAAAGAGAGTGCGCCCGGGCCACACAACAGAAGTGAAACTTCTCGAAAGATCCTCGCATATTGCAAAAACTAGATCGGTAAAACAGGACCGCGTCAGATAGATAAAACAAGGCCGTCACAGTTGAGCATCGTTCGTGACGCATTCAGGCATTTCTGAGGGGTTAGTCACTCCTCATTCGAGTGGCTCAGTGATTTCCAAGATTACTGATTTCTCTTGATTTCTGATATGATTTCAGCGATTTTTTAATCAATTTGGTAATCACGATTTCCTCATGGTTTCGGATGATTTCCGTGATTTCTAATAAATTCTGATGATTTCTAAATTGAAAGAAATCATTATTTCTGGGATGAAAAAATGAATTAATTTATAATAAATGATAACGATTATTAATTAGACAATTTGTTGAATGAATCAATTGGAATACCAATAAATGAGGATCAATAGTCTAGGGTGGAGGCTGAGAGGTCAATCCAAAAGTCAAACAGTCTGGAGAAGAAGCTTGGAGGTTGATTCAAGAGTCAAATTGTCTAGGGTGGAGGCTTGAAGGTCGATTCAAAGGTCAAACAGTCTAGAGTGGAGGCTGAGAGGTCGATTCAAAGATCAAATTGTCTAAAGTGGAGGCTGAGAGGTCAATTAAAGGTCAAACGGTCTAGACAGGGACTAGAAAGTTAATTCAAGGGTCAGACGATCCAGACAGAAGGTTTAAAAATCGAATCAGTGGGCTAAACGGTCTAGAAAGAAGGTTAAAAATCAAGTGTCGATCCAAGGGGCTAAACGTATCAATATATAAGGCTCTTCTCCAAAATGTTTGACCTCTGAATCGACCTGTCTGCCTCCACCCTAGACCGTTTGACTCTTGAATCAACCACCAAGCCTCCTCTCTAGACCGTTTGACCTTTGAATCGACTTCTCAGCCTCCATCCTAGACCACTCGACTTCGAAATTGACTGACAAGCTTTCCCCCTAAACTCTTCGACTCTTTAATTGAACTCCAAGCTTCACTACCCCCGCTAAAGAAGTTTCACTTCAAAAATATATAGATTCACTTCCTTTTTATTCTCTCTTTACACATGTAAATAAACTGCGACACTCTCCGACGGGCATGTGATAGGCTCTCCAGTCGACATTAACTGGCGGTTCAGTAAGGAGCTGCCATGTTAGATCGATAAAACAGGACCGCGTCAGATAGATAAAACAGAGCCGTCACGTTTGAGCAACGTTCGTGACGCGCTCAGGCATTTCACTACCCCCGCTGAAGAAGTTTCACTTAAAAAAAAAAAAATATCAGGGCCGGATAGGTTTATCATGACTCTATCCGAATCTAGAAGCTTGATCCGAACCTAGCAAAAATAAATTGTGCAGCTCGGAACAGCGTTACACAAAATATCCAAACCAAACGATATTTCCGGATAAAGCTTGGAATTGAGCGCAGGCTATCCGGATTCAGCGCGAATCAGAGCATTTCTTGATATTCCACTCGTGTGACCAGAATGTCATCACTACCAGGATTACGGAATTAGTTAGGGTACAGCAGTGAGTTTCTTAGAGCAACCCGAAAATTCGGGTTAGGATCTTTTCCGCTTTTTGGTCTGAGTACAAAATACGATATTCTTCTCTCAGTGTGATTATGAAATAGTACATTGTGTAACTAGTGCGTAAAGTGAAACTTTTTTGTACGTACGCGTTACACATACTATTTTTTGTAATACCTGCCAAAGTTCGCTTTGAGGGCAATTTGGAGTGCAAAGTGTTTGTTTTGTGCACGGAGTGCGTAAAATTCAAGATCGTGCGTAAAGTGAAATTCGAGTGCGTAAAACGAAGTTTTCCGCACAAGATTCACTTTACCCACGACTTTTGAATTTTACGCATGCGGTGCGGAAAACAAACACTTTACGCACGCAAAACTGACACGAAATGTGAACTTTTACGGCAGGTGTTGCAAAAAATACAATTAGAACATTTAGAATTTTAAAACAAGGAGTGTATTACGACCGATGAATGTCGGTTTTTCTATCCACCAACATGCGAAGAAACAAGACATCAATGAAGACACTCAGGAGTCCTTGGAAGAAACCTTTTCAGTGATGGGCTGAGTAATTAGCGCAGTTAATTAATGCATTATGAACATTTACATTCGTGAAGTGCTATTTTTCGTAACCATTCCCGTACTTCATTGCGTTGCTGCCTTCCTGAAAACACCCAGCAGTTGAAACAGAGTTCTGGCATGCACAGGGACAACAATCACGGTACGATAAGTGTCGCAATGGGTGCGCCACGGGAGTCAACGAGCGAGTGAGACAAGGGCTATTCTTCACGGTCTCAGTGATGAACCCTACTATTGTAATACTGTTCACTTGATGGAAATACCGCTCAATGACTTCTCACACAGAATCGTTCATTAAAAAAATGTAAATTCGATACTTTTCCACAACTTTTATTTCATTTAACGCAAATTATGAACTCACATACATGTATTTTATCTCTGGACTCCCTGCTAGATCAATCCCGGAGATGCGGCTATGAGAAGTTTCCTCGTTCCCAGAGGGAAATGAGATGAAACCCATAGCTGGTTATTCTCTTTAATAAAATCGATTTCAATTCATTTATTATTTATATATCTATATAGAGGTCATTTAATTAAATATTGTTAAAATGATTACTTAAACTATTCAATTATTTATTAATTAATTAATAAAAATTGCGGGGGTCATCAGACGTTGTCCAAATGATTTTTGTACTATATTCATACCCGGGCGGGGGGGGGGGGGGGGGGTCAGACTCAGTTTAACCCTCTGGGATTGCCTTTGGGATGGCGTCGCGTCCCAGAGCACATCCGAGAGGTATTTATTTATTCCATAAATAAATTATTAAATGTTTAATAATAACTGGGGGGGGGGGGGTCATTAGACATTGTCGAGATGGTTTTTGGTGTATATGCATACGCGAGGGGGGGTTCTGACTCAATTCCACTTTCTGGGATTACCCCTGGGATTACCTCTAGGATTACCTCTGGGATTGCTTCCCGTCCCAGAGCACATCACAGAGCTATTTAGGTATTCCATAAATAAATTATTAATTGTTTAATAATAATTGAGGGGGTCATTAGACATTGTCTAAATGATAATTGAAGTATATTCATACCCGAAGGGGGGTTCTGGCTCAATTGAACCCTCTGGTATTACCTCTGGGACTGCTTCCCGTCCCAGAGCACATCACAGAGGTATTGAGTTAATCCATAAATAAATTATTAATTGTTTAATAATAATTTGGGGGGTCATTAGACATTGTCTGGATGATTGTCCGAGTATGTGCATACCCGAGGGGGGGGGGGGTTTCTGACTCAATTCAACCCTCTGGGATTACCTCTGTGATTGCTTCCCGTCCCAGAGGTAATCCCAGACGTAATCCCAGGAGTAATCCCAGAGGGTTGAATTGAGACAAAATCCCCCCTCGGGTATGCATATGGTCCAAAAATCATCTAGACAATGTCTAATGACCCCCCCCAATTGTTATTAACCATTTAATCATTTATTTATAGAATATATAAATACCTCTGGGATGTGCTCTGGGCCGGGACGCAATCCCAGAGGTAATCCCAGGAGTAATCCCAGAGGTAACCTCAAGGGTAATCCCCAGAGGGTGGAATTGGGTCAGAACACCCCACCCCCCTCGGGTATGCATATACTCGGACAATGTCTAATGACCCCCCCAATTATTATCATTAAACAATTAATAATTTATTTATGGAATAAATAAATACCTCTGTGATGTGCTCTGGGATGGAACAGTTAGTGTGTACGCCACCTAGCACTCAGGCCATCTGCAGGCCTCTACTTCCCGCGATCCCTTAGTGGACATGTGGCCAGCATGCCCACCGGGATGGCATTGCAACCCGTACAAGCGCAGCTTGCCGGGTAAACCCAACCACTGCCCCTACGAATCCAACCCAAATAAGGTCCACGGCTTATGTCGGGGCTTATAGGACCTTCCTCATAGTACCACTTTGCACGGTTTGGTATCCGTGATGCTAGCTTTAGTTACGATTTCCTGCGTGGGGCAGCAACTTTATCCCCTATATCCTCTAAAGAGGGCTTCGCAGCCTATATATGCCATTTCTGTCCCCAGCGACTGGCAGAATTAGGTAAACTATCCAGCCACTACATTACAATGGACTCTTTTCTAGCCCTTGTTGCAAGTGAACGTATCATGTGTGACATACGCCCTTTATCTGCCCAGGCAGACTCTGGGATGGGACGCAATCCCAGAGGTAATCCCAGAGGGTTGTATTGAGTCAGAACCCCCTCTCGGGTATGAATATACTCCAAAAATCATCTAGACAATGTCTAATGACCCCTGCAATTGTTATTAATTAATTAATTAATAATTAAATAGTTTAAGTAATCATTTTCACAATATTCAATAACCTCTATATAGATATATAAATAATAAATGAATTGAAATCGATTTTATTAAAGAGAATAACCAGCTCTGGGTTCAACCTCATTCCCCTCTGGGAACGAGGAAACTTCTCATAATGAAACTTCTCATAATGGGACTGACCCATCAGGGCTATATTCATCATCCGCAACGAGAACTTGATAACACACATCCCACGTGAAAAAAAATATATGTTGAAATATATTTGACATATATCTGAACCATATGATATATAAAAGCGGCAATAAATATGGTGTGTGAGATATATGTGAAATACACCCTCATTTTATAAAAAAAAAAATATTTTTTCAAATATATGTTACCTACAATGAAAAAGAAAGTCTCATATATGCATTATATATTTCATAATATTAACAAAATATAAATCCAGGAAATATGCAAAATATATGTCGCTCTACAAATGATTAAGATTTTGAATATATCGCACATATATTTCTGCTTAAAAAAAAAATATTCAGCGGAATATGTTATATATTTATCAAACAAATGTCTCATATAGGCAATATATATTTCAAAATATTTTCTAAGTATAGATAATGATAATATGCAGAATATATGTCTTATATGCACAAAAAAATTTCAAATATACCAGACATATATTTTTTCGAAACTCTCGTGGAAATTAGGTTGTCAGATTTTGACGAATGACATGAAAATGAAATGAAATCTCAAATTTTGATACATTTTATTGAAAATAAAGTGGCAGGGCTGTAGTCCGCGTGACAGAAGCTGTCGCGACTGATACATCCGTAAGTTGTTACGTGGATACGTCTATGGAATCTTTATTTTTTTTCGTTCGTTTATTTCTTATATTATGAATAACTAATGTTGTATGGAACGCCTTGTGGTGGTTCAGTTTTCATTAAGATGAATTCGATTTGGTACCACTAATTCGTGGAAGATCTATGAAAATTTACAATTATTTGAAATATTTTGGGAGATTTCCCGACTTTTGAGAACATTCTGGAACTTTTTAGAACATCCTAGCACTTTCCAGAACATTCTAGAACTTTTTAGAATATTTCAGCATTTTCCAGAAAATTGTACCTGAATCTATTTTCTATCTATGTGACCATGTACTGAACTAAAACAACTGTTCGATTGTTCAATTGCAGGTTTTTGTTACTCAACGTGACGAAATATGGATCGCACAATACTTCTTCGTTTCGTTGCCCATAGTGAAATATTCGATTGCTCCATGAAATCGATCAATCATATTTCATCATATTATCATATCATCATATGATATCATATCATATCATATGATCATATTTCTCGTATGTTACATGCACATTTCGAGTGATGACTTTTTCATGTCTGTTGAAGACTTATCATGACTTGTTGGTCAACTCGACAACGACAAAATGTATCTCGTTTGAAATCTTCACCTTTATCGGCAAACTGTGTCACGCTTACCTACCACTATTTATAGCTTAGGCCATTGTTAACCCTCTAAAGGGAATTACATTGCCCACTTTTTACCATTTTGTGTTTGTATACATGCGCCGCTGGGTCTTTTTTATGGCTCACTACTACATGAAGCCCCCCCCCCCAGTCCATTCACACTGACATGTTTCCGCAGACATTTCTTTTCAGAGGGTTAACACACGCCGACAGTTTATTTGTGTAAGTTTCCCGTGTTCAAGTACGGTATATAATCAATTCTCCAGATTACAGGGTGAATATTTAAAGAATCTTTGAATCAGAAAAGTTCTATATGATAATATGTAATATATGACATCTATTAGTAAATCTGATCTTGCCCGACCGATCTCGGCGGAGGTGATTTCTATTGATGGAGTGATGAGCTAATGACAACAGGAAATTGACTTGGGTGGTATATAGATTTCCGTAAAGAAAACATTCTTGTGGGTGGTTGTGGCTCGGAAACTCACTATGTATTGTTAATGGTAGAGGGGTTGTCGTTATTTTGTTGTGGTGACAGAATTTTAATAAAATCAAATTAGTTCAAAGAATAGGCTGTGATACGAAGAGTCGGGAATGAATATAGAGAATCGTCATTTGACAACTTTTTTGAGCTCTGATAATAAATTGTTACAGGTTCTTTCCATTCAACTTCGTTAAAACTCTCCTAAAGGGTTATGCTAATTGCTGAACAAAACGGATAGGACTAATCCGAATTGATTGCCCTGGCCAGTTTTGAACATCCGTGAAATGAGCGAATGCCTCAACGTTGGCTAATTTTACTGAAAAGTTATTTGAATGATGAAACAAAGCAAAATAATATGGATAATTGAATATTCTAGAGGATGAAGATGATTTAAGTATAGCTCATGGCGATGCAGAGAATATTCACTTGTTTGACTCCTTATACAGTATATATGCCTTGTAAAACTTATATACATTGGCGTGATAATAAATAATGATTTCGATTGGGCCTCTTTAAGGTTAAGACCCCTCTTGGGGTATTATATGCCTACCGTCTCGCCACATGCATTAACCCGAAGGAGCCAGGCTACATATCTGTCCTTAGGTAAAATCTGAATACCAAAGTATAAATGTGATAACCTGATAATAAGTCACTCGCCACGTTATAAATTCAAATCGAGAACCGATTGATTCATCGATGGGATTTTCCGAGAACGATTGTGGTTCAATGGAACATGGGATCAAAAATATTGAGAGAGAAGGGAATGATCTTTATCGAGATTGGGACGAATTTCTGAATGTAAAATCTTGGAGATCAACAATTAAAAATACATATTTTCTAAAAGAATCTATATCAGACCGTATCCAGGCTCGCGCACCGCTAAAAGTAGGCAAGCAGAGGTATGAAAAGCCAAGAAACGCCGAGTGTGGTTAACGAGTGGTTGAGTAACCGCACACGGTGAGAGGATCGGACACAATGTCAGAGGAGAATATGGTGTCGTGATAATGATACTGGAAACTGTCTGTCGACGGCGAAGAATCATACATGAAACATCGAATCTAGATCAAGTTGCAATCAAAGAAGGCTGGTCCATCTCCCAAAGTTACAACTTATCAGAATTTTGAAAAATAAGAAAAATTGACCACATCCAACAAGTATCGGAGACAATGAAAAATTCATCGCAATAGCTTCTCTCCATTATACATCGGCGCCTTCCCCAAAAACAAAAAAAAGATAAACAATTAATGCGCCATAAAAATCCTATCTAAATCTTAAAAGCAATTTAGTATGCCGTTACACAGGTCCAAAGGAAAGTTGATTTAGAGATTTATCGTTATGTGCGTTATATCGTCCATGAATCATACTCTGCTCTCTTTTCTGCCAGGAGTTAGCAGTGATGGTGATGAGAGATCGAGAATACAAGGAGGTACTCCATGCATTCGTGGGAGGATCACTTGATCACATCTCATTAGTCACTTCAGTGACTCGTCAAACGAGACTCGAGTAGTACGAGATGATAACGTTAGTGGGTTTTCTGGGTGTGAGAGTGGATACAAGTGTATGAGCACGCACATACCGTCACCGAAAATGGATTATTCCACTCGAGGATAATTTTCAATACTACTATCCATGTGTCTACGAATATTTATAGTTACTTTCTGATTTATCTTCGATCTCCTGTGAAAACATGAAAATGAATGATTTAAGCACAAAATATAATTCAATAGAAGTTCTAGGAGTTCAAGGTGTGTTTAGATATAACAAATTCTTTCAAATACACAACATATCCACTGAAAAAGAAAATGAAAGAATTTTAGGGGAAAGTTATTGAATCTGTGAATATAAACATACTCTTCGATGGTGGAATGTATTATCCCCTAATCCTTGCCATATTAATTTATGTCTTATTCTGAGACATCATAAAAAAATATCGATCAAACATGAGACGAATGAATGAATGCAAAATTGAATCGATTGGTGAAGAAATTATACAAACTGTTTTTCAACTGTACTACCCAATATATTTTTCAGATAATTATCACAAATTATTACAAAAACTGAGGACCATTCTCCTTTTTACACGAAGAAGAAAGTCAAAAAGGATGGAGGAAGTATCGCTAGTAACACATGAAGACAGCGAATAAAAAGTAGAAAATGAGGGACGCCTTATCGAGAGGGTTCAGTCTGGAAGAGGCTTAAACGAGTATGAAGAGGGTGGAGTGGGTGTTTTCAGCTGCTACCCGGAGGCGTCGAAAACTGGTAACGACTTATCGTTAAGACGCGTGGAGAAAGAGGGGACAAGGATGAAGAGACAAAAAAAATGCGAGGGCAAGAGAAAAAAATTCGTGAAAATAATGCAAAAAAAAGCTGCCCAGTATTTGGTGAATACAGGCCGGTTTGTCTCGTAGCTGTCTATCCTCACGGTCTTGTAACTAACTCATGTGTTCCGATAAAAAGACTTCAAGTACTTGTACCTGAAATCAAACCAGTTCCTTGTTCTCTGCAGCGTGGAGTGTACACTTTCGTAGGGGCCATTTAATTATTTTAATCTATCACTGCGGTCATGGCCCTTCAAGTTGGCTTGCTGTCTCCATTCATTCACATATTGTTGTATATCCAGACATATATATGTATACAGTAGACTTTCCGTACTTTTCGCGACTCGGGACGTGTCCTTGAAAGAATTTCGTGGAAAAGAATATGTAAGGAATTGGTTCCACTCCGTCGCTTTGGGCAGCTGTGGAGAGGGAAGGTAGGTAGTGGGTGGGATGAATTGCAGTAGTGGGGGGAAAAAGACCATAGCCTACAACTGTCAACCGTTTCATTTGGGTGACATTGCGCATTTCCACGCGCATGACGTTGTAAACAAGGATGAACGATGCAGGAGAAGTGGGAGAAATTTTTTGAGGGAGAATAAGCGAAGAGAAGAATAAGAAAAGTATGGAAGTGGATAAGTAAGGGAAATCTACTGTATATAGGTTCTGATTGAATACCAGTCCCGAACCTATTCGCTGTTCTTTGATCGCCTCGATTCGAGAACCGATGATAGTATTTAATATGCATTCATCTATGCACATGATTTGAAAGGTCTGAATTTATCGGTAATGAATAAAATTGAAAATGAAAAACCCCCGACGGTGACGCTGTGAACTGAATGATGAAAAATTGAAAAAGGAAAAAATAAAAAGATAAAAATATCAAGAAAAAAAAACTTGGACAGCAGAGTGGGGGGGACACCAATGTTTCCATGATTTTATATGCCCTTCCCCTGACTCTGCTGTCCATGTTTTTTTTTCTTAATATTTTTTATCTTTTTATTTTCTCCTTTTGCTTCCGAATGAAAGCATTGTAATCGCTCCATTTTGACATTTTCCAATTTTGCCTGGAAACATTCTAGAATGGTCTGAAACGTAAAAATACGAAGTTTGGCGAAAATGTCTGTATGTGGTCATGCTGACCAGTGGTCACTTTTTCGTAAATTAAACGATTAAACGTGTAAAAGTATTCCGAAAAATCTGAAATTTTGTGAGATAGTTGGAATTAAATGGGGCTAGTTCTGTGCCAAATTTCAGCTCGATCGATCGATTAGTTCCTAAGATATTGCTATATATCGAAAATTCGTTTTCCTTCAATATCTTGAAAATGACTGTATTGATTTATTTTTTATTTTTTTCAAAATTTTGGTCTCGATGTCCTCTATCTCAATCAACCAAAATATGTATACCCGTTGGTAGAAAGTTTTCAAGATATTGCTAGTTTTCCGTTTTTCATTGAAAATCCTTATAAACACGCTAACTTGGGAAAAAAACGAGATATCAACTTCAAATTTGGCATGAAGGTATCTCTTATGATTGTAATGTTTGGTATTTAAAATCAGCTCAATCGGACAAGTGGTTCCGGAGATATTCAACTTTCGAGATATGAAATGCAAAACATTTACTATAATAATACGCGAAAAGGATCGAAAGGACCATTCAGAAGCGCTCCATCAATTGATTGATGGCGAATAAAAAACGCACACGTAAAATTAACAAACTCCACAACCGCAAATCTGTAGTTACAAATCTATAGCCGCATGTCGCTGCCGCCTATTTGTTTCAATTTTTTATTATTCAGTTCACAGCGTCACCGTCGGGGGTTTTTAATTTTCAATTTTTTTTTATTTTCTGCTTTTTAAATGATTCTATTTACAATTTTTTTGACAAGGTTGTTCAATTTCCAATTACCATTTCATGTTTAGTTATTTTCATGTTGCGCTTCAAAAAAAAAAATGTTTCAATTCATAATTCTTTTCGTTGGGTAAATTGTTGGTGTTTGCCAACCTTTTTATCCGCAATTTAAACTTTGCCGCGCTAGATTTCATTGAATAAAAGTGAAGGGCCAGTAGCGCCAACGTATTTTTTATTTTCTCTTTCAGTGGGAATTTTCGTTTTATTCACTAGATCTCGTGAAATCATTTTGATTAAAAGATATTCTGAATAATGAGGATGATTTATTGCTACGCAAGTGTGTCTGTTCGCATCCTCGGAGTTTTATCTTTTCTCTGAGTATAGAAACATTATTTTTGGTTAATTCACAACAAAGTTATGTGGGCACAAGCGACTAGGGACGCGTTGAGTGTAGTCAAACGCGTATACCCCTTTGGCGCAGCCATCGGGGGTAAAAAATAGTTTTTATTCTTTATTCTCCAAGGAGGGGCTCGGTATATCCATCTGGCCTTTCGAGAATTTTGCCCTTCAAATCCGGCATATGCTAAACATATAGATGAATCGATAGGTTCATGCTATCCGCCTTCGTGCTTGTGCGCATATTTTGGCACTTTTATCCGACTAGAACTTTGAATACAGGTCTGATTTTGGTCGGACATGTTTGACCGGACTTCGTACGTCCGTTCCGGGTCCGGCTAACTGATTCGGCTTTGGTTAAGAATGAAATGCGTTTTGTCATCCGGGCCTGATCAGGCAATATGCGTTAACCTTACGGTTGCCTTTTTTTCATTCAATATTCCTTAAAAAATTAATAAATATTCAATGCAGAACAATGAATATACGTAAATATAACATATTTACGCGAGTATTTACGTTCTCCATTGATACGGATATGAAAAAAAAGAAGAAAAAATAATTCCCACTCGGTCTCGAATACCTCCCGGTCACCCATCCAGTTGCTGACCACGCTCGATGTTGCTCAACCCTAGATTGGTCGCGCATTGCCACCTAACGGCTTTGGTTGCCTCATGAGCGATTCGCCAGCCGTGTTATTTAAGCCAAAAGGATGCCGAATTCACTTTACAGTGCTCAGGCACGTTGAGTGAGTTGTGGCAATGTCGCACGACAAGCGATTTCATTTAACATGGGAAAATTTTTTTTGTTACTAGGCCCGATAAACCGCGTTTCTAACCTCACTTCGTTCAGTTAGAACGCGGTTTTCGGGCCTCGTAACAAAAAATTGTGTATGTTCAATGGCCAATATAGTATATTATGTCATTAGGCCGATAAAGTATTCATTGGCGAATATGACTTTATAATCCGAGCCGAAGGCGAGGATTATAATCACATCCGTCAATGAATATTTTATTGGCCGTTGAACATATACAATTTTTTGTTACGAGGCCCGAAAACCGCATTCTAACCGAACGAAGTGAGGTTAGAAACGCGGTGTATCGGAACTAGTGACAAAAAAGTACTCATTGACGCATGTGATTATAATCCTCGCCTTCGGCTCAGATTATAAAGCCACATTCGTCAATGAATACTTTATTGGCCTTGTGACATAATCTACTATCTCAGCTCCTGAGATTCATTACATTATTCCACCAACTGCGTAGAATATAAGTTGGAAGAAATATGATCATATGTGAGAGGTTTCAATTGACAAATACAATTTTTTTAGAATTTAACATTTGAAAAATTTTCCGTTTGTTAAAAAACCAGCGAGCCATATAGTACTCAAGGTCTATATGTAAACATCTCATCGCCGCCGTACGGGTCTGTAATCCCCACTAGCGACATCGGCCGGCCGCCCGAGGGACTGTATTGAGAGAGCAGCTCAGTTCGACGCCATGTCCGGTTACAGACTTCCGTTGCATTTACACCAAATCACTCCGAGCCAGAATGTGGTGGGGGCGAGCGATAAGATGTGTACATATCAAAAACAGCGCCACGCGGCGAATCCCTCATAGGGTGACCAATCTAGGGTTAAGGGGTAACGGAACCCGCCGCAGACAGAGGTTAGGGTCAGTATAGTAGGTATTACAGATTTCTGGGATTTCAATCTTGAAAAGTACAAAATGTAATTTTACAAATACAATTAATTACATTTTGTACTTTACAAAGACAAAATCCCAGTGAAAAAATTGAAAAGGGATACTGAAACGATGGGAATTGAAATGGAGCATGGAGAGATACAGAGAGATTATTCAATCATCAGCATAATTCAATAAAGAGAGTCACAAAGTCATAGTTGGAACTACAAAGATTTTCAACAGCCCTGGCACTGTCGAGGAAGCATATTTGTTGTATTCATCATTTTTTCCACTTGTTAGGGTGTGAAAAAATTGATAAAATAGACAAATAAACAGTGGCAACGGCCCGGAAGAGAAAATATTAAGAATGTCACGAGTGACAGTTGAAACATAAAATATGTTCATGTAATAATTATCTTAAGAGGAAAGTATACTGGATCGAAAAAAATCGGTACTATCAGTTGAATGAGACATAGAAAGATGTCTCTTCAATGATAGAAAAAACAGGACCTGGCGGTCCAAAAAAAAAATGCGACAAGTACGTACCTTCCGGGTTGATTTAACATAAACAATTTGAAGAAAGATAAAAAATAATCGAAATAAAAGAGATGCTACAAGTACTTCTATCTGCACGGGAAGGAAGGAATAGTTGGAGAGGAAAATCAGCAACAAGTTCAGTGAAAAAAAAAAATAAGAAAAATAATAAAATCAAAATTTTAAGAAAAAAAAAACGTACTTGGTGGGCCTTCAAGTAATACCAGCTCACCCACCAAGTACGTGTTTTTTTCTTAAAATTTTGATTTGATTATTTTTCTTATTTTTTTTTTTCACTGAACTTGTTGCTGATTTTCGTCTCCAACTCTTCCTTCCTTCCCGTGCAGATAGGAGTACTTGTAGCATCTCTTTTATTTCGATTATTTTTTATCTTTCTCCAAATTGTTTATGTTAAATCAACCCGGAAGGTACGTACTTGTGGCATTTTTTTTTTGGACCGCCAGGTCCTGTTTTTTCTGTCATTTCGCATCTTTTGCTTGCGTCTTTTTGATTTGTACGACCAATATCAAAAAGAGGGGCGGCTGTAGTGGGGGCGATAGAGGCTGTCGCGGCTGATACAGTCGTAGATTTCAACGTCGATACGTCTATTACGTTAATTATTAATATATAGTCGTCAACATAAGTTCTGTCCACTTTTACCATTGAACTATATGGCTGAGTGGGACAGAACTTCTGTTGAGTACTGTACATTTTCATACATCGAGATACGCGGTAGCGTATCGGCCAAGTACTTGTTTCATAACCTCACATAACAAGGCCGAGCGCTACCAAGTATCTATACACGACACAACTTCCCCTTCCACTATCTCCAATTCTTTTTTCGGGGCTATTAAATAAATGTCACCACTTACAACGAAACTGCCCTTAGTTACATTATATAAATCGCATATCAGCTATCCACTGATGTCGCTATTTATTTAATTAATTGAATATTAACGAAGATATGTGCATGGCAACGAGCTACTGTGCACATTTTCACGAATTTTATTATCTCCGAAAGTTATTGGTCACATTGGAGTCACTGAGTTCGCTGCAATGAAATGATTACAGTCGCGTTTTTATTTTTCATGTTCAGCGATTGCCATCAGTGCAGGGTAAACGGATCAAACTATACCGAAACTCTAGTGAATCGGTCGGTAACTCGAGGGACCTGTGTCACATCCATGAAGAATAGAAAGAATGGTCATGGTATTCATGGTCACATCTAGTATTTTACAAGACATCAGCGCCACTTTCTTATGAGAGGAGTGTAGACTCGGATGGCGCAACAAATTGATTCCAGAATTGATTTGATTGTTGATGGACCGCCGTATAGTTGACAAACAAATTGACTATTTACAAAAAAAAAAACTGATGAAATATTTAGGCAATGATTTAGTCAAATTTGGAGAATCATTTTCAAAATGTGGAAAATTATAGCTAATTAGTAATAATTAAAAAACGATAAAACCATATAGTTGGCAAAAATTCAACAAAAAACTTTTTTTTTCTCCAATTTGTCAAAAATCATTTGGTGAATCTAAAAAAGTCATTAACCCTATTTGAATAAGTTTCATTAAGTCAATAACTAATAAAATAAGAATAAATGAGTAATACCTATGTATCACGTGACACCTCCCGTCGGTTTGCGTCGTTACACGGACATATAGCAGGTGATCAAGTTATTTTCCAATGAAAATAATTTATATCGATTGGGAATAATTTATGATGATTTAGGGATATCATTTTATTATTTAGGAACTTATGGTTCATTTATAATTATTTATTCTTTTTTTGGCGTATCGTTAGCAGCTGTAATGACTAATATCAATTGAAAAATTCAGTAGGGGCTTGAATCGAAGGCAAATCATTTGGGGAAAATTACTCAATTTATTATAAATTAATTAAGTTATTACGTATAGTCAGCAAACACATGAATAAAAAATTCAAAAAATTATGAGAATTTATGATGTAATCTAAAATGTAATCTCGGAAGTGTGCAAGTCGAGTTTTTTCTCATTGCATGTTGAAAAAATGACCGAAATCTAATGAAAAATCAAAAAAACTTTCTTGAAAAAACTTACGCCAAGTACTCGTTTCATTGCGTTGGAATCGGTAGAATAGTATTTGTTGAAAAATGAGATCCTGTGAACCCGAAAATTATGCAAATGACCACAAATTGTTCTGAAACATTGAAAAAATGAAAGAAATGAGAAATGAGCGCTAAGTTTGCTGGAAACTATGAAGAATCAGTGAACGAAAAAAAATGGAAAAAAAAGTCATGACCAACGTACTTGGCGTGGTTTGCCAAAAAACTATATTATGCATCTTCCGAGTTCCAAGCTCGATACAAAACGCAAAGCTCTCATGAGGATTGACATTAGGATTGAAAACTGCGCCAAGTACGTTGGTCCTGACTTTTTTTCCATTTTTTTTCGTTCACTCATTCTTCATAGTTTCCAGCAAACTTGGCGCTCATTTCTCATTTCCTTCATTTTTTCAATGTTTCAGAACAATTTGTGGTCATTTGCATAATTTTAGGGTTCACAGGATCTCATTTTTCAATAAATACTATTCTACCGATTCCAACGCAATGAAATGAGTACTTGGCGTAAGTTTTTTTGATTTTTCATTAGTATATATTAAACGTGTAAGAAATATCGAGAATTGATTTTTCAATCCTTTTTTGAATCGATGATTGTTGAGCATCGAAAAATAAAATACAATTATGATATCAATAGGGAATATATTTTTTCTACCTAAATTAATTTCTAATGATTTGTCAATAGACAAAATGTCCCTTCCAAGGACCTGATCAAGTATACCCTTTATCGGACTTATAATTTTTATTCCTATGGTATCGGACTTGAGGCGAGAGAGAGCGGTTATTGATTATGATGTGTACACGTTGTGATCTTTGTATTTTTGACCGGCATTTCGACTCATACAATTCTGTCCTTATTTATAAGATTTATTTTGCATCCGGCGAACGTATATGGCCCTGATAATTACCCCATCAAGCTGGCCGGATTGAACTTTGAGTTTAATTCAAATCTGACATCAAGTGGGCCCAATCAAATTTCTAATCGGGTATGAACGTCCAGACAACAGCCTCTGGGTCATCCTGACACAAATTTGCAAGTATGAAAAAGTTTCTGCTACTATTTTTGGTTATTTTATCATACCATTTTTGCAAAAGTCTCAATCAAGCAAAACTTCAGTAAGTTATCAAATTCTTCTGTTTCTCTCCAATTCTTGAATTTTTTGCGGGTCACCTCGGTGAAATTTTTGAGGAGATATATGAAAAACTAAGAAGAATCGCGGACCCGACCCATTTGCCCCGTATATGTAGAAAAACGACGTTTTTCATGCATATACGGGGTGAAATGGGTCGGGTCTGCGATTTTTCTCAGTTTTCCATATATCCCTTCATATATCAAGAGTCGATCAATAGGTCCCAAGCCCGAGCTAGGACTTTCAAATTTCACTGAGGTGACCTCTTAGCGAATTATTTCAAAAAATGAAGTAAATGTTTTCATTCAATGATTAAATCTGTTGATTCTATCAACGTGTATGGCGTATATTTTTTGATGAGCTTGCTATCATTAAAATAGGACAAAGACTTCTCAATCCACTTATACCGTCATAGAGAGAACATATATGCGTATACTTATATTTAGAATATATCTGGTATACTACATTTTTGACCGAAAATATATCCGAGATATATTTGAGATATAGAGTGAAATATTTCTATCGGGATATATGTGTCCACTTATATCCACCATATATCTGGCGTACTACATTTTTGGTCGAAATATGAGTCAATATAAGTGAGATATATGCCCGGATATATGTTTTCTTCAGGCGGGTATTTATCCGGAAATCAACTGATTTAGTTAATTCAGATGTCATGGCCATTATCATTTGCTCAACTATATGGACTCACCATTTCGCGTTCCCCACGATTATTCATAGAATTCATGTGAGAGGGTCTCACATGACTCGGTTCTTCTTCTCATTTATGTATGTTCAGCTTATGACACCTGAGGGTCGTTTGGAAGTGTTTCCACCTGAGAACCATCCTATTTCGCGCCTCGACGGTTACTCGATTGCTTTTATATCTCTTAACTGGGGATGACGAGACGTTTCTCCTAAAATTCCAAACGTTATCCGCTACCATAAATCAATCACCAACACACAAACTTGACAGTGATGAAAAAAATTTTGATTCCAATTCCGAAATACCAGGGTTCTCCAGATATTATTTTTTTACAAGATGTAAACTAATCATTTGGACCGGACGTTTTGTATATTGATAAAATGCCATAAATTCCTATGATTAGAAGATGAGAAAACAATTTTGTCGATGAGAATGGAAAGAAATACACAGAAATTAATTGAGTCGAATAAATTCCGTTTTCGAGTCCGTAAATGAAGAAGGAAATTCCCGTATTTGTTGTAACCAGTTTATCCACGAAAAATATCTCAACCAAGATCGACACTTGGATCTATTCCTATGGATCGATCTCGAAGGGAGCCCATAAAGTCTGATGAACACGACGCACAGGAGGTATGGAATTTCCGGTGCAAGGTGGTCGATTGGTGACACAAGCTTAGTACACAAGAGAGATGGACGAATACTTTTTAAAAGAGAATTCTTAGATCAGGGTAATAAACTGGAGTAAACGCAGTGTGACTGCTTGGGACACTGCCCGGAGAGTATATAACAAACGATGGTCTGTGGTACAACAAGGTACACGGACAAACGTTCCGTTGCGTTTGCTTTATGACTATGAATCCCGCCAACCTTCTTTAGATAGTTATGAATCTATTCATTTCGAAGTCAGAGGAAGGGGAATATATAATAATAAAAAGGAGTTACTAATACCTGTGATAATGAATCCAATAATTATCCAATAATTATGACATATTGATATTCTTGGTGGCGGAAAAAATTGTGTAAGCATACACCTAACTCATCTTCTAAAAATTCCTTCAGTATTCCGCGTTCTTGTGTAAATTTTCAATTTAAAATTCGGAAGCTGCAAAAACAACAGAGCTCAGTCTTCATGATGAGCCAATTATATTTTAGTTAGGCGTGCAGTGAGACTTGTTTGATCGATTCAGCTCTTGACATTGTGGAGATTTCAACGAGCTCGATAATGGGGGTATTTGTCAGTCGATTATCATCGCAATTTTTTAAGCGCACAAGTTGACGGAGCTAAAGTGTTCGAGGCCGCCTGTTATCCTCAATCTTCTTTCGCAAACAACGACAGTACGTGTGATGATTGCGTTCTCGCCGACGTTCGATAAGTGTTTTTCAAGGACTACATAATGTGAAAATGATGATGAGAATGAATTACACTTTGCTGAGTAAATATCTGATCATTGGGGAAGCAGCACGTTACTGAAAATAATAAAAAAATAAAAAATTTCAATACTTGTTTCAAAAATTTCAAAGCTGGTTGAGATCAGAACTGTCGTGATCAAAGGATAGTAGTCATCTAGACGCCATGATAATATGATTTCTATTCTCGAATCCAATTTCTATGTATTATCGAGGTTATACTGTTGGCTCCATAAGTTCCTGATCAAAATGCATTGCTACTCAACCCATTTTAGTTATGAACTCTAGGAGTCAACAGTACATCCAGGTATTATTTTAATGCAGTATCCCGTGATCTTCGAAATATATCCATAGCTAAATAAGGGAGTAACGTGAGTTTCAAGAAATGTCATCAGGGTGAAAGGAACGTATTTATGATTTCCTTTTCATATTTAAATTCCTATATTTTCGCACTTACATGACGCTGTTATTTAATTATTGATATCGAGAGTTCGTGATTAGTCTTGAAAACGAAATTCGAATTTTATTCATGACATGAGTAAACTCCTTTCTATATCGTGTTAAAATTGCTAAAATCTCTTAAGACAATTGAATGCTCTGGACATGATTAGGTTGATGCCAGCTATTTAGAAAACGGCACGCGAAGCTTCCCTGTTTAGGAAAATGCTACTAACAAGTTTCCTTCAATGCCCTCCAGTCGGTAATGATCAAAAGGAGGAGACTCTGAAGTCGACTCGAGCCCACCTTTTAAAATTGGCCACCGTCGTTAGCCGAATACCTGCACGAGAGATGAAATTGAAAATTTGAATGCCCACTTATCGCTTCACGGGTGGCGCATCACGTGTAGCATATATAAGTTTCTGATACACGAAAATATACAAAGCTCTTTTTCGAAGGTGGAACCACTTCCAATCGTTGTTTATCATCGCAAAATTAGCATTAAAGCCAAGCTACAAGTAAGAATAACGGAAAAAACTTAGATGAAATCAGTGATTTTTCAGTTCCAACAATTGACTTGTTATATTTTCTGTTATCTTGAGCCTAATAGAAATATTTACTAAGAGTCATGGGCGGAATCCCTTGCACGGAGAACAAAATATAGTAAAAATTCGGGTGCTAGCACGGTAAAATGGGTGCAATCGCCAAGCACCTGGAATTTTCCTGTAACTACAGTAATTTTTCATATATTTGTAGGAATTTTTCTCGTATTTATATGAATTTTTCTCGTGATTATAGGAATTTTTCTGGTGCTGCATAGGAAAATTCCAGGTGCTTGGCGATTGCACCCATTTTACCATGCTAGCACCCGAATTTTTACCGTATTTTTTTCTCCGTGTGTGCCTCAGGCATCTAAATTCACTTTGTATGGCTGTTTGGGTCACACTCATAAACATAGCAGAATTATAGCATGATCGTCCGATAAAGCACTCCCCTCTCTCAACAAAACATTTCTTTCATTTTAGCTTTTCTTTCCTCTATTTCTTTGTTTCTGAATGACTGAATCTATGAGGAAGAATATTCGCAGCTGGAAGTTGTTCTGACATAATTCATCTTTGTGATGATTTTCTTCTCTGTTGTTTGAGTTGAATCAGAGAAGATTCATTCCTATCAAGTGATTTTTATCGCTGTATAATTCTATGTATTTAGTTTGCCCTTGCTAATTTAGGTAAGAAGATTGCAGAATTGGGAGGAAAAAGCTTACTAGACTTTTGCTTCCGCATAGAACCATCGTAATTTTCAAAATTGCAGTTTTCAATTTTTTTTGTTAAGAAGACTAGGGACCAGGAGTATTCGTTGAATATGAATTGGTCAATTTTTCTTTTCGTCAATTCTTGTTTAGTCGCATGGTTGTATTCGCCAAAAATAGATTCATCGATTCGCTGTTTCCGTTGAATATTCTGTTCGCCTAATTTTTTGATTCATCGAGAATAACGGCAGGTACGAAAAAACTTTATAGACAATGGCTATAAGATACTTTATAAGGAATGTTTACAAGAAATTGGAGCATTTTTATAAAAAGAGAGTCTCGCAGTTGTATAAAATTCTTATAAGAATTGAACTGAAGGGAGCTTATAAGAATTATTCTCTTATTATAATATTATTTTTTCGTCACGGACGCCTCTGAAACTCAGTTCTACGACACGTTGGTAGGCCGCCAGGCAGCGCTTCACAGCGCTGCCCGGCGGGCCTACCAACACGTCGTAAAACCGAGTCTCAGAGGCGCCGTTGACAAAATGGTTATTTTCGTTATAAGGCCGTGAAGCGCGGTCTCACTCTCGCTCGACTTGCTGCCCTCGCCTTCGGCTCGGGCAGCAACCGTCTCACTTGTTCGTGAGACCGCGCTTCACGGCCTTATAACGAAAATAACCATTTGTAATACCTGGCAATGTTTACTCTGAGGAAGGGGGGGGGGCAGGAGGGCAAAATGTTTTTTTGCACGTGGTGTGCATAAAGTAAATCTCGTATGAACCGAAACAATACTTTACGCACTCTTATCGGGAACTCCTATTGTATTACTAGTAGGTAAAGTGAAACTTTCACTTACCTGCGCGTGATACATCCTACCAAAGTTGATTTTTTCGCGCAGAGTTTGCATAAACTTCAAAGTCATTGATATGGTGAAATCGAATAGCGTAAACCTTCATACGAGATTAACTTTATGGACACCATGCGCAAGGAAACACTTTGCCTTCTCACCCTCCCCCTCCACCAAGTAAACATTGGCAGGTATTACGAAAAATAATATTTAGATAATATTTTTGTAAGAAAATAATTCTTATAAGCTCAGAATTTTATAAAACTGCGAGACCCCGTTTTTATAAGAAATGTCCCAATTTCTTATAAACATTCTTTATAAGTTGTCTTATAGCCATTGTCTATTAGTATATTTCGATACAAGTGCGGAAAAGTGCTTTTTGACTTGTAGGAGGTTTATAGCACGAGCCGAAGGCGAGTGATATAATCCTACAAGTCAAAAAATACTTTCCCCACGAGTATCGAACAACATTTTTCATCACAATGTGTTAAAAAGGGACTTTTGAGGCATGCGAAGCGAAGCGAAGCGTGCCTGAAAAGTCACTTTTTGGCACAGCGTGATGAAAAAAGGTTTTTCGTACGTGTATGTTCATCTGCTTTTTGATATTTGCAAGGAATGATTTATTAAAATACTTCTTGTGAATCAAGTCGAGTTTTGTGCATGCAATAAAATTGAAGTGGATAAAGAAATCACAATTTTCAATTCCTCATGAAAATGAAATGCCGTGTTCGATGTTAAAAATATCAAGAAACTATTGTATGGGATCGGTGTTCATAAAGTGGCGACAAGAAGAGAGTCGTCTTCGGTTTTGTTCGCAATTCTTCCCACTCCCATGTTAAAAGATACGAACTCGGAGTAGTGGGGGTAAAACCGAAGACGACTCTCTTCTTGTCCATTGCATAATGCTAAATGGAATTATGGATCGATAATCATGAGAATCGAGAATTGAAACAAAAATGAGACTGATTGATATTTTTGTCAATGACAGAGTAATTTTGACTAGAAATGCTGAGGCGGATCTATTCCCATGCTGTCAAATGAAGTTTCTGGGTATGATATTATGATTTTCACTCATAAACTCTGCCCGGAACGAACAGTTTTAACCGTTGGGGCGATATGTGCTTGGTAAAGATTACTCATTTCACTTCCCGGAATAGGGAAGTTATTGAATCACTCCGGAAAGCGAGAATTGATTTTTCTGTATATCTTTCGCTCATCTATTCACTCATATTCGCGGTTTCTTCTGCTGCGGCTATTGTTTCTTAGGCGGCGATGTGCACTGTGTCTCGTCCTTCTTACACTTGATGCTAATCTATTCGTTCTCAGTGATGTCCGCTGTTTGTATGTGTGTTTTTTTTTTTATAGAGGTTTAGGAAAATCTTCAAAAGGTTTTGGTAAAGTGATGTTAAAAAACCAGATCTGGGATTTTTACCCAGTAAAAACCCTGTTTTCCTCTTTTTACCTCTAATCGTCTCGTATTACTTCGCGAGGGAGGTCTCAGCTTATTGCTCTTCCTCATTATGCCCCTAATGTACGTCCCCCTATCCTATTGAGAAGTTGTGTGTGGGTAGGAGGTTCTAATAGGTTCTCCGTCTATTCTGCAGCTTTGCGCTTGCGTTCCTCAATTCTACGCTCCTTCATAACTTCTGTGAGTGTTTTACTCATTGCACGCTCCCTTTCTATGCGACGGAATTCCTGAAGGACTTCAGTGACAAATGAGCTTGTTGCTTCCCAGGCCGCCTTCGGTGAGAGCATAGCTTTTATCAAGGACTCTGGCTGGATCTTCTCTTTAAGGACACTCTTCAGCGTGCTGCGTTGAGTGTTAAAGTGAGGATACGTAAATAACACGTGCTCCGAATCTTCACTGACTCCGGGATAGGACGGGCAATCTGGAGAATCCTCATGTTCAAAGCGATGAAGATATTCACGGAAGCACCCGTGTCCAGACAACATCTGAGTCAGGTAATAGTTGACTTCACCATGTTCACAGCCCAGCCAGACATCCACCTGTGGAATAAGACGGTGTGTCCATCTACCTTTTGTAGAAGTATTCCACAGCAGCTGCCATCGGCGTATACTGTTCCGCCACTCCTCCGTTCTGAGTTCCTCAGCACTCAATGCAATTGATGCCTTTCGCCGATGAAGAATTGTTCGTTCTTCGGCTAATACTCCGATGGGCAGTATTCTGGCAATGACACATACTGCATCTTCGAATACTGTGCGGTAGGCGCTGGTGACCCTCAAGGCACTCAGCCGGTATACTGACGCGACTTTCCTCCGTGATTCCTGTGTCTCGAGTGCGTCGGCTCAGATGGGCATTCTGTACGTGAGCATAGATGTGACTACTGACGACAGTAGAGTTCTCTTCCTTTGCTTCGGGCCTTCTATGTTGAGCATCAGCCGTGATAAAGTTGCTTTGACTACAGACGCTTTTGCCTCCACGTATTCTACTTGCCGTTTAAAGTTAAGTCGGGCATCAATCATCACTCCCAGATACCGAAAAAATGGTTGAGATGTGATTTCATGGGCTCCAACCTGCAAGGTGATGGTCTCCACCTGCTTCCTACTAGTAATAAACACTGCCTCAGTTTTATGTTCAGCTAACTTCAAGCCAACTGTGTCCATCCACTAGCTGATCTTCTCAAAGGTAGTGTCGAAAACAAAATTTATCTCTTCGAAATGTTTTGCGGTGATCACTACGGCCACATCATTTGCATATGCCACGAGCTTCACTGAGAGCTTCACCTACCTCGTTAATGCCAGTTTCAGTAGTCCATTATACATGATGTTCCACAATAAAGGACCTAGAAACGAGCCCTGTGGTACTCCACCAGTGATTTTGTACTCTTTCAGGCCAGTCTCTATATCGTATCTCAAGATCCTATCGGAGAAGTAGCTCGCTACCATCCTCCGCAGGTATCCTGGTACATTCATCTCAACAAGAGCTTTCATGATGCAATCCCACTTTGTGGAGTTGAAGGCGTTTTTGATGTCCAGTGCCCCTGCGATCGCTTCCTTAGCTAAGTTGACAACTAGGTCAACAGCATTCAAGGTAGAGCGTCCTTTCGGGAAGCCATATTGGTTGTCAGCAAGTAGCGGTTCGACTGCTGCTTCGATCCTCTGGTGAATGATACGTTCGAGGATTTTGCCGGCCGTATCGAACATACAGAGTGGACGGTACGACGATGGTTCGTCCGGTGGTTTCCTCCCTTTTGGGAGAAGTACTAGCCTCTGTTGCTTCCATTTGAGAGGGAAAGTACCTTCTTCAAGGCACGCGTTGTAGACCTTCAAGAACAGCACTGGCACTGTTTAGATGGTTGCCTTCAATGCAATATTGGGGATCCCATCCAAGCCAGGAACTTTCAAATTCCCCACTCTATTGCAAGCTTCCATCAGCTGTATTTCCGTAATTGGCGGAATGTCCTCGATCTCGTACTGCGCTGTGGAATGGTGGAGTTCCATTTGGTGGAAAAACAGAGCGGTCACAATCTTCTCCAAAAGCCTAGGGCAAGTTGGCGATGGCATCGGCTGGCTTTTCAGACGCGCCATAACGACTTTGTATGGCCTGCCCCACATGTCGCACTCGACCTCGTCAACAGGCAGTTCATTCCAGCATTGATTCTTGCTATCGTTAATCACTTTGTTCAATCTTCGACGTGCATTCCTGTACTCTGCCATCAGTTCTGCGTAGTTTCTCTGCTTCCGGCCACGCTGTGATGCTCTTCTCGTACTAAGGCACACTTTACGAAGGACAACGATGTGTTCATTGTACCGCTGTACCGATGGGAGCTGGTTTATACTACGTTTCCGGGGCATACTAGCATCGCACGCTTCCGTGACTCTCCTCATCATCTCTTCGGCCATCTTTCCGGCACTTCCACCGGTGGTTGGGCGATCGTTCAGTGCTACGATAAAAACATCAGGATCAAAAGTGCATACTTTCCAACCAATTGCTTTGGTTTTCCTGCGTGCTCCTCTAATATTCTGACCAGTGGATAACTCCCATAGTATCGCGCAGTGGTCACTGGCGGTATCAATGTCCAAAAGCTCCCAGGAGAATCCCCCCCTTACGAGGTTGCTGCTCACCCAGGTGAGAGCCACGATGGAAGTTGCCTCTTCTCTAATAAACGTTGGTTTGTCGCCACTGTTAAGCAGGACTACGTTCAGTGTGGACATTGTCTCTAATAGAGCTTCCCTATGCGCATTAGTCTCCTTACTGCCCCAGTCAACTGCCCAGGAATTGACATCCCCGGCGATCGCCACGAGAGAGTGCTGCTTCGCATCCTCGGTCAGTCGGTCCAAGAAGTCCATGAAGTCATCCAAAGAGAGGCTGGGTGGAGCATAGCAGCTGTAGAAATGTATGCGATCCGGCTTCGCCATCACAAAGCCGGCCTCTTTACCATTAACAACACTCTGGAACGGGTACTTGCCATATGACCAAATAACGGCTTTAGTAGTGCTATCCGTTCTCCAAGGTTGAGTCGCAAGATGTCTAAATGACTCTGAGATCAATACAAGATTGGGCTTCCGTTCGCGCACGGTCTGTATAAGCAGATCGTACGCGCCCTCGCAGTGGTTGAGGTTGAGTGGGAGAACCTTCATACTCGTTTCTTTCTCACTTTCTGGAGTGCCTCTTGAAAAGCTGGGCATCTACTGCTACCAGCAATGTGGGCACGATTTCTTGTGTTGTCTTTCTCAGTGCAAAAGGCGCATCGAGCGTCCTTTTTGCAGGGGGCGGCTTTGTGGCCACTTTCTCCGCACTTGGTACAGAGATTGGATCGGTCCATTTCGCTTTTGCACTTGGTGGCAAGATATCCATAGTGCCAGCACTTGAAACACTTGGTTGGTCTCTCCACTGTTCTTATCCGGCAATTCACCCAGCTAATCCTGATCTTGCCGTGTTCACCGAGTACGTCCTTGACCACTGATGCTGCTAATATGACCAAGGCAGTCTGCGTACCTCCATGGGCCTTACGCAGCGATTTGACAGCGTCCAGCGTGATTGTACTCGCTTCTCCAGCTGCTTTCTGCAGGGCTTCGAGTGTTCCCCCTTTCGTTGTCGTTTCATCGAGGTCTCGGATTTCGATGTCTTCTTGTGGCTCCTTGCTGACGACTTTGGCATCATCCCCAAGGACATCAGCTATGGTTTTCTGTAAAACCTGTTCTCTATCCGTGTTTTCTTTGGTCAAGATGATCAGTAGGTCTCCAGTAGTTGTCCTGCGTATCTTATCAACTGAGGCCCGGACCTGATCATCAGGGACTTCCTTCTTAACTCGGCTGAGTATGTCAGCATATTTCTCTTTATTCTTTGGTCGAACGATCAGCGCATTGAGCCTAGACACTGATTTTCGAGACTTTTGCTGTTTGGGCTGCTTTGAATGCTGCGTTGTATGTTTCCTTCTGCTCTCCTTGGATTTCACCTGCTCCCAATCTGCTACCTTGGGAGACTATGTTGCCTTCTTGGTAGGTGGAGTCGGTCCTGCCTCCTTCCTCTTCTTGGGTTCTTTACTTCCTGATTCTGGTGACGTCCGCTGTTTCCGTTTGGCCTTCTGAATGTCGCGTCTGTCCCCAGTAACTTCGGTGTCCGTCGCGGTCGTCTCAGTGCCTGTCCCATCATAAAGTTTAGGTGGCGTGCACTGAACACCTGAAGCCGAAATACCAGGTCGTTGACGTGTGACTTGTATGTCTTCCAGCGCTTTGAGCCGTCTGGAGGCACTGCAAACGCCAGCTACATTGCTTTTAATCTCCTTGTGGACGTTTATCTTTGGCTGGACGAAATCGTGGAGCTCGTTGATGAGCCTTTAGAGACGTTCCCAGGCTTGTGTCCTCCTTATGTCAGCACTTGCTTCCAATGCTAGTTGTTGGGCATGAAGTCCACTTTTACCTCCCTTATAATCGTCTTGTTTATTATTTTTTTCTAAATTCTCCATTCTGTTCCCACGAGTACCTAGGGAAATGACTGTCCACTCTAGCAGAGCCCAGGTTACTAAAGCAAGGCCACTTAATTACTCCCAAGGTGGTACCTGGTGCCCGAGGAGGAACCGTTTGCGACGTCATTACTCCGATGCCATTCATTTCATCAGCACGGTATCTAACACTTTGAAATTTGGGGGGTTTTTGGTCCAGGCGAGCTATTTTATTTCACTCATACCCTCTGTTCATGGAACGAACAGCGAAGCATTCCCCTATCCACCACCTGGGGACGTGCCGCGTTGCAGTATCATCCACATCTGCCTTTGCGAAAATGAGGTTTTTTCCATAAATTCCTCTATTTCTTCTAGGTAAATGATGCAATTCGAAATTTTCTTCATACAGCCGATGCGTCTTTGCATAGACTAAATCTGATTGACTCGAGACAAAAATCGTCTCAGCAGTTATTCAGTCATTTTGAAAATGAAACGTTCGGAGCTTTCTATTTTTTTTTTTTTTTTGAAATTTCGCCCATTTTAAGTATTGAAAAGATTGGAAGTTGAAAAAATTGAGTTTTGCAAATGAATATTTTTCTTTTCTTTCATGATTCTGATTGGGTATCAAACGAAATTATTTCAGCAGGTGTTCAGTTATTTGCATGAATTTTTTAGACTTTATGGTCTTTCGTGTCGAAGTTGAACTGAAAAGGGCAATGTGTGTTCATACGTTGAATGTATCTACAGGTCTTTATTCTTTTGTGAATGATATTCAAACGAATAGATCAGGCAATTCGGTTTTGAAATAGGCAACGGATGTCCCTCGGACATGAGTTAGTTAAAATCACTTGATTGTCGTTATTATTCATCGTTACTATTGCTCATCGTTGAAATTTATTAGTCCATTTAAATTATCTAAACGAATTGTTCACTAGTACCATTGTCAAATAAACCGTAATTAATTATATATTCCTGTTAAATCAAATTCTCTTTCGTTGATAATTAATTCTCGATTCTTTCTTCCATCCAGGTCTTCTCAATCAAATCCTCCTTTGGGATTTTTTTTTTATTCATTTCAGATTTTGTTATTGATTGTATTGTAATGAAAAATTTGCCAAGAACAATTTTTCATTCAAAGTTTAATGGAAATATTGACGATAATTATTATCCATTATTCGAGTGAGGAAAATACTTCAAGTTTTATTATTCGTTATAATTATAATGTAGAATTTTCAATTGCAATTTTTCATTGAAACTTCAATGGAAATATTGACGATAAATATTATCCATTATTTAGGGAATGCAAATATTTTAAATTTCATTCTTCATTGTTCTGTAATTAAAAATTTACCAATTATAATTTTTTTTTTTTTTTTCTTTTTATTTATTTATTGCAACTGCCTTTGGTACATGGTACCATTTGGCAGGGGAGTTCCCAGGTTGATACAAAATATTTATCTGCAGTATAATAGGCATAAAAGTACATAGATTACAAAAGAAGTATTTGCTGTGCTATCAAACAGGATGATGATAATTTCATACATATTAACATTAAACTTCCTCAGAAAGAAAATAAGGATTTTTTACATTTCATTCTACAACTTAAATTTAGTATCCAAACAGTTCAATATTATCAGTTGGTTTCTCAAAAGTCTCCTTCCACCTGTGTGAGAGAAATAATTAGGGCTCTCTGAACGAAGCGCGCAAGTACAAAAGAATCTGCAACAGATTAAGAGGATTTAGTCTATTATCTCAGAAGCTCTCAGTTGCAAGCATTTCTTCAGGTAGCAGAATAGGACTCTGATATTTCTCGGATCATTGTCATTAAGGAAAGCAGATAGACTGGATTTTGACTGGGAGCAGATATTCCACAGATATCCAGGAAGGTAGTGGAGTCTAAAGGGGTGATAAAAAGGGCAGTGTAATAGGATATGGGGGAGATCTTCAGGTACGAGATCATTACAGAGAGAGCAAGGCTGGTTGGGATCGTAGTAGTAGAGGGTACCATCAATAATCAGTCTTCTGGAGTGGTAAGAAGAGGTTCTCAGCTGCATCTTTACTCTAATGAAGGACATTGCACCTCTAATAGGGTAAAAATCTTCAAAGTCATTCATTGGGTTTCTGAAGGTTTTGAATTGCAGTGATGATGAGCAGCAGAATCTTCCGTAGTCCTCATATCTTGATTTTGCTCTTAGTTCACCAATTATGTCCGGGATCCTCCGCTCCCAGAATTCCGGGGTTAGGTTGGTCCAGATGTCAGAGCAGTCAATCGTGGAGAGGAGCTTCTTGAGTTGGATTATCCAATTATATCTGTCATCCGCATCTGTTATAGTGCTAGAATTGGCATCCGCCAAGGCAATCAGTCTCTTCAGGCAGATGAGTGGAAGGCAGTGGGGTTTCATGAACAGAATCCTCTGGATCCAGCGCAGGGCCTGCTTGATGACATCACAGTAGATATGGACTATCCCAGTTTCCAGGCGGATTATATAACCAGCAGAGTTTTTAGGAAGATGGAAGAGCCTCCTTAGGAAGCTCAGCTGAGCTCCTTCCAGCTTGTCTAGGTCTCGTAACGCCCAGATTGAAGTCGAATAGAGCAGTGTTGACTGGACGACACTTGAGTATAGCTTACTGATTCCCTCCCAGGAGTCAGCATTTATTTTTGTAATAATCTTCAGAGCTGCAGATGATGCCGCTCTAGTTTTGGCAATAGTAGCTCTGGAGGCAGAGGCTCCAAGACCCGAGGTGCTGAACTTGACACCCAAGTAGACATAATTGGAAACTATTTCCACAGGACATTGATTAAGCCTGAAATCATGGTTCAAGGTGGGCAGTGGGCCACCTTCCAATTATAATTTTTCATTGATAGTTCAATGGAAAATATGTCGATCAATATTACTTATTAATTGAGTCATTAAAAAAAATCTAATCATAATTATTGATTCATCAGAAAATTGGAAATGTTGAGTATAATTATCCATTAATACGCTAATGAAATAATTGCAATTCTCAATTAGTCATTTATAATTTAGTAAAAAATATTTCGATCTCATTGCTCATTGATAGAATCATATTGTAAAATATCTGTTTCTCTTAAGAAATTTAAGGTTTATTGAAAGAATTAGGGGCGAAATAAATAATAAAAAGAGAGTATAAAAAAATATGATATGTTAAAAAAAAGACTCAAAAATAAAAAAGTTACGAAGATTGATAAGACGATTGTACATGAGGTTGGTTAGTAGGGAAAAAGAGATAATTTAAATCATAACTGAAATAATATTTCAATTTTCTGGGGTCCTTAATCCAACTCTGTTTTAAAACCCAGACAGAAAGTATAAAAAGAGAGTTTCGACTCGAAATAATTCATTTGATCTTGATTGGAGATTTGTCTTCATTCCAACGTAGTCCAAAAAATCCAGATGATGCTGAAGATCCAGTATTGTAGGGGAATCAAGGTTTCAAACTGAAAGAGAAAGGTTGGGAACGGCAGTATTTGGATTTTCAAATTTATTCGAATAATCTATTTAAGTATTTGCAACATGTATTAATTCTTGACAAGTATTCGATGGTAATACAATGTCAGTTATCATGGAATTTTTGGAGGCGGTCAGAGAAATGGGGAGGAAATATTCAGAGGGGAATTTAGTATCAAAAGAACAGTGGGAAGAGTTTTATGAGAAAGTTTATCCACCTAGAATAAGATGCGAGATAGGATTTGAAGATGCTAGGCACCCTTTATTAGATAATAGTTTTACTCTGTATGAATTGTCCTCTATTATCAAGTTCTCCAAGAACAATAAGGCCCCGGGACCGGACTTGATCACCAATGAATTCTGGAAAGCACTTCCTCAGAACGGAGTAAGTTCAACTCTTGAGCTGCTAAATGAGATCTGGAACGAGGGGTCGGTTCCGAGCTCGTGGCCTTGTGCTGCATTAACAATGATACACAAAAAAGGACCGAAAGATGACCCAGGCAACTATCGTGGGATTGCGTTAACGAACGATATTCTAAAAATTTTTACTAAAATTCTAGCGAATCGTATTGAGAGTTGGATGGAGGCCTCCAAAATCCTCCCAGACTCACAAGCAGGTTTCAGGAGAGGAAGAGGCTGTGAGGACCAGATCTTTGCACTGACCACAACCATCCAAACGCTCCTTAGATTCCCGGGTAGCACCGTTAATGCAATATTTATTGACTTTAGGCATGCATTTGACTCGGTGCCTCACAGCCTCTTGTGGCAAAAACTATTCAATCTGGGTCTAAGTGCCAAAATCTTCAGAATCTTGATAAGTATCTACAATCAGGCAAAGGCTCACGTTCAGTTGAAAGGAGAATATTCAAATAATTTCGAAATCACTGGGGAGTTTTGCAGGGAGAAATACTGAGTCCTCTGCTCTTCATTTTATTTGTCTCAGATTTCGAGTCCTTCTTCAGGAATAAAGGTTTTAGAGGACTCAGCATTGATGCCCACCACGACCTCCTCATGCCCACGTACGCGGATGACACTGCCCTTCTCGGCCATAGTATTCAAGATGTCAAAAACAAGTTGCGTGCCCTTAAAGATTACTGCCAACTGAATGGCCTCGTGGTGAATACAGCTAAAACTAAAGTGCTCCCTTTCAGAGTGAGTAGCAGAATTCACAAGGTAGAGAAAGTAGCATTCAGTTATGATCATATACCAATAGAGACAGTATAAAATCTTACGAATACTCGGGAGTTCTGCTGGAGAGTAGCATGAAGGGGACGCACTCAGTAAATTTAGCGATACAGAAAGCGAAGATGGTAATAGGTGTTACAAAGAACATTCTGATGAAATCAAAATCTGATGCCTGGTGCACAAAAATTAAACTCTTTGAAAGTGTAATGGCACCCACGCTACTCTATGCAGTAGCATCGTGGGGGTTGGGACACCTTGATCACCTAGAGAAAATCCAAAACGATTTCTGTAAGCAAATTCTATTGTTACCCTCTAATACACCAGGTTTTGCATTGAGAATGGAATTAGGCCTTAAACACAGCGGTTAGATCAATTGATCTTTCTATCAACTGGGTGATCAGGGTGCTCAAGATGGATGAGGAGCGTATTCCTAAAATGTCTTGGAATCGACTGGTATATCTCATGGACAAACTCTCTAATAAGATAAATTGTAACTGGATCTCTAAACTCAGGGCACTCCTCTCGGAATTTGACATGGATTTTCTGTGTCTTTGTGATGATCCTGACATCTGGTGCGAGAATAAAGAAAAAATCCTAACGAGACTTTATAACAATCTGAGAGCACAGGACTATATTAGATACAAGGAGAGCAGCTCGATACAGCTGAAAATGCATCAGAGTCTGGCCTTCAAACCACCTAGATATTTGCAATTATATTGTACGTCTCGTTCTCGATGATAGTATTGTAGTCATGCTTGTCATGCGTAGATATCACAACGTTTACCGTATAGTTTTAAATTTAAATTTATTCTTGGCGCTCATGGCTCTGTACTCCGCTGTCGCCCTCTTACTTTCATATTGTTTCGTTGTGCCGAAGCGTCATAACGTTTTTTTGTATAGTACTCAAAAAATAAGTTTTTCAACAATAATTACATCAAATAAAATGACAGATTCGAAGAAGAAGAAACGTTCGAGATCTCACTCGAGAGAGAGAGATCGTTCGAAGCGTAAGAGAGAGGACAAATTTGACATGATGCAAAAACAAATTAATAACCTCACAAATTTGGTTGAATCACTGGTGAACGTTCAAAAAGAATCAGATTCACCACCCAAAAATGAAGGAACGGGGTCAACCCCACCATCAAAAGATAATGATAAAGAAAGAAATGGTAAGTTAATTAAATAAATATATGAATTATCAATTTTTCCACACGAAAAATTGATGGTCAGAGTCCACACGATTCTGGCAGGTCCATACGACTCAACAGGGTTTATTGTGAAGAAGTTCATTAAGAACATAATTTCTACAATTTACACAACAAGTGTACACCCTTTAACTCTTTTCCTCTCTCCTTCTCTATCCAATTAGGTAACGAGGAGAATAAAGAGAATGATTTAGCCAACATAACCTTGGATGATAAAGAGACAGGAGACTCTAGTGCAGGTGAGATAATTAGGACTGAGGATGAATTGATAGAGGAAAGTGCCTTAAAAGTATTAGGTATTGACGTAAATGATTCCAAATATAAGAAAGTTAAATACCACCCACAATTGATCAATACTTGGAAAAAATGGAAAAATGAGGGTATTCCAGAGAAAAATAAAAAATCAATTCTCGAAGCTTACGACAGAAAAGGACTATTATATGTTGAAGCACCCAAATTGAATGTTGAGATATCAACATTCTTGTCAGATATTGCCAAGAAAAGGGACCAACATTTCATTGACACTCAGAATTGTGTGGGGACATCTATAGCTGCCCTAGGTGCAGCAATTTCCTCCATACTGGATCCTCCTGAAGATGGGTTGGACGATGGGCTGCCCTGATAGACTGCATCAGCCATGCTGGCCAGATGATGGTGGATGTCTTCCACCAACAGACGTTAGCTAGAAAGTCATTCATCACTCCACAGATGAGTAAAAATGTGAAACCAATAGTCGACACAATTTTCTCTGATGAATGGCTCTATGGAGAGAACTTGAAGGATAAAGTCAAGGATATTAAAGAGATGGAAAAGATATGTGCAGATATAAAAGATAAAGGCCCTCAGAAATTAATTCCCAGACCTCGGGACCAGGGAAACTCGAAATACCCACCTGCGAGGGCTCGTCAGGTGGGTCATCATCAACAGCAGCAGCAGAGACGCCCATTCTTCAACCCCAAAACGAGATTGACGAGAGCTTACCCGAATTCATCGAGGAAATCTTCTCAGACGACGAGCTGACCATCATCGAGGAAATAATTCAGGTAGATGCAATCGCAGGACGCTTGCGTCATTTTACTGAATCATGGACACAAATTACCTCTGATAAATATATATTGAGCTGTTTACGAGGATACAAAATCCCCTTTGTCATCACGCCTAGACAGATAAATCCTCCAATCGAGAGATGTCTGCCTATAGAAGAGATAACAAAAATTCAAATTGAGATAGACAAACTGTTAGGTAAAGGTGCTATAGAAAGCTGCGAAGATTGCGAAGGTCAATTCATCTCCCCCATCTTTTTCATTCCAAAAGCAGATGGCTCAAATAGGTTTATCCTTAATCTCAAGAAACTGAATAAATTCATTGATCCAATACACTTCAAACTGGAAGATCTTCGGGCTGCCCTTAGTTTAATATCACCTGGAGATTACATGGGCTCTCTAGACCTTAAAGATGCTTATTATTTGGTACCTATAGAAGAGAGTTACAGGAAGTTCCTTAGGTTTCGATTTAGAGGCCAACTTTTTCAATTTCTCTGCCTCCCATTTGGGTTATGTACAAGCCCATATGTATTCACGAAAATAATGAAACCTGTAGTGAATAAACTGAGACTACAGGGAGTGTTAATGGTCTTATACCTGGACGATTTTCTTTTCATTCACAATTCCAAGGAATTATGTGAAAAGAACATTCGAGAAGCCATCAGTTTCCTGGAGAGTTTAGGATTCATCATAAACTTTCAGAAGAGTTCCCTCATTGCTGAAAATAGATGCAAATACTTGGGTTTCATCATTGACTCCACAGAATTTTCCTTAAATTTAACAGATAAAAAGAGAAATCAGATAGTAGCTTTGGCGACTAGCTTTGAGTTCAACAAGTCGTATAAAATCAGGAAATTTGCTACATTTTTAGGAATTCTAGCATCAGCATGCCCAGCAGTAGCGTATGGATTCATTCATTGTAAAAGGTTAGAAAGACAGAAATTCCTAACATTGAAATTTAACGGTGGGGATTATGAAAGTAAGATTTATATTAATAGGGCAATGATGGAAGACCTCAATTGGTGGGAAACAAATGCTAGGATTGGCTCTAATTCGATTAAGACTCAAGTTTTTGCTGTAGAAATTTTCTCAGATTCATCTCTGTCTGGATGGGGTTGTTATTGCAATGGGAAGAAGGCCTACGGGTTTTGGAATGAGGAAGAGAGAAAATTCCACATCAACTACCTAGAATTACTAGCAGCCTTTTTTGCATTAAAATGCTTTGCATCTAGCTTATCCTGCTGTGAAGTTCTCCTACGTCTGGACAACACGACAGCAATAGCTTATGTGAATAAAGCTGGAGGTGTACAGTATCCTCATCTTAGTGAACTTTCCAGAGAGATTTGGAAATGGTGCGAAGGGAGAAAAATATGGTTAAGAGCATCATACATTCCATCAACAGAGAACGTTGAGGCAGACCGTGCCTCACGGAACATTAATACTGACTCTGAATGGGAGATCTCTCAGTCTGCATTCCAAGAAATTGTTAATCAGTTCGGTCCGTTATCAGTAGATTTATTTGCATCTAGACTAAATAATAAATGCGAAAGATTTTATTCGAGATTCCCAGATCCGGAAGCTCAATCTGTCGATGCTTTTACAATGTGTTGGAGAAAAGAGATATTTTATGCCTTCCCCCCTTTCGCACTGATCTCACGCACTCTAAGGAAAATAATTAATGATAGAGCAATGGGGGTGATAGTTGTACCATTGTGGCCTACACAACCATGGTATCCACTTTTCCAATCATTGCTCATTGAACCACCCATCATATTCAAACCCAATAACTCACTGCTAACATCTTCTTATAGGGAAAAGAATCATCCACTAGCATCCCACCTTTCATTGGTGGCAGGCAAACTATCAGGAAAGCATACATCAATGAAGGTATCAAAGAAGAAGACATAGAAGTTATGATCAACTCCATCACCAAATCGACCTTAAAACAATATGAAAGCCATCTGAGATGCTGGTGGAATTATGCACACTCCGAGAAATTAGACGTTTTTAACTCTAAGACCTCGGATATTATCAGTTTTCTGAATAAACGCCTTGAGGAAGGTGCAAGCTACAGTACATTGAATAGTGCACGCTCGACAATCTCTCTTATCTCAGCATACGATATAAATGGAGATGGGCTCATTTCTAGATTTTTGAGAGGGGCATTTAAACTAAACCCTTCTAAACCAAAATATTCCACTACCTGGGACGTATCACCAGTTCTGGAATATCTTGAAAAGCTCCAGCCCATGAAAGATTTAAAACTGAAGGATGCAGCTGAAAAAGTAGCAACACTGTTAGCGTTATCAACTGGTCACAGGATTCAAACTCTGGAAAAAATTAACATAGATAATATAGAAAGATCCGACACATGTTTAAGTATTAAAATTCCAGAATTAATTAAAAATTCAGAACCTGGAACAGCTCAACCAGAACTCATTCTCCCCTTCTTCAGTGAGAGACCAGGATTGTGTGTAGCGTCAATAGTCTTAGAATATTTGGAACGCACCAAAGACGTGAGAGGTGATACCAAAAATCTTCTTATTGCTACAATGAAACCTTATAGTGCAGTAACTTCTCAAACAATAAGTCACTGGATTAAGACATTACTAGCTAAAGCTGGTATTGATACAAAGAGATTCACAGCCTATAGCACCAGACATGCATCGGTTTCTACTGCTCACAAGAGAGGAGTAGATGTCTCGATTATTAGACGGGCAGCCGGATGGACTGCTAATTCTCAAATGTTTTTCAAAGTTTATAACAGACCCATTGAAAGTCCCAACGACGAATTTGCAAGGGCTGTGTTACAATTAATATAACTCATCGTTGATTTTATTATATAATATGGTAATATGTTCTTTCGTATAAAAAAAAAAAAAAAAAATGAATATAAGATGTTCAGAATAATGAGAATAATTATTACAAAAAAAAAAAAAAAAATGGAAGCAAGTGAATTATCACAGTCTCTAAATAACTACAATACTATCATCGAGAACGAGACGTACAATATAATTGTACGATCAAACGAGCCCGCCGAAGGCGGGCTCGTTTGATCGAAATTATATGAGACGTCTCGTTCGAAGATGATAGTCCCCCACCCACATCTATCCCAGTCGAACACGAATAAAAAAGGAAACTACCCACTATCATCTTCATCAATACCAGTGATAATTCAAGATCAGAACACAAAACAATATGAAAGTAAGAGGGCGACAGCGGAGTACAGAGCCATGAGCGCCAAGAATAAATTTAAATTTAAAACTATACGGTAAACGTTGTGATATCTACGCATGACAAGCATGACTACAATACTATCATCTTCGAACGAGACGTCTCATATAATTTCGATCAAACGAGCCCGCCTTCGCGGGCTCGTTTGATCGTACAATTTCGTTGTCCAATGGCTCTGACTCGTACGCTGGCACAATTTCGATTGGCCAATATTCACTCCTGTACACTCCTAGTTAAGAATAAAATCTTTAAACTAACCCCGCAAAATTATTGTGCTCTTTGCCGTTTCGAGGTTGAAAATTTCATGCACATTATCGTTAGATATCCCTTTTACCATGACGTCAGGATCAAATACTTCAAAGAGATCATTCACAATAGATACGAGGTAGACTGGCTAAACACATTGTTAGAAATTAAGAATACTAAGGACCTGAAACGTATAGTATTTTTCATCATTGAAGCACTTGAATTCAGGGACAGAATGTTATCAAATGATTGGTCAATTACTGGGTAATGGTCATGTGTGTGATATTATGACTCTAATGGTATAGATGGAGTGAAAAGGTGAGCATTGGTAGATTTAAAACTCTCCCACATACATATATATATTTGAGATATATGATCGGCTGATCTGAATTGTATAAACTCTCCCCTCATATCCCTATTTGTTCATGTTTATATTCAGTGACATCTATCTACTTATATTTGTTTATTCTTATACTTTTATGATATTGTATGTAGCCCCCCCCCCCCCGTGCAATGTGGGTGTCTTCTAGTGATGTAAACCCACGCAGAAATGTATCTTAAATAAATAAAATAAATAAATACAATGTCAGTTCTGATCTTTTCGAGGATCATAATTGAAATAAATGAATCTTCTGAAATTAGTTGTGGCCATCAACTAAAATCACGATAATAAAGATGTTGCAAATACTTACATAGAGTAATTATTCATTGGAAGGGGTTGCACGATTTATATGAACGACTTTCCTTTTAGAATGAGTAGATTTTTGAATCCGAAACACTACGTCGTTTAATTCATCTTTAATTAAAAATGGACCATCCCAGTCTCTTTGTAGTTTAGGGCATTTCCCTTTTATTCTCTTGGGTTTAAAAATCGAATCTAGATTTCACCTGATCAGTCTTAAATGGACAATGATTTCATGTTTCATCATGAATTGAATCTAATTTCTCTCTTAATTCGATCACGTAATCTGAAAGATTATTGTAATTATTTTGGGATGGAATTCCATAAATTAGATCTAATGGGTTTCTTAGTTCGCGGCCCATCATTAACATGGCAATTGAAAATTAAGTTGTATCATGTTTGGAAGAACGATAAGCCAATAGAAAAAAAAGAATCCATTTATCCCAATCTTTTTGATTAAAATTAGCATATTTGGCCAAATAATTGACTAATGTTCTATTAAGTCGTTCCACCAAACCATTTGATTGGGGATGAAGAGGTGTTGTTCTTGTTTTATGGATTCCAAGAGAATGAATTATTTCTTTGAATAAGGATGATTCAAAATTTCATTCTTGATCTGAATGAATTTCAAAGGGAACATGGAAGCGAGAGATTACTTCACGAATTAAGGCTTCAGCAATAGTTTGTGTTTGATGGTCTGGAAGTAGGATAGCTTCGGGCCATTTGAAACAAGTAGGCGGCAGCGACATGCGACTATAGATTTGTAACTACAGATTCACGGTTGTGGAGTTTGTTAATTTTACGTGTGCGTTTTTTTTTCGCCATCAATCAATTGATGGAGCGCTTCCGAATGGTCCTTTCAATCCTTTTCGCGTATTATTATAGTAAATGTTTTGCATTTCATATCTCGAAAATTGAATATCTCCAGAACCACCTGCCCGATTGAGCTGATTTTAAATCCCAAACATTACAATCATGAGAGTCACCTTCATACCAAATTTCAAGTTGATATCTTCATTTTTTCAAAAGTTAGCGTGTTTACACGGATTTACAGTGAAAAACAGAAAAATAGCCATCCAACTTATAAAAAAAAGCGTGTAACGTTTTTTGTCACCTTTTTTAGGCCGCATAGCTTAGCTAACACATATATATACATGTCTATGTATATATAATGAAGTATATAATATTATACCATATATATGTATATACATATAATATAATATAATGTAATATAATGTATAAAATTATATTATATTATCTATTATATATTATAGTACTCTGCGTTGATA
>JAOZGT010000019.1:1387605-1635508 GCA_035578325.1 Coelinius sp. EB29 | reverse complement strand
TCAAACGCAGAGTACTTGTTTTGAGGACACGAGAATATTTGTTTGATTGAATACTACGGGGACGTATAGAATCTACGCGAATATTCAATTTTTACTATATGCTCATTATGGGGACGTGGTGTTATAGGTGTAAAGTATATTAAAAGGACTGCTCCAAAGTATGTTGATAATTAATCAAGTTGGGTTGGAAACTCTAAGTTGGGTTATTGAAACGCTTGCATGGAACAAATGGAAAAGATCTGATGATACGGAAAAGGTTGATGACATTGATTCAGACATTTGAGGGTCAAATTTTCACGATGTGAATCTGTATTCGACACTGTCATCATTATTGTTAGAGAGGAGAGGAATCTCCATAAGTGCGTACCGTGGATGTACCAGTTACCGGACGCTCAAGGATTCGTACCAGTTTCCGGACACTTGAGCATTTGGCCGTCTTCTTTCCATTTGATAGTACTCACATCATAAATTCCTTTTACTACATGACCCTCAGGACTCAAAACGAGTGTTTGATTAATTAATTATTCCCTTAATATCGAAATAAGTGCCACGTACTGACTCGATGTCCGGAAACCGGTACCCGTCCGGTAACTGGTGCACCCACGGTAAACACTGATGATAATTTTTAACATTATTAGCACTGTTGGGCAATAAGAATAGCCCAATGAGTTAGCACTATAGTGGAAAATCGACGGGGTTATGCCATTGATGGAAACTGACATTGTGGAAAATTGCGAAATTCAGACGAATTTCACCTCAATCTAACGAACATATACTATTTTTAAAAAAAGAAAAGGTATTCAGTAGATGAAGAATCATTCGAATTTGATCACCCTGTGTCATCTATTGATGATTTCCGGTTCATTTTTTTGGGTAATCTGGAAGATTCTATTGAGTGGATGTTATGAAGAGATGTGAATTTTAGCATATGTGCATTATGAGGATATATAAGACGTACAGGGACATTTGGATTCTACCATTCAGTGATTATCATGACACGAGACTACGATCCTAATGTATACTATGAGGTCTTGCCCGAAAAAACAATCATTTGAACTAATTAAGATAGTGATTCATATCAATACGATTTCCATAATGATGAATTGTCTCGGCATTACACGACAGGACAATTTCCCCTATCAACCATAATTTGAAACTTTTCCTCAACTCGATATCGATACATTTATTTGAAGATATAAATTTTTAGATCTTTTTTCTGCTTCAATCAAATTGTTCAACTGACAGAAGACAAGGGTAAGAAGGGTAATCAGCAGATGAAGAATCATACGAATTTGATCACACTGTGTCATCTATTGATGAATTCCGGTTCATTTTTTTGGGTAGTCTGAAAGATTGTATTGAGTAGATATTATGGAGACATGTGAATTTTATCGTATGTGTATTATCTTATTATGACCTCATTGATGACCAGTTATGATGAGCACTTTCATGAAGAGACAAACAAACATTATATACGCGATATAATTATTTAGATTCTAGGAATAAATCTCCCCGCAAAAATATCCCCGGAAAAAATCTCCCCAAACCAAAATCTCCCCGGGAAAAAATTTCACCACAAACCCCGGGACTATAACGGCGGGAGCAGCTTATCATCAAAATGTGTGTTGTCCCCCCCCCCCCACCCCCCCCCCCCGGCGGCTCCACCAAACGTATACATATACGATGACACACACATAAATCTTTCGCCTTTTAATTATTAATTAATTTAATAAATTATTATATAATCATTGAATTATTAAATTATTTTCAAAGGAAATGTCTTCTCGGGAGATTTTTCTCGGGATATTTTTTCCGAGGAGATTTTTGATTGGGGAGATTCTTTCCGGGGGGATTTTCGTTCGGGGAGATTTCTTCCGGGAGATTTCTTCCGGAAGATTTTTTCCAGGGAGATTTTTTCCGGTTACCAATTATTTAGAGTCAATTCCTATTCTCTTCTGTATTTTCCGTTTGGGTTTTCAAAGTGAATATGGGTTGAGAACCCCAGATAACAAAATCCTTAGTTATCTTTATTGACTAATATTTCAGTTATTCTTAACAGGTTTCTCCATCTTTCATGCAGAGGAAGAAATTATTTAATTATATCAGAAAGCATTCTGTATCAATGAATGAAAACGATGATATCATTATTCCATAATTTTATGAATTAAACTAATAAGTGCTTTCAAGAGAAAATCTTAAAAAACATTTTTTGTCGAAAATTTCAAAAAGATGACAAAAACGTCTTTTGACATTTTCCTGTTGTGAACTGATGTTGATAAGCCCCATACGGTGAGAGCTGAGGCGCGCGTAGCGCGCCAGATACGCTAGATATCTCAAAATTTTTGTATGAACGGGTATACATATTTTGATTGATTAAGATAGAAGACATCAAGACGAAGGTTTTGAAAAAAAAAAAAATTAATCGACTGAGTCGTTTTCGAGATATTCGATAAAATCAATTTACATAGAACATTGAATATCTCCGGAACCGCTCGTCCGATTGAGCTCATTTTTAATATCCAATATGACAATCATGAGAATCATCTTCATGCCAAATTTCAAGTAGATATCTCCATTTTTTTCAAAAGTTAGCCTGTTTATAAGAATTTTCCGCAAAAACCAGAAAATTGGCCATATCTCTAAAACCTTGCATCGACCGGTATATATATCCTGGTTGATTCAGATAGTAGACGACGAGACGAAGATTTTGAAAAAGAAAAAAAGCCAATAGGTTTGGTCATTTTTGAGATATTCACAAAAAACCATTTACAAACAAATCACCATTCCTCAAAAACTACTCAATCGATCGAGCTGAAATTTGGCACAGAATTAGCTCCAACTAATACCAACAATCTGACAAAATTTCAGATTTTTCGGAAATGATTTTCTCAATTAATTGGTCAATTTAAGGAAAAGTGACCCCCGAGTGGACACGCGAACAGACGGACATTGGTTCCAAACTTTGTATTTTTACGTTTCAGACCATTCTACATCATTTCCAGCCAAAATTAGAAAATGTAAAAATAGGTCGATGACAATGCTTCCATTCGGAAGCAAAAATAGTCTGTAATAACGAGAATGCAACGGTTTCCGGAAGGAGATTCAGGACATGGGCCTAGAATATCGATTGCTATTCTCTCGAATCGGAAACCCACATTGTAGATCCGAAGTTCTCCTCTGGTCTTAGAATGGGGACCCATTCTAGAACAACAGATCTTGCATTTTTTACACCAGTTTTCAACGTCAAATTTATAAGTTGCCCAGTAAAATTTCACACGAATTTTATTCGTTGATACAAGAAGTTTTGTTGATACCGAAATGACCACTAGCAGGAGAATCATGCAATAAAAGGATTTCAGAAACCATTTTTTTCGAATTATGACGTGATAGACAAACTTCGTCTTACCAGGAGATTCCCAACGACGAAAAAGGATATTGTTCTTAATTCCTAAAGAATCCCAGTGTAATAGATAAATCTGAAAGCTGCGCTGCCCTCGTGAGTTATAGGCGACTTCCCGCACTTGTATCGAAATATACTATCTAACCATTGTGCAACAATTTCTTGTGAGTTCTTGAAAGAAGTTAACCAGTTCAAGGCTGCATGATCCGTTCGAATTAGAAAATTACGTCTTAACAAATAATGAGAAAATGATTGTACTGATTTGATGACAGCAAGTAATTTTCTTCGTGTTACTCAGTAATTCTTTTCTGCATTATTTAAACATATACTGAAATAACCAATTATTTTTTCTTTACCAAATTGTATTTGTGAAAGAACCGCACTAATTTCGAATTGAGAAGCATTGGTATCTAAAATCAATTTACTAGCCTTAATTGGTAAACAAAGAATTGGAAGGGTAAGGAGAAGTGATTTGGGTTCATGAAATATATCGAGATATTCATTTATCCAATTGGAAGGAACTTTTTCTTGCGAGATTTTATGAATAGGTTTGGTTATCATCGCGAAATTCAAAATGTACTTGCGGTAATAAAAACATACACCAATGAAACTTGTAGTCTCTGTTTTATTTGGAGGTATTGGCCATTGAGAAATAGTTTTTAATTTTTCTGGATCACAATTAATACCCTTTTCTGAAATAATATGTCCTAAAAAGAGAACTTCTTTTTTAAATAGAACAAATTTTTTAAGATTTATTTTGAGATTGGTCGTAATTACTTTTTTGAAAATTCGATGTAAATTATGGAGATGATCTTCAAACGATCAACCGAAGACTATTAGAAGGTCATCGAGATAGACAAGGCAAATTTTTCCTATGAGTCCGTTAAGAACTCTGTACATGAATCAAATAAAAGTTGCGGGTGCATTACATAATCCGAAAGGAAGAACTTTAAATTGCCATAATTCGTTCCCGAATATGAAAGTTGTTTTTTCCCTGTCTTTTGAATCCATCTCAATTTGCCAATATCCGCTTTTCAAATAGATGGTTGAAAACCATGAGAATCCTTGAGTCGAATCCAGAAGATCGTCTAATAGTAGATTATGTTACAAGGGCCGATAAGTATTTTTGCGACAAATATGTCATAATCTCATTTGTCGTAAAAATACTTATCGGGCCGTGTAACATACGCTATTTTATGTTACGAGGCCCGTTCAACCGAGTTCTGAGAAGCCCGAGGGCGATAGGTAGCAGCCCTAGGGCTGCTAACTGCTACCTATCGCCCTAGGGCTGCAAAGAACGAGGTTAGGGCGGGCCCAAGTGACATAAAGTGGCATGACATCTTTTTTAGTTATTTTATTTAAAAGTCGGTAGTCAATGCAAAAATGAAGAGAACCATCCTTTTTCAATACTAAGACTACAGGGGAACACCATGAGCCAAAACTTGGTTCAATAATGTCAATTAATTTCATTTCTTGTAAAGCTTCAAAAGCTTTGTCACGATAATGAAAACGGATTCGACGAGGATCCAGTTTAACCGGATCGTAAACCCCTGTGTTTATTTTATTTTTAATTTCTGAGTATTTGCCTAAGTCTATTATTTGCCTAAGTTTATTATTTTTGGCAAAACAATTTCAAAATTTAAAAATGAATTTTTTGATCATAATGATCTGGTATTTGTTCAAAATTCTGATTGATGATTCAAATCATTTTAATAAATGTTCAGGAATAATTATCTCAATATTATTCTTGATACTGGTGTGGTAAATTGTAACGATTTTCGGTAAATAGGAACAATATCAACCTCAAGTAGAATTTAATAATTTTAATTGCCTAAAGATGGTAGGCGGCGGGGAATGAACAGAAAAGGACTTAAATTTGATCGGAACTTCAGAAGACCCCTGATAGCTCAGTTGGGAGAGCACTAGGCCGGAGTTTTTCTGGAAATTAGGTGCCTACCAATCTGAATGCCTGAGAGTTTTTGAAAGAAACTGCCTCAGAGCATATTTATATTTATACAGATCAACTCATTCTAATTTTTAGCATCGCGTAAGTAACAAAACTCTTTACGATAAAGCTGAAATTCCAAAAATCGATAATTTCATTCTAAAATTATCCAGGAATTATTACAATAAAATCAAAGACATTGATAATAAATAATAAATAAGTTGGCTAATTTCCCAGCCGAAGATGAAATAAAACCGCAGTACTTTACACAATAACAAGATTGGACTGTTCCAAGACCAATGGAACAGACCAATCTTGTACCATATAAAAAGAAATAAGAAAAACAAAAAGATTTCTATGGATGACCTTGAAAATATTGAATTAGCATACTCTAGGGATATTCCCCAAAGAGATACAGATGATTTTTACAGAATCAATAGAAACTTTTGGTGGATAAACAATGGCGATAAGTATATCAAAGAATTAGATGCCCGCGAAGAGACATTTAAAGAGTTGAACAGAAACAGAGCTCAAGGTCGATTCCATCGACAAAATTTTCAACCTCCTTAGAACTCATATACTCTCACAATATTCTTTTTCATTAATGATACTAATGATCTAAAAAATCAGCATATAAACCTATCTTGCATTATATAGAAACAAAAAAGGCAAAATACAAAAATTGTAACAATATCAATAATACAATACTACATGCTGAGTTCCATTCAGAATTGCTAATCATGTAATAAAAACAAAATCCTTGAAAATCATTCTAGCAAATAATTGAAGTGCTTTTTTTTATACAATATGCGAATTCATTGTCATTCTTTTTTTAAGCACGAAATTCCTAAAAATAATCAATGCATCCACTTGGACGCATAAAAAACTAAAATAAATGTTAATTAGAAAACTTGATAACAGATATTCTATAAACATGTCGAGATACAGTGTTGCCTATTGTTTACTACATAAAAAAAAAAATTTATAGTAATCACGAACTTTTTCTAGACTAGTTTTTATAAGTGTCAATATGTACATATGTAATATAATGACGTAACCTGGAATAAAAACTCTGTTAAACAAACAAACAAAAAAAAAAAAAAACAAAAAAAAAAAAAAAAACAAAAAAAAAAAAGGGAGCACCAGACCGGTAATGTGGAAGTCGTGAGTTTAAACCTCACTTGAGTATCTTCGATTTTTTTCCAAATTTATTTCCTTCGAAATTCATTTCTAGAGGGTGGTATTCTTCCACATTACCCAATTTTCTTTTCATCATGGAGATTGAATTTCCGATCAATAATTGTTTGGAACTTATGTAACAGTTCAAATGCTGAAATGAAATCCCAGCCAAGAATACAATCTAAATCAATATTTACAAAAATGGCATCAACACTACAACCACATCGCTAATAGAGATAGATACTTTCTTAACAGCAATATAGTGTAGCTGAGAACCACTCGCTGTGAATATAGAATATTGTTTATTAACTGATGGTAAAGACTTTAAATTGAAATTGAATAATTTGGTATTAATCATTGTGAAACCCGATGCAGTATCAATAATCATCGAGCAATTGCGAGGATTAATTCTTCCATGTGCTAATAGATGTAGATTTGATTTGGGATCGGAGGAAATCGTTTGATAACAGGATTTCGGGATTGGTGAAGCCAACTTAACCTCCTCTAAGTTGACTTCATCCAGTTTAAATGAGAGGAATCCATCTGTATCGGAAGTTGTGAATCTTCTTCATTTGGAGTTGGGGTGAAATTTCTCGAGGGGAAGGGTGTGTTGTTTTCACAACGATCTTCAGTTGGGAAACAATTTATTCATTGATTTCTATTTTGATTTTGTAAATTAGGGGTTGATCCTCGATTTTGATTTTTATGATTTACATTATAGAAATTCGGATTAAATCATTGGTAATTGGGGTTATGGTTTCGATTCGAATTAAGGTTGTGATTAGAATTGTTCATCAAAGAATTCTGGTCAGAATTTCTGCTAAAATTCCGATTTGAATTTTGTATATGACTTTTACGGCATTGATTCGCGTAATGTCCTGGATCTTCACAAATTGAGCAAATGTTATGAAGTCGATTAGTAGAAGTTGATTGATTATTCAAATTGTTACGAAGTCGATTAGGATTGTTAACCGATTGATTATTATTTTGGTTTTGGAAATGAGGACTCTGATTTTGCTTTTTGTTATTAATAATGTTATGTACTGCGTGTACTTCTAAAGCACGTTGAAGTGCTGAATAGATCAGTTTCGATCCGACCATCGTTAATTTCGTTAATGAAATGTTCACATGTGATTCTATCTTTAACAGATTCCGGAGTGTTGTAATAAGCGAGTCGCGTTAATTTTTCTATCACTTCTGCGAAGGTTTTTAGATCTTCATTTTTCTGTTGAACACGGTCTTGTAATTGTTGATGATAAACACGGTAAAATTGTTGTTCTCCAAAATGGGAATTGAGAGCTGTTTTTAATTTATTAATATTTGTTAAACCTCAGACCGGAATGGATTCAAGAATTGTTTGTGCTTTATATAATTAATTGGACGATGGAAGCAAAAATGACAGAAATTTACGTGATTTTTCCCCACACCTCAAGGTCGCCCCACGATTACGGAACAAACTCGGAATTTTTATTGAACTTCTCTCTCCATGTAGATACAAAGTTGAATCCGTTTCGAGAGTTTTAATTGGAATGAGACAAGACATTAATCATGTTAAGGTATAATTTTTTCTGTTTATGTAAAATTCTGTTTCAGGGTATTGATAATTTGTTACATGAGGTTAGAAGTCATTGATAAGTGTATAATATGTGACCTTATGTTTATGTATTTATTTTCCAGTGCCTGATGAAGCTATAATAATTAGCGAAACGTCGCATTTATGACATAATTTTAATGTTGTACTTTATTCTCCACCTCCCTTGAGTATACTTATGAATTGATCTAACATCATGGAGATGAACGCCACCATACAAAGTTGAATATTTTCAGAACTAACTGTTCCGTTGAGCTGATTTTGAATACTAAACATAGCAATCAAGAGTGATACCTCCCTGCCAAATTTCAAGTTGATATCATGATTGTTTCGAAAGTTAGCGTGTTGACGAGGATTTTCAGTGAAAAACAGAAAGGTGGCCATATCTCGAACACTTTGTATCAACAGGTATACATATTTTGGTTGATTGGAACAGAGGATATTGAGACGAAGATTTTGGAAAAAAATAAATGAATCGGTTGAGTCTTTTTCGTGATATTCACAAGAAACGATTCATAAACGAATCACTTTTTCTCAAAAATTACTAAATTGATCAAGCTGAAATTTGGTATGGAATTAACTCTAACTAGTACCAACTCTTTGACGAAACTTCATATTTACGGAACGGTTCTCCTCAATTAATCATTCAATTCATGAAAAAGTAACCCCTGAGTTCCACGTACCCAGACGGACATTGGCTCTAAACTTCGTATTTTTACGTTTCAGACGAGTCTACATCGTTTCTAGTCAAAATAAGAAAATGGAAAAATGAGACGATTGAAATGCTTCCATTTGGAAGCAAAAATAGTGACACTGCTAATTTTATGTACACCCATCCACATGGGATTCTTATGGATTGTAATGGATTCTCATGGATTAAGCTTCTGTTTCTGTTCGTAAGAGAGGTAAATACACATGCGTTTGTTTCCATGGCTTGCTGAACTTGAAAGTGTTTGGAGTGATTTTTGGCCGGAGAGGTGTACCTTTATCACTCCATTAGAAACAGCTTCATTCGGTTGTTGTTAAGAGGAATTCTGAACGGATTACTTTTCTTCTTGAACAATTAATGAACTGCAACTGGTGCGGTGAAAAACTATCAATAGAAGATGACTGAGGTTCACATATTTAATAGGTATAGATTATTCCATAAACACTGCTGGAATTATTAAGTTTGGAGAGAAGTTTCAAAACATCCGTGGACAAAAAAAAAAGTTCTGATTCAGGTAGGATTTCTCGACTTGATCAACATCAACCTGAATTAAGTAGATTCTCGACTCGTTTCAGATCGATGGAGTCGACCTGGATCAAGTCAAACAAAAGGTTTTAGGTCAATTCAACGGCTCATATCAGTTAGCGTTCGATTGGAATCAGGTTGAGTACGACCTAAATCAGGTAAAGTTCGGATCAATTCAAGTCAAAAGCGATTTGAATCAGATATTTTTAGACTCGATTGGACACGAAAAACGGACTGACGTCTTCCTACCTCAATCAATTCGATTTTATGCTAACGGTAGGTCGAAGGATTGGATTGATGGAGGTAGTCGTCCTACTTGAATGAGATAAATTATTGACTTAAATGGAACTTCTTTTGGATGCAATATTACATTTCCGTAGGGAAGATTTCCTAATTAAGGGGTAACACCACTATAACCGTTCATTTTCGAGCGTTTTTTCGCGAATTTTTTTTGCAGGGAAGGAATAGGAATAGATTAATGAAATTTGGGTATGTATTCAAGTATATATTGAAATACAAGAAATAATTTTTTCAATGGAAAAAAATTTCAAAATGGCGCCACTAGAGCCATTCTCCTGAGACACGTTGGGCCTGATGCCCTCCACGGCACGCAGCATAAGTGATGCAAATTTGGAACTAAAGAAAAAAAAATCCACTTAATCTACATTAGTATAGATAGTGAAACACGTACGGATTTTTAAAAATATTCATTTATGTGAAATTGGCGAAGGTTTGTGTGACGTATTGGGATCGACCAATACGTCGATTTAGTTATTAATTAATGGAAAAGTTAAACAATAGCTGGATGAGAGGAATGAGAAATGTGATTTCTCTTTCCTGCCATCCAGACTTTGGTCAGCAGTCCCATGGTGTCATTTGGACATCGTGGTAAGCAGTCCCACGATTTTTGCAAGTCCAGTTCAGGTAGCCTGAACTGTTTGACTGCCTTAGGTTGTGTCAATGATGGCACAAAAGAGTATTAGTGGGGAAAAAACCGTGAGACTGCTTAGCTCAGCAACTTGGAACTTTGGCGAGCTTTGGTGGGTCTCCTGGACTCACCAGAGACTAGAGTACGATAGGGAGCGAAGTCGCGAACATCTCCAGGCTCAGGCCTTCGGCCAAAAGACAATAATAACGAGTCCAAGTTCCAAGTCGAGGTAACATCTTAATTACGCGTGTACCGACCCATTTACGAACATTGTCGTGTTTTTTAACAACTATCGTGAATATACCATACTTTTACCGATTAATACGGGAGTGTTCAATAACACCTTAACCCTTCCGAGATCGATCCGTCCGACATCCGCCGAGTGAGCGAACCCCCCGTGAGCTCACCGCCGAAGTTAGCCGAGAGCGGAGTGAATAAAGGATAATGATAATTACAACAACGTAGAAAGAGAGCTTTAGAGTTCCCAATACTATCACCAACCAAGAGAAAAATCCTTTAAACTTGAGTTTTACCTCCGGGTAAAACTCATAACGTCACATTTGAAAAAAAAAGTATTCATTTTCCGTTAAAAAAAAGGCAGTCATTCGTTAATTAAAAATTGCCTAATTAATTTATCGAACATTCCGTACGTATTTCACTAGAGAATGGTGGCATGAATATGTGGTTAAAATTTCAAATCAAAATATTGAAAAATCTTCGAGTTCTGCTGCGTGCCGATTGCAAAAACCATGTTTCGAGAAAAACGCGTTTAAAGTTTTGACATGTCGTATCGGTACGAAAAAATGGAAATTTCGACTATTAAAAAATTTTTACCATTAGTTTGCAATCCCAGGACCATAAAGCAGGCCTTCCAAGTTGGAATATTCGTCCTCCAAGCCCTTTCTTGTCGATTTTATGCTCGAGCGCGGATTGGTGATTTTAGCCATCTGACGCAGGTAGTCACTTCGAGGCGGCCCGCCGCGCTCGACAAAAAATTCGAAATATCGATGAAAAAAAATTTTTTCGGGTATAAAAGTTTTTTTCCTATATTCTAGAAGGTTCAAAGGATTTTTGGAGCCCATAAAAAAAATCGATTTTTAAAAAATTCTACAGTGGTGTTGCCCCTTAATCGTTATTGACTTCTTGCTTCCGCAAAGATTCGTAAAATTATCACCACCTGGAATTTGTTTGAAATAAACTTATTGTTCATCGACATATTTCTTCAGAAACTTCAGTATTCCATCAAAGTGATATTTGATTAATTAAGAATATTTCTAGATTTATGTAACACTTTCTAATAGAGTTATTAGAAATTTTCTAGTGATTGAATTCTCATTCTAATTCATCTAGAATATTTCCAATCATATTTTTATTCCGGTTGATTAAAATGTAAGATGTAGCGATAAAAACAGATACACTTAAGCCTGGGAAAAAAAATTCATGAGAGTTTGCCGCAGGGGGTCCCCATAGAGACGACAGAATGCCGTGACAACAATTTATAGTTCTGAACTTCTGTTCGAGATATTAAATCCCTACCAGACAATCGAAATTTCTTCATTCTCCCTAAAGTATGGGAAAATTATTTTAACTATACGTGTTATAAAACACTTTGAACCGTGAACAAAACGACGTTTAGTATTGAGAAACTTACGAGAGTCGAATATTCGGAAAACTGATAAGAAATCATTTTTTTTTTACAACCATTCTCTTCAGAAATGAGGCCCTCGCCATGGCTAATTAACGACTTCCTTCTGTTGGATGTCCGATGCATTCTGGTTGCACACAGGCACCTCAAATAGAGGAGTTTCGGTGCGACAGTGCCTCAACCATTTCTGTGACATAGAGAGAAAAAAAATGGAAACAATCCAAGTGGATATCCCGCGGGGTCCTTTGACTAATGGTCGTAAACTTTCTCTGGGCTCTGGATCACCAAAAAAAGACCATTGACGTAGTGTCGAATAAGTATCCGAGTTTTACGATCTTGAAAGCCCATACATGTCACTAAGAAAATTTGTTCGAAAAAGAAGGGAAAAATACACGGAACTAAGAAAAAAAATCGAAGCTGTCGAGTAACGACAAGCCGACTTGTGTCCACGGTAGTATTTCTCAACATCAAGATAAACCACACATTCCATCATGTAGGAATAGTGTTGCCGCGATACGAGACAAGACGAAAATTTCTACTTTTTCGTCTTGTATCGAAAGTATAAGGCAAAACATTATATTGTCTCGTCTCGAGGGTCGAGACGACCATGAATTATCGTCTTGTCTTGTATTATCACTTTTTTTTGCTTTTTTACTTTCGTCACCTCCGTAAGTAATTTTCATGTAAGACGGTGTTCATGTTGGTAGTTATTTAACAGAAGTTTATCTTGAAATTTTTATACTGTTAAGAAAATAAAATTTTCATAATGTATGCACATTGAATGAGCCCATTTCCAAAAAAACGTCAGAACGGCCGATGGTGGCGCTGACCCATGTTCAGGGATATAGGGTAGGTACAAACCAATTCGTGGTTTGTGCCTACCAGAAACCCTGTACAAACCCGATTTGGAAAGTGGCTAATTACTTTGATTTCTGATGAAAACCGTTGAAGATAGACTTGTCACCGACCATCGATCCAAGTCCAATGCAATTCATTATTTATTAATTAATTATGGATGAATTAAGAAATTTATCTTTTTCAGAGCATTTTTTTCCCAAGGGGCCATTCATTTGTGAAATCACTGTGTCACTACGCAATAAAATCAGTCTTGAAATCACATGAAATCGGTCGAAATCAGTGAAATCGCGATTTCAATTATTTCGGATGATTTCTAAGGAAATCACATGAAATCAATTAGCCACTTTCCAAATCGGGTTTGTACAAGATTTTTGGTAGGTACAAACGACGAATTGGTTTGTACCTACCCTATCCCTTAACATGGGTCAGCGCCACCATCGACCGTTCTGACATTTTTTTGGAAATGGGCAAGTAAAGCAAAGAAATGAGTATTCCAGTTGTGGAGTCATAAAACGAGATGAGTAAATTTCACATTACTATCAGGTTTGGAGAATATCTCTGAATGTAAGGAAGATAACAAATTTGTTATAGGGAATTTTTTGGAGATCTTGCCCCACTCTATGAAAAATATCCTTACAAAAATATCTCAACTCTCTTCGATTCCAAGATATTCACCAGAAACTGATGCAACTATTTAAGATTTTTTTTCGAAGCAACTCTCGTCGAGACATATTGTCTCTCGTGGCTTCTCTCTCGTTTCGTCTCGACTTGGCGATAATTTTTAAATCGCTCTCTCGTCTTGTATCGAGCCATTGTCGTCTGGTCTTGTCTCGTCTCTCTCAACTATCGTGGCAACACTAGCCCGGATGAAGTCTGACTCTTGAAACTCTTTTGAAATAATATTTAAGTTATTCAGATGTAAATGGAAAACAGATGTAAAATAACTTCACCTTGATTGATAATGTTTGATAATGTATTGATATTTTTCTTCTCTGGTCTCATTGGGTTTTTGGTATGGGGTTTTCCCGAATCCTTGCAACGAATGTTGGACGATCTTTGTAATTTCCCCGATATAAGAATTCAACAAACTATATACTCCACTATTATTTCCCATCAATAATATTTTTGAGTGGGAGTATTGATATGAGCAAAATAAATACAATCTTATACTGGACTATATTGATTACGTTAATATGAGATCACACTTCCTGGAGAGACCACCATGTGAGGTCTTACGACGTACTCCTGGCCAGTGTTTATTAAATAATATAAACATATGATGTAGCATTGGAAGAAAGAAACCATGACATGGTCTATGTGACTTCTCAGTTCTTTTGTCAGTTCAGCAACTGCACTCAAAGCAAGACCACGTCTCTAATAAATAAAAGGTTTATTTGCTCATTTAAATTGTGTTTCATTTCATGCACCTCGCTTCCATATAACCAATACACACCAATACGTTTCATGATCTATGCTGTTCAATGGGTTAAACTCAGAGCTGACATAACCTCCAACGGAGATAGAAGACATCGAGGAAAAAAAATTCAAAAGTGTATTGCTTTAGAATAAATTGTACTAGAGAACAAAGAGATATCAGAGAAACTGCCTTTCAAAAACAAGAAATAAACGGAAAATGAGAAAATGAAAAACTAATGGAAACAAGTAGGCGGCAGCGACATGCGGCTATAGATTTGTAACTACAGATTTGCGGTTGTGGAGTTTGTTAATTTTACATGTGCATTTTTTTTCGCCATCAATCAATTGATGGAGCACTTCCGAATGATCCTTTCAATCCTTTTCGCGTATTATTATAGTAAATGTTTTGCATTTCATATCTCAAAAGTTGAATATCTTCGGAACCACCTGTCCGATTGAGCTGATTTTAAATACCAAACATGACAATCATGAGAGTCACCTTCATACCAAATTTCAAGTTTATATCTCCATTTTTTCAAAAGTTAGCGTGTTTACAAGGATTTTCAGTGAAAAACGAAAAAATAGCCATATCTCGAAATTTTTGTATGAACGGGTATACATATTTTGATTGATCAAGATAGAAGACATTGAGACAAAGGTTTTGAAAAAAAAAAAAAATAATCGATTGAGTCGTTTTCGAGATATTCGATAAAATAGATCCACATACAAACTTGAATATCTCCGGAACCACCTGTCCGATTGAGCTGATTTTAAATACCAAACATGACAATCATACGATTCACCTTCATGCCAAATTTCAAGTTGATATCTCCATTTTTTCAAAAGTTAGCGTGTTTACAAGGATTTTCAGTAAAAAACAGAAAAATAGCCATATCTCGAAATTTTTGTATGAACGGGTATACATATTTTGATTGATTAAGATAAAAGACATCAAGACGAAGGTTTTGAAAAAAAAAAAATTAATCGATTGAGTCGTTTTCGAGATATTCGATAAATTCGATTTACATACAACGTTAAATATCTCCGGAACCGCTTGTCCGATTGAGCTCATTTTTAAAATCAAACATGACAATCATGAGAGTCACTTTCATGCCAAATTTTCAAAAGTTAGCGTGTTTATAAGAATTTTCCGCAAAAAACAGAAAATAGGCCATATCTCTAAAACCTTGCATCGACCGGTATATATATCCTGATTGATTCAGATAGTAGACAACGAGACGAAGATTTTGAAAAAAATAGCCAATAGGTTTGGTCATTTCTGAGATATTCACAAAAACCGATTTACAAACAAATCACTATTCCTCAAAAACTACTCAATCGATCGAGCTGAAATTTAGCACAGAATTAGCTCCAACTAATACCAACAATCTGACAAAATTTCAGATTTTTCGGAAATGATTTTCTCAATTAATTGGTCAATTTAAGGAAAAGAGACCCCCGAGTGGACACGCGAACAGACGGACATTGGCTCCAAACTTCGTATTTTTGCGTTTCAGACCATTCTACATTATTTCCAACCAAAATTAGAAAATGTAAAAATAGGTCGATGACAATGCTTCCATTCGGAAGCAAAAAAATGGGAAGTGGAAAACAGCAATAAGGATGATAGAAGAAATGATTGAACCTAGACCGATAAACCTTCCTTGACCCTTAAATCACTTGTAATAAATGATAACAAAAAATAAAAATAATAATGAGAGAGAAATAAGTAGGCGGTAGCGACATGCGACTATAGATTTGTAACTACAGATTTTCGGTTGTGGAGTTTGTTAATTTTACATGTGCGTTTTTTTTCTCCATCAATCAATTGATGGAGCGCTTCCGAATGGTCTTTTCAATCCTTTTCGCGTGTTATTATAGTGAATGTTTCGAATTTCATATCTCGAAAGTTGAATATCTCCGGAACCACCTATCCGATTGAGCTGATTTTAAATACCAAACATGACAATTATGAGAGTCACCTTCATGCCAAATTTCAAGTTGATATCTCCATTTTTTCAGAAGTTAGCGTGTTTACAAGGATTTCAGTGAAAAACGGAAAAATAGCCGTATCTCGAAATTTTTGTGTGAACGGTTATACATATTTTGATTGATTAAGATAGAGGACATCGAGACGAAAATTTTGAAAAAATAAAACCCTGGGCGGTTGTATCCCTGATACAGCCGTTATTTTTACGTGGATACGTCTATGTTACGTAGCGACTTGACAAATTATAAGAGTAATATGAATTAAGGTTGTTGCCCCGCGGCTAAAATACTCGACATTTCCTAATGAAATTTTTATCGTAGATAGCTCAAAGGATTACCTATAAAATGAGCATAGACTGATTTGTCTAACTCGCCTCGGTCCTGAGATATGATTTTTTCCTTTTAACATGTCGGTAAAGGCAATTTCACCTTTTTTATTTTTTAAAAAATCAACCACTCGAGAACTTTTAATAAAAAAAAAACACAGTGTAGAACTAGTGTCAACCAATTTACAATAAAAAATCATGTCGAAAAATCGCTTCATACCCGAGAAATAATTTGACAAAGTCGTGTTTTTTGCCTAAGTGGGCGGGACATTGAATTCCCTACACTCGACGCGGCAGCAACGCAGCTACCGAAGCCATCGAAGAGAGAGACAGACTATGCATGAGAGAGCCTACGCATGGTTGCTACGATCGACATCATTCAGCGTTAGCTGTATGCGCACGTATTGATGCACAGTCTATTCATGTGTGCATGAGGCGTGTCGGACTGTACTTTGGTAAAAGTTTTCGGTCTAACCCGGGCGCTCTTTTTAGCGGGATACCAGCGCTCAGCGTCAAAAATTTGGACGCTGTACCTCCCGGGGCAACAGCCTTAATGTTTTAAACTGAGTTTATTGAGTACAGGTCGATGATACGAGAAATATGATACATAATGAAGTAATTCGACATTCAAATTACACGAAGGGTTGATAGGCAGGTTAGGGAATACTTTATGAATAGCTTTTAACTACTTTTCGCGTTTTTCAACGCGCTTTGGCACTCTAAAAACTGTGCGATTTGTTTCTCTGCAGCAACCGGGAATTTTACAACGCGGAGCCATAACTAATTGCGAGAAAGTTTCAAATAAACACTTTCGATGCGTAAGAATTTTCGTCTACATGTATCTCTGCTCCATTCATCATCGTTCAAACCCGAGCCCACGCTTTAAAGGAAGTCGGCAAAGTAGATTCCGCCCCCAGTCGGTAAAGTAGACTCCTTGCTTAGTCTCATTATACACCAACAGATGGCGCCACTGAATGTCGTCTGGCGCACAAAATGCTCCAGACCAAAACGAAAACATAGACGTATCCACGTCAAAAAAAAAATTAATCGATTGAGTCGTTTTCGAGATATCGAGTAAAATCAATTCGCAAGCAAAGTTAAATATCTCCGGAACTAATCGTCCGATTTAGCTGATTTTAAATACCAAACATTGCAATCATAAGAGATAGCTCTATGCCAAGTTTCAAGTTGATATCTCGATTTTTCGAAAACTAGCCATATCCCGAAAACTTTCCAGCAACAGGTATACATATTTTTATTGATTGAGATAGAGGACATTGAGATGAAAATTTTGAAAAAAAAAAAAATGAAATCAGTCCAGTCATTTTTGAGATATTGAAGGAAAACGAATTTTCGATACATGGCAATATCTCGAGAAATAATCGATCGATCTAGCTGAAATTTGGCATAGAACTAGCCCTATCTAATTCCAACTATCTCACAAAATTTCAGATTTTTCGGAACTTTTTTACCCGTTTAATCATTAAATTTACGAAAAAGTGACCACCGGTCAGCATGTACACATACAGACATTCTCGCCAAACTTCGTATTTTTACGTTTCAGACCATTCTACATCGTTTCCAGGCAAAATTGGAAAATGTCAAAATTGAACGATTTCAAAGGCTTCCATGCGGAAGCCAAAAACAATTCGGAAGCCTACCATCAAGTGGTTTATGGCAAGAAAAGAAACGCGTACAAAATTAGCATACTCTGCAGTCGCATATCCACAATCGCATAACCACAGCCGCCTACATATTTTATTTTGACGTGGACACGTCTTACTTCCCGTTTGGCGAATAAAACGACACCGATACGGAGACATCGTGACACCGACACCGACACCGACACCGACACCGACACCGTGACACCGACACCGACATCGCGACACCGACACCGACACCGTGACACCGACACTGCAACATTTCTAGAAATTTCTAGAAACTTCTCGAAAATTCGAGATCCGTTTAGGAGATTCATTTCAATTCTCCAAAAAACAAATATCGTTTAATGTTTCCAGAATGTTCCAGGACATTATGGAACTTTCTAGAAATTTCTAGAATCTAGTCGAAAATTCGAGAATCATTTGGGAAACTCATGTCGATTCGATTCTCCAAATATCGTTTAATGTTTCCAGAATGTTTTAGAACGTTATGGAACTTTCTAGAAAATTCTAGAATCTTCTCGAAAATTCGAGAATCGTTTGGGAAACTCTTGTCGATTCTCCAAATATCGTTTAATGTTTTCAGAATGTTCTTGAACATTATGGAACTTTCTAGAAAATTCTAGAATCTTCTCGAAAATTCGAGAATCGTTTGGGAAACTCATGTCGCTTCTCCAAATATCGTTTAATGTTTTCAGAATGTTCTAGAACATTATGGAACTTTCTAGAAAATTCTAGAATCTTCTCGAAAATTCGAGAATCGTTTGGGAAACTCATGTCGCTTCTCCAAATATCGTTTAATGTTTTCAGAATGTTCTAGAACATTATGGAACTTTCTAGAAATTTCTAGAATCTTCTCGAAAATTCGAGAAGTGAGATATTTATTTTTCATTCCCCTTTTTCCTCTCTACTTGACATTTCCCATTTCATTCAGATTCTAACACCATTACCTAGGCTACGTAGACGTGTCCACGACAAAATTCATCGGGTGTATCAGCGGCACTAGCTAGTGCCGCGATAGATACAGCCACCCCAGCTTTTTTATTTATTTTGTGATTATCTCAGAAACGAGACGTGATTTCAGAGCAAAATATCAAAATCAAATTCGAGTTTTCTGACTTAATTTTTTTTTAAGGGGTCTGCATAAGCTTGAAATTTCGAAAAATCGATCTTTTTTTATTGCATGTTTCGATACTCTAAAGTCTTATCTTCAATATTCGACCGAAATTTTGTGAAAATTGCGAAAATTGACCGAGTTATGACTATGTTTGTGGAAGGTCACATTGCCTGTTGTGGTCATGTGACCACATTTCTTTTGCGTTTTTCTCGAAACTACGTTTTGAACCACGGCATTTGTCATAACTCAAGATCTATTCATCCGATTTACTTCTCCTTTGGACAGAGCATAGTTTATAACTAGGGCCGTGAAGTTCCGTTTCGGTTTTGCTTAAGCTGAAGTTATCTGCATGACATGCAGACAGACACACATACATACATACATAAGCTGAAGTTATCTGCATGACATACAGGCAGACAGTCATACATACATAGACAGATAACTTCAGCTTAAGCAAAACCGAAACGGAACTGCACGGCCCTATTTATAACATTCCCTTCAGAATGATCGGATGATTTTGTGTTGATTAATCCATTTGTTAATAACAAATGTTTTACCTTTTTGCTTCCGAATGGAAGCAATGTCATCGACCTATTTTTACATTTTCTAATTTTGGTTGGAAATGATGTAGAATGGTCTGAAACGTAAAAATACGAAGTTTGGAGCCATTGTCCGTCTGTTCGTGTGTCCACTCGCGGATCACTTGTTTTTAAATTGACCAATTAATTGAGAAAATCATTCCCAAATAATCTGAAATTTTGTCAGATTGTTGGTATTAGTTGGAGCTAATTTTGTGCCAAATTTCAGCTCGATCGATTGAGTAGTTTTTGAGGAATAGTGATTTGTTTGTAAATCGTTTTTTGTGAATATCTCAGAAATGACCAAATCTATTGGCTTTTTTTTCAAAATTCTCGTCTCATTGTCTACTATCTGAATCAACCAGGATATATATACCGGTCGATGCAAGGTTTTAGAGATATGGCCAATTTCCTGTTTTTTGCGGAAAATTCTTATAAACACGCTAACTTTTGAAAAAATGGAGATATCAACTGGAAATTTGGCATGAAGGTGACTCTCATGATTGTCATGTTTGGTATTTAAAGTCAGCTCAATCGGATAGGTGGTTCCGGAGATATTCAACTTTTGAGATATGAAATGTAAAACATTTACTATAATAATACGCGAAAAGGATTGAAAGGACCATTCGGAAGCACTCCATCAATTGATTGATGGCGAAAAAAAACGCACACGTAAAATTAACAAACTCCACAACCGCAAATCTGTAGTTACAAATCTATAGCCGCATGTCGCTGCCGCCTGCTTGTTTTTTCTTGGTGAAAACTCAACTTTTTTTTCTTCAGCTGACCATTTTTATAATTTTGAAAATTTCCAGAAACTATCCGATAATTCTGAAGTTTTATCATTGTACTAGGAGTAAAATTTTTTAACTTTAGCACCCGAATTTTTACCGTATTTTTTTCTTCGTGCAAGTTGTCACATACATACCGTCAATGTCCGGGTTATGGAACGAGTACGGGTTTTGGAACACTTTGGTCTATTTATTGAGAAATAAAATTCTAAACCAAATAAAATAATACGGAATTTAGTCTCGATGATAGGCTGACCTTTTTCACATCCCCAGAGTTAATTTGCATGTCGATGAGTGAGTGAGAACCTTTTCAACAAAATTCGTTAAAGTAGCGGGAGCGCCAGTTGCTTTCGCATGGCTGTCCCGAGTCGTTAGGTGAAGTTATACTGTCAGCCGGTGATCATCATTGTCGATGGTATTTTTGCAACATGTAAGTACCTTATGCCTTAAAAAATGTTTGTAACTGTTCGCAATTGATCGGGGTTCATAATTAAATATAAAAAAACATACTTACAATCAATTTTGTTTGAAAATAGGGATTCCATTACTCGAGCAACCTAACCTCGTCTTGTCCGGGTTAATGAATGAGTTTATCTGTCAATAAACTAACCTAATTTTGTGTCGAACACAAATTCAATTTCCTATAGAATACAAACGTTTCTCTTTCTGGATACATCCAAAGCATGATTTTATTTAAATTAATTCCAATTTTTACAAAAATATTGCTCGTTCATCAGGGGGAAAACGAAAAACTATCGACACCAAAGAAGCGAAAGATGGAAGAGTAATGAAAGTTATAAATTGTTACGAAGTATTGTTGTTTTTGAAAATAGATAGTACCTATACCTTGTATAATTTAAATAAAGTATTATTTCATGCTTATATCAATTTATAAGCTCGGGGAAATCATAACCTTAACTCAATCCCTTTGTTCCAAAACTCGTACATTCAGGAGTTCCATAAGTGGGGCAAGTGGTTTTTGGTCGTTCCATAACTGATGCATAAAACGGGTGTTACATTTAATTACTTATTAATTAATTTTTTGATTCCATGAGGGTAGAAACGCGTTTAAATAAAAGCCAAGATATTGTTCCACATATTATAAAAATTAAACTTGGTAATTTATCAAAAGAATCGTGTTAAAACGCATTCTGGGGGGATTTCAACCGTAGAGAGTTCCATAACCCGGACATTGACGGTACGTACCGACATGTCTCTAAAATCATCATCTCTCCATGTTTCATGACATTCTCCATCATTTCCAATCAGAATTAGAAATCCTTAAAATGCGCCGAATACAATGCTTCTAATCGGAAGCAAAAAAAAACTAGTGAATTATTTCGGATGATATAGATTACTTAAACTACTTAACTACTTAAATACGTAATTACTTTCATCCCCATATTTCAATTATACCCATTACTGAGTTATTCGAAGAGAGCGTTTTCAATGTTTTTCGAAGGAATTTTTCAGATTCTTTTTGAAACATTTTCTCGGATTGATTTTTTTTATTTATTTTCCATCTTCTTTTTTCATAATAAGGCCTTGGCCTAGGAGATCCTCAGGCAATTCTGACGTACCGGGAAGTTTTTTTTGTGGCCTGAACGGGTCACACCCACCATGGGAGCGAGCTTGCGAGCGACCAACAGCGCACCACTAGTTTTTTTTCAAATCACCCTAGTGCCCAGAATGACTGACGCCAACCTACTGTGCAGCGGCGACAGGACTTTGTTTGAATAATAATAACTCATATACTTCATATACTTCATATTGTTTATGAATATTTTTTAATATAAAAAAAGAACGTATCTCGGAAAGACTGTCTCTTTATTGTGCTCGAAATTCCGACCCCGCCGTACCAACACTCTCATCAGAAAAAAATATTGAAAATTGTCCTGTTTTTGAGGCACCAAGGTTATGCAGACCCCTTAACTACATGCGTGCATTTGGTTAAGTGAGACAGTTATTCACTTGACGAAACATGCAGAAATAAACGTTCAAATTTTTTAATTACCTGGTCTACTAATTTAATGGTACGGAACATATTGATATAGTTCGTATCGTTCATGCAGAACTCAAATCCTACGCTGAGAATGAAAAAAACTTTCATGAAAATGAAATGACGCTGCAATAGTCGGGAAAATTTACGATCTTTTGATTTATTCCATGGACCAAATAAAGACGAGTTGATCGAGCAAAGTGAATCGTAACGTAACACAAACGTCAACTTCTGTGTGTATACAACTCGCATGGTTGGAGTAATTTGAAACCACGAGTTTAGCTAGATTGTTTAGCTTCATAAAAGCTGAACGATAACACATTTCTAAAGACGGTTAAAATCAACAGATAAATGGTATCTTACAAACACCCAGGATTCATTTATTTTCACTACAGTAATAAAATAGCTAAACATGATCCAGCTTTTCTGCTAGACTGTACTTACCTTGCGCGGTCGAGCTGCGTGGACGACGTTCCCTCCGTTACATTTATGGCCGATGTAAAATACAGCTGATCCAACAGCAAGGACTCCTGCCCCAGTTTTGATCTTTCTCCCAGCATTTCGATGATTTTTCAATGATTCAACTGTTGACAAGTTACGCGTACCTCGCAATAATTGAGAGAGTCTTCCAGTGAGGATACTGATGCTCGCCATATTTATGACGCTACGATGGAACGAACGGGAATAATAGTGACAATATACCAGGCCCCAATGGTGTGCGCGTACCTCCAAGCCGTACGATCACACAATTATAAATAGAGCATTCGCGATACTCCCGCATGAATACAGAACGAAATAAAGTCACAATGGAATTCACAGAGTTGTCAAATTACAAAAAAATTTGATTCTCAATTAATCCAATTCTTCATCGATATAAATAGGTGTACCTCACAGTGTTCGGGAGGCGAATTTCAGTGGCAACAATTTGAGAATACTCCGTATGAGCGACTGAAGGGAAACAGTCTTGCGCTGGTCGATAGAGATATGAGATATATCGTGAATGCTGCGCGGAGCTCTCTACAAATCGAAATAAGTATTTTTGTTTTCACGATAGAACGGTTATTTGAATTACCGGCGCTCGGATACCAGCGTATTGAGAAGTTCTCAATGAGAACTAATTTCGTAGTGTCGGCTTCCGAAAGTTGCATATTAATTTATCCTTAACTCCACTCCCCGTTCGTTTTAACCACGTAAACCATTTTCTGAACAAATCTCAAAAATTCATTTTCAAAATGTAATCGAAAAACTAGTCGAAAGTCACGTCAAACATCGAGGGGCTACTCACTCTATGATTGAATGACACCATGACTTTAAAATGAAGTCGATTTCAGCTGATTCCGGGTGATTCGAGGCTCCAATTTCAATGATTTCGAGATGCTCTGATTTCACTGTCTACGAATGTTATACGAAAATCATTTCGTGACTGTAAATGACCTCGAATTATTTCATGAAATTGAAATCGAATTTTTCAGAAGAAATGAAATCATTGAGTTACGATCGATTAATAATTCAATGAATGAACGAGGATAGGCCAGAACGGGCCGTAGTTATTTTTTGAAACCAACTTACTGAATAATGGAATTCGGATGACTATTTTTCCTCACTTTTACCTAATAATTAATGATGAGAAATTGATTTTCAAATTCTGTATTGCAACAAAACATAATTACACATCAAGAACTACAGATACAAATTATTACATCTACTGAACTTCTTAAAAATATTTCTCTACTTCTCCGAAAATACTGTCATCAAGTTTCAAACTCCCATTTCTCAGTCATCAAAGGAAATGAGATCGTTTGACAATATTGCTTCATGTCGATGTAACTATGTGCATCCATTGGCTGCAACTTTAAGCACTTGGCATTTTTATCTAAAATGTACCAGTGGCAAATAACGCGCTTCGAATAATTACCTTTAGTATACACTTCCTACACGCGCTCGCTAGGGTCCCGGAACGTCAGGGGAGCCACCTCAAGACAAATGAATAACATCTCCAGCAAATAAATGTGAGATTCTCAGAGATGTGCATCTGAGATTTTATGTTTATCGGTGGTAGAATTGTTGAATTTAAAATTACGCTCATGACCCATCTCACACGAGTGATATCGGATTTTAGATCCATTGAATTCGATTTATTTCGTCGATTTCAGATGATTTCGGAAATGATTTCAGCGAGTCGAAATGACCCGACTTCACTGATTACGGTGATTTCAGTGATCGCGATCGATTTCGAATTGATTTCATCATATTTCGGCGCCATGGTTTCGGGAGGGAGTAGCCCCTCGAGGTTACATAAAGATATTTCCCATTTATTTCATTTTTGTACAATATTACACGATAAATCGATGACATCATCATGAAATATGGTGTGGTTGAATCCGTCTCGTCAAGATGGACAACATTTATAAGATCAAAAATATTGTAGCCCTTTAAGAAAAATGGCGTTATGCTCCCAGCATAAAAACATGAGATGTCGGAATCTCGATTTCATCAGCATCAATTATCCCCCTTTGAACCATTTAACTTTTATGTTAATTTTTTTTCTGTCTCTTGCTTTTATCGCGAGTTATTCACCCGTACTGTTCTAATGGGACACCCTGTATATATAGTAGTTTTAAACACCAATGTTGAGTATTTGTTTGCAGACAAAAAAAGAACCGAGGGTGGCTGAGTTGACATGGAATGTCCCATGTATGATTATATAAAATACCCACTGGCCTTAATTTAGTTACAAATGCATGTTATCATTGAGCCTTTCGTTGATGAATAACATCGCGAAAGGCCGGTTGTGCGTGTACCAAATAGATAGTTTTCTTCTATTTCCTTTATTTTACAGATTTCTTATAATTATGAAAAATAAAATGAGGATTACCCGAAGAGGAATGAAACCGAAAATTTAACTCTAAGCATTTGATAATTGAAGCTTGCTAGTTTCACTGTAGCAGTGATACAGAGACATATAAAACATCGTTCATACCTTAACCTTTACACCGTACCCCCGGTCTATGGGACCGCTATCAAAATGTTCATAGTGTATAACTATTTATAAATTAAAGAAAAAAAATTAAAACTCCTAGTATCTTCATATTTCATCGGTTTCAATCGATTCCAGGTATTTTTGATTTTTTATCCATCAATAAATCGATAAAAATACCCGAAAGGGGGAAAGTTGCGGTCTGTCAGACCGGCCTATGCAGTTAGTATAAGTCTATTCAATGCATGATAACTTATGAAAATTTTTTTTAAACACTTATATTTATCATTAATATAACTATTAACTATTAACTCATTTTCCAATGATTTGACAACAATTAGGCCCATCAATTAGTGTCTCGATGAGCATGTTATTGAGGGCTCAACCCGTCCAGCGAAAAAATTCAATTCAGGGTAAAATAATTATTTGGGGAATGAAAAATTGCAATTAATTAACAACAACTACATGAAATTATATTAAATATTCCTCTTGATATCGCGAGCATTGAAAATAAGGTATTTGTTGATGAAAATGTCAGAAAATAGAGCCACAAATGGTATATATGGCGTATGTTGGAGAATGACAGATATCCCACAGCGTTTTTCTATTATCAATTTGTTGATCAAATTTATGATAGGGACCAATCAAACTTCTAGTCCGTAGTCTTGAGGGTTTTATAGAGATAACTATCGTTTCTTTCGCTGGCTGTAACCTTGTTAACAGTATGAGGGGTAAGGGAAAAATTAGCGTCCATCAGACCCATGTTAATCGGAATTATTTCATAAGTGATTACTCAGATTCACGCAGGTGAAAAATCACTAATTTTTTGTAGTAATTTTTTCCCTCTTTTCAAGGACTTATCGTGCAAATATTATGCTCGTGGAACCTTGTCATCAACATGACGATTTTACTGAGGAGACCCCTTAATGACGAATGATTTATTTATCCATCAAAATGAGAATCCTTTTAAACAAAAACAAAAAAAAAACGATTCGTTTGTTGTGTGACTGAATTCTTATTCCTTTGAGATTGTCCCAGAATCGCAAAAGGTGTAGATGAACTTGTGTAGTTTGCAAATATAAATAGCTCCAGAAGGATAATTGTGGGAATACGGTTGAATGCGTGTAATCGTCATTGCGTGAAATCTCGCACTCTTGCAATTATCACGTGAATAGTATTATTCAAGGAAATGTGTGTTTCTTTTCTCTTCGCTGTTAATATTGCAATATGATAGGGGTATCATTATTTGGGGATTTTATATTCATTATACTTTATATGAATGTCATTCTCCACTTTGCTTCCTTAGATTTTTTGAAACACTAGTAACATTATGGCGCGGTCGCAAGCGGAGTCGAATATTATTTGAGCAAATATTATTATTTCCCCTACTACAATTTCCAATACGGGTGTGAGGTAGCTCGATAGCTATCAGCTGCCGGCCGGTCATGCTAATACGCATCACGAAACATAGTCCTTATACCTATGATACGTCTGTATACAAGTCAGAGTCGGGAGGTCATCATGATGGGGTTAATGATTTTGGGGTCGCTAATCACGGATCTGTCAGTTACTTTTTGAAACAAGTAGGCGGCAGCGACATGCGGCTCTACATTTGTAACTACAGATTTGCGGTTGTTGAGTTTGTTAATTTTACGTGTGCGTTTTTTTTTCGTCATCAATCAATTGATGGAGCGCTTCCGAATGGTCCTTTCAATCCTTTTCGCGTATTATTATAGTAAATGTTTTGCATGTCATATCTCGAAAGTTGAATATCTCCGGAACCACCTGTCCGATTGAGCTGATTTTAAATACCAAATATTACAATCATGAGAGTCACCTTTATGCCAAATTTCAAGTTGATATCTCTATTTTTTCAAAAGTTAGCGTCTTTACAAGGATTTTCAGTGAAAAACAGAAAAATAGCCATATCTCGAAATTTTTGTATGAACGGGTATCCATATTTTGATTGATTAAGATAGAAGACATCGAGACGAAAGTTTTGAAAAAAAACAAAAATTAATCGATTGAGTCGTTTTTGAGATATTCGATAAAATCGATTTACATACAATGTAGAATATCTCTGGAACTGCTTGTCTGATTGAGCTCATTTTTCATAACGAACATGACAATCATGAGAGTCACCTTAATACCGAATTTCAAGTTGATATCTCCATTTTTTCAAAAGTTAGCGTGTTTATAAGAATTTTTCGCAAAAAACAGAAAATTGGCCATATCTCTAAAACTTTGCATTGACCGGTATATATATCCTGGTTAATTCAGATAGTAATCGACGAGACGAAGATTTTGAAAAAAAATAGGTTTGGTCATTTCTGAGATATTCACGAAAAACGATTTGCAAACAAATCACTATTCCCCAGAAACTACTCAATCGATCGAGCTGAAATTTGGCACAGAATTAGCTCCAACTAATACCAACAATCTGACAAAATTTCAGGTTTTTCGGAAATGATTTTCTCAATTAATTGGTCAATTTAAGAAAAAGTGACCCCCGAGTGAACACGCGAACAGACAGACATTGGCTCTAAACTTCGTATTTTTACGTTTCAGATCATTCTACATCATTTCCAGCCAAAGTTAAAAAATGTAAAAATGGGTCGATGACAATGCTTCCATTCGGAAGCAAAAATGAGAGGTTCAATTGTTATCAACAATATCAATTTTTGACAACGCTCTATTTTAAAAACTATGGTAAAAACGTAAAAAAATCCAAATTCAAAAATGTTGCTAGCATTGGGTAGTACAATTTTTGTATCTTGACAAACTTTCATAACTCAATTAGTTGACCAGATACATGCGACAGAATAATCGCACGATGGAGACCCTCTTGAGTCCGCTCTCCCCTGCTCTCGCCACGAGGCGATGGTACGAAGGCTTCTGACGCAGAAATGTTTCTATCCTGTATAACTTCTCAACTAATTGAGTTATCGAAAATTTCCATGATACAAAAGTTGCGCCACGCAAGCATGTCATTTCACGTATGTTATTTGAATTTTTCTCTGCCGGTAATTGTATTTGAAGCAGGGAAATATAACTCTACTAGAAGATGCACTGAACAGCTGTTCTGGGTTCTATGCGAGAGAGGAACAAATTGGTCAGGCCAACAATCCTTGTCGTATAGTCCATTCAAGAAATTACGTCAGCTGCTCAGTGGAGTAGGGATATCGTTTGGGAGTATGTATAGATTAGTAACATGCATTGGTTGAGTATTATAACTCAATTTCTTTATCGGACTTCCCAACGGAGTAGAAATGGTACTTTCATTCACCACGAAGGAGATAACCAATATGAAATAAAGAAAAGAAAGTCAATTTCTTACATCCCATCAAATATCACTCTATTTTCTAATGAGCAATTCTGAGAAGAAATATCAAGATTACTGTGTACTGTTACGTCGAAAATTTATCCGGCCCGAAAAAATTCGTCATTATATTTTTTCCAGAATCCATTATTTCCTACATTACAAAGCAACTCATTCTATTATTGAAAGTGAATTATTATTTTTCAGCCCTCGATGGAAAAAGAGAAAAAATGTAAAGATAAAACCATGAGTATTTATCCATTTATGTATTGACGTAGTGATTATATTGACAGTTTCATAAATATTGATAATTCATTTGGAAAAATTAATTTCAATTGAAAAATATCTCACAACACAAAATAGTGAAATCTATAGACAACATCACAGAGAGAGTCGAGCCAGACACTGTGGGCAGAGAGAGGGCTAAACTTTTGATTGCGATGATCCCTCATGTAGTTTACGCCTCAGAGCGCATGCGCAATGAAATAGAAGAGGACAGGTTGCCTCACCTTAGTAGTTTACCCCCATGGATAAATATATAAGAGAAATATATGAAATGGGCCAATTTCTTATATTTCTGAGAAATATAAGAAACGTATAAGAAAAATATAAGATAATTATATTTCAAATAAATGAAATATATTCCATATAAATGAAATATATGGATTGGGCCAATTTCATATATGAAAAATATATTATCACCGAATATATATTTTTCCGTGTGGGTATCTCACAAAATCATTCCACTCACGCATTCAGCCAGGCAGTACACCTTCCAGTATTGGTATTTTTCCTCATACGTGCGTGTTATGAGCCGTAGCTCTCCGATTTGACGTAGGATGAACTTCGCCCATACAAGGAAAAATAGCATCCGACACACGTGCGTGCGTCGCCAAAAACTCACGAGGGCAGCGGCGCACTTCCCGCACTTGTATCGAAATATACTATAAACGGTTTGAATCAACTAATATTGGTCTAAAAAGATGTACGTACACCACATAAAGTGTCGCTCTCACTTAAAATCATTGGAAAACACAAAATGTTCGTACATCTTTTTAGACCAATATTAGTTGATTTAAACCGTTTAAATAAATTTTCAAGGGTGGTCACAAAAGTAATGTATTACCATAGTAGTTTCGCTTAAGAAAAATTCAAAAAACTCATAAAAAACTGAGAATTATTGAAAGTTTTTAGCTAGTTTCAATTATATAAATTATTTCATAAATTAATTGATTAGTTCTGACCATAAAAATCAGAAATTAGTCAAAAACATAATTTCGCGAAAAATAAAATCATTTTCTCTTTAATAAATTTTGAAAAACTCGCGCCGAAAGTTGATTTAGCACGTGTTCGAGTCAAGAAACTCAGGTTGAGGTTATGTGGTAATCTCAGGTAGGAATGAAAAAGGCTGACGATGGGGACAAGCCTGTGCGAGCCTTGGTCTACTCAGGCTGAGGGGCTCAAGGCTAGGCTAGGCTTGTTTCCATCGTTCAGTACAGCCTTGAATCAAGGTTGCTAATCAGGCAGTTGGTGAGGGTGATTTCAAGACTGACTCAGGCTGTGAGTCTTCAGGCTGAATATGTCCAGGCTCAACCAAGACTGGCTCAGGCTGTGAATGTTGAGGCTGAATCAATCGAAGTTTATTCAAGACTCAGCCACCCAAGCTAAGCTTGGACTAAGCTTGGGGAAGCCCTTGCTCCGCGGGGCTGCCCCAATTTAATTAAGATTAATCAACTAATCTATTCGCGACTCATTAATTCATTCAACCGATGACCTTCATTACGGTTGAAATTTGAAAATAAAACGTAAGTCAAAAGATGACCTCAGACCTCTTATACTGTGAAAATATTATTATTTATAAGAATGATCCGGTGGCCGAGTGGCTAAGGTGGCGAACCGAAGCAGACACAAAACCAATAAATGTCTGCCTCTGAATATCAATGACCTGGGCATACCCAAGTACTCCACTGCAATTCCCGACATCGACCACCAGGACTTTGCTAGAGTCTCCCATAAGTTTTGGTGGCTCGATGACACGGCAGTCCACTCCGAGATCTTGATGAGGAGGAAGAACTCCTCTACTGCACAAATCCAATAAAGGTAGATCCGTAAATATTTGGCAAAATGTAAATAGCTGTTGATAATAGTATAAGCGTCTTAATAATTTAGTACTATTACCATTATTGCTATAAATACTAATATTTTACTACGATAATCAGTGAGTTCCTCTAAGAATCTCTCATATTAGATGATATACTTTCTCCTTTTTTTTCTTTTTTTTACAAAGAACTAGTAACATTATGGCGCGGCCGCAAGCGGCCGCGCTGTTGATGCCGTTTTTTTCATGAAACTTCCCATGAAAATGCCCCATGTCAGTCAGCGTTTCGATTAATCGAATCGCTTCTCTCCATAGTATCTGCCATGTTCGATTATATGAGCATGTCTTTTTTGAGTTTAAAAAAAAAAAAAAAGAAAGGTTGATCCCGTTTGATGACGGTTCTTGTTTCCATTAATTTTCATTCCAAATTTCATATTCGTCGCCGTAGAGTGAAAGAGGCGTAAGTGCCAAAATTCATTAATTTTTTTTTTGTAATAACAAAGGGGCGTATGTTTTTTAATCCTCGGAATTGGATGTACTACCTCTTAGGAATTATTTGAGTTGATTAATTTTTGTAGTAACAAATGGGCGTAATTCCACAAAGTTAATCACAAAAGGACGTATCTTCAGCACATACGCCCCTTTCATCCTATGATAAGCATTACGTGTAATGTGAAAGGGGCGTAAGTGTAATTTTTTGAAAAAAATAAAAGGGGCGTAAGTGCGGAGATACGTCCCTTTCTTATTACAAACTGGTCGTTACGCCTGTTTGTTAGAACTTTTTTTTTACGGATTTTCGCTTAGAAATTCTATGAAAAGCCGAAAAACATTGATTTTGGACATACGCCCCTTTCACTTTAAAAAGGGAGTTTTTGGTACATATGCCCCTTTCACTCTACGACGACGATATTATTATTTCATTTTACTTCTATTTTATTTTTTCTACATTCATATTTTTACGTAACCCCAAATATTATACCCTGATTAGTCAGAATCAAAATGAAATAAAATTTCCGAGAATAATTTTTTTAAACGCTAATAATAATAATTTTCTTTCAAAATTAATCATAAAATTTCCCGCACGTTTCCCCGTGTAACAACGATTGGAATGACGTTTATATTTCGCGCGCCTGTTTTCTTTGATCACAGTGCCATCTCTCGGTGTTCTCTCTGAACCCTCTCATCATTCTCGTTTAAATTTCGATGTCCGCCATGTTCGATATCTCGTTCCATTCGATAGTTTCTGTCCTTGTCTATGCCATGTCTTTTTTTTATAGTGGAAAGGCTTCACCGGAAAGAGTGTTCAACAGCGAGAACACAGAGTGTATGCTCGCGCATACGCATGCATCGAATGTCGCCCATGAAAATCTGTCATAAACATTTCATCAAGGCGACGCGACAAAACGAAAGTATCTCAATTTCGCGCGTACGCATGCGTCAAATGTCGTCCATGAAAATCTGCCACAAAATTCCAGACGCCATGTTGGATATCTCGTTCCATTCGATAGTTTCTGTCCTTGTCTATGCCATGTCTTTTTTATAGAGTGGATTTTGATTGGGTTTTTAGAATTATCTTTTTTTTTTACCAATCGCATACAATAATAAACAGCCAAGACCGATTAGATTGCTTAATCTCGGTTTATAAACACAAAAATTAATTTTTAAACCAGCAATACCAAAATTGCAATTACTTTTAAGCATAAATGATTTAGTAATATCTATTCGTATGCCAATAGCATTGACTGCTTAAACTTAAGGATGTCTTTTTTATAAAATTTGTTTGTATCCATAACCAAAGAATGTAAACAGGATCAATAAACAAAATTTTTTACAAACAAGTAGGCCATCACTCCCATGCGGCTGGTGTTAAGCATTGGATGGAATGCGTTATGTATTATTAAGTCCAATTTATTATTCTATTATTATAATTGTTATAATATGTTTCTCCTTTTTTTTTCTACCAATTCTATTGGTAACAAGCTTCCGGATGGATTTGTAATTCATTCTGTTCTGAAATTTTGCGCTCAACCCCAAACTTTATCCTATTTGAAGCAGAAAAAAATGAGAAAGAAATAGTTGATTGTCTGTATCTCACGAACTAATGGACATATTGATCTCAAATTTTACACAGAAGTCTAACTCAACAATATCAAGTACTAGTCAAAATTTCAGCTTCTCACTCCAACTTCTAGTCGAATTATAGTCTGTATGAGCGAGTTTCGAGAATGAAAATAGAAAAACTGCTATATCTCGAAAACTTTCAATCGGAGGATATATATATTTTGATTGTGCTAGATAGAAGACATTATGGCGAACATTAAAAAAAAAAAAATCAAAATCGGTTCAGTAGATTTTGAGATATTGAACAAAATAGTTTTACACACTCAGTTGAATATCTCCGGAAGTAATGGTTCGATTGCGCCAATACACAATCCCAACCTTAAGTTTCATGAAAGCTAGAATCGTACCAAATTTCAGCTTTCTATCTCTATTATTTCTCTAGTTATCGTGGTCACACCGATTCCAGCATGAAAAAGAAAAACGGCCATAACTGTCTCATTGTTCCGTGGTCGATGGAAATATTTCGGTTGAAATCGATAGATATAATAGTCAGGAATATTTTGACGGAAAAAAAATTTTGATCGGTTGAATAGTTTTTGAGATATTCGACAAAAACGATTTTCGAGGAATCGCTATATCTCAGGAACCGCTGAGTCGATCAAGTTGAAATTTTGCACACAATTGTATTTTATTAATATCTATTATCTTACAAAATTTCAGACTTTTTTCATTATTATTTGGGCAATTATTGAGAGAATTGTGAAATTTTTTCCGCACATACACACACACATACATACATACACACAGACATTTTCTAAAAACATCATATCTTTACGTTTCATGACATTCTACATCATTTCCAGGCAAAATTGGACGATGTCAAAAATGGTCGATTACATAGCTTCCTCGTCCGGAAGCAAAAAAAAAAGCTAAGGTGGCTAATCAGTGACATGGAGGACTAGGGTTCAAGTCTCGGCCAGGGCGTTTTTTTTTTTATTCATAGAGGGCTACATGACCGTCAGCAATCATCATTAAATCATTATTCATAATGAATTAGATGAATTTTTCTCTTCATCGTTTTATATTCATCAATAAATAGGTTCCCGGAGGTAAATAAATAGTGGTCAAGTGTCGTTAGGTTCTTCTTTTTGGGAACCAACATACTTGCCATGTCCACGTCGTGGTTCCCGGTTAACACCAAGTGCAAGTCTACCCGATTTGAGTTTAGTTGCTGTCTTGTTGTCTCCAATATATCTTTTGGGTCTCCTTACATTACTTATGAACAGTTTCAATCAAAAATATTTTAACCCAGTCAATCAGTAACTTTTTAAATGAAAAAACATGAATATTTCGACATTTTGTGTTTTCCATCAACGTTTTAAGTGAGAGCGACACTTTATGTGGTGTTCGTACATCTTTTTAGACCAATATTAGTTGATTGAAACCATTTAAATAAATTTTCAAGGGTGGTCACAAAAGTAAAGTATTACCGATTTTTCTCATACAAAGTGCTTCATTTTGTTGCCGGTCAATATCATTGTCTGGAATATGGTATTGCACGAATAATAATTGATTAATTATGTATTCCATGAACACCACGAATCCTCGATTCTGTTCATTTGGAGTGAATATAGGACATTCTTGTTGATATATTTATCATTGTTTCAAATTTATGAAGGCTTACAAAATCTAAAAACACAAAAGTAGAAACAAGCACATTTTAGGTATTCCGAATGAGGTCTCACTTATCAACTATCGAATCTCCACCGAATTTGTTTCTCTCTGATCTGAATACAATATCTCCATAAATTCGATTATTTCGGTAGCTTTATCCCTCTTCGTCCTGAAACGAGACTCTCTATCTTCGAAAAATGCTAGTGAATCTTTAACCATTTAGTACATGTGGAAGCTCTGTGAAGTTGGCACCCGACCTTGACGGATTTGAATTCTCGGCTGTGATTTTGATAGATTTTGAGCCATAGATAAGTGTAGTAAGGTTATCTTCGTTTGTAGTTCAAGAAAAAACGTGTAATTCATTTTTAAAAGACAGTTATATCACCACCGAAAAATTGTCATTGAAATGCTACGACCTTCACTTCCATCACTTCTTTCACTTCCATGAAATCTCGTTAAAATTTGACCAAAACCATTGATAATCAATCATCAATGGGTGATTGAAGAAACAAAATTAAAAATATAAATTATGATAATTAAATAATTTATATTTTTTTCTTTTCCTCGGTACTACAAACAACTACAAACGAATTCTACTGAGTATCTCATCTTTCTGAGGTTCTGAGCTCAAGTTGTTCCCCCTAATATTATCAGAAACTTGATGGCACACTCATTTTCAATTCGACTGAAAAAATTCCATCCCTACAATCAACTACAAACGATTGTGCATGACAATCCGATGTCATTTGAACTGTCATTATAAATTAATTCCTAACTGTCTTTTAAAAATGAATTACACATTTTTTCTTGGACTACTAACGAAGATGACCTTACTACACTCATCTATGGCACAAAAACTATCAAAATCACTGTCCAATAAAATATGTACACCTAACTATCATCGTCTAATACCTGATAATGTTTTTTTTCACATGAAATCAGAATATTATCACCACCGAAAAATTGTCATTAAAACGCTATGACCTTTACTTCTATCACTTTTTTCACCTCCATGAAATCTCGTTAAAATTTGACCAAAACCATTGATAATCAATCATCAATGAGTAATTGAAGAAACAAAAATTAAAAATATAAATTTTAATAACTAGATAATTTTTTTTTTTGTTCTTCTCGGTACTACAAACAACTACAAACGAATTCTACTGAGTATCTCATCTTTCTGAGGTTCTGAGCTCAAGTTGTTCCCCCTAATATTATCAGAAACTTTATGGCACACTCATTTTCAATTCGACTGAAAAAATTCCATCACTACAATCAACTACAAACGATTGTGCATGACAATCCGATGACATTTCAGCTGTCATTATAAATTAATTCCTAACTGTCTTTTAAAAATGAATTACACGTTTTTTCTTGAACTACAAACGAAGATAACCTTACTACATTTATCTATGGCTCAAAATCTATCAAAATCACAGTCGAGAATTCAAATCCGTCAAGGTCGGGTGCCAACTTCACAGAGCTCATGGTGGACGGTAAAGAATTCCTGACATGAGTGGGCCACACGTGTTTGGCACTTTAAAAAAAGCCTCACCCTTCTTCAGTCAGTATTTAATTTTTTTTTTTTTAAATTTTTTCAAGCCTGAAGAACACGCTTGGTAAAAGGAGTTCATCCTTGCGTGTAAACTGTTCCAGTTTGAATTACGTAGACGGGCGTAACGCCGGGGTTAAGTTGACGATCATCAGTTGAGACCGGTGGAAACATCGTGATTGGGGTCATTGACATAGTGGGAACATATTGTGAGAAGAATATGACCGCACTGTTTAGTTTGTATTCAGATTTTGACATCCATTGTAAATAATGGCATAGAAAGTATGATCTGAGTCTCAGTTTATTAGATGAACTTAACCAAAATTTTCACTGAAATTTTCTAATTCCATGTCAAATTGACTTGAAATTCGAATTCTCATACAATTTGCACCTAATTCATACAGAAGGGTGGAGATTTGGAATTTCACATGCAGAGGTGATAACATTTTATAAAATATTTCAATATATTTCGATGTATTTTTTTCCATATTATAAAAGGAGATGTTACGGTAAAATCGTATCGAACTCGAAAATATCGAAAATATCTCGAAGGTCGAATGGGAAATAATATCGATATTGGTAATGACGTACATCCGGTAAACAAATGAAGGCGCGGGCGCGCGAAGCGCGCACTAAACTCAGAAAACATATGCTAGTCCATATTATAAAAGGAGATGTTACGGTAAAATCGTATCGAAATCGAAATTATCGAAAATATCTCGAAAGTCGAATGGTAAATAATATCGATATTGGTGATGACGTACATCCGGTAAACAAATGAAGGCGCAGGCGTGCGAAGCGCGCACTAAACTCAGAAAACATATGCTAGTCCATATTATAAAAGGAGATGTTACGGTAAAATCGTATCGAAATCGAAATTATCGAAAAACAATCGAAAGTCGAATGGCAAATAATATCGATATTGGTGATGACGTACATCCGGTAAACAAATGAAGGCGCAGGCGCGCGAAGCGCGCACTAAACTCATAAAACATATGCTAGTATTAATGATTCGATGAAGTGTTCCCGAGTAGCGATGCCGTCGATACTAGGCGATAAATATTTTGGAGAGATCATCACGGTTGGAAAAAACATCAAAAGTTTTGGATTCGTCGCAATCTCGAAAGACATTGGACTGGTGCATCTCGGCACGATTTTAAAAGGACTTGTCTTGCCTGGATCTCGAGTTCTTCTGTATTTTCTGTTCCATTATCGTCGATATATCGATATATCGATGATAAAAAAACAGAAAGACAGAAAATAGAAAACGAAAAACATAAAAAGTCGAAACTCACGCAAGATAAGTTCTTCCGGTATCGTGACGAGATGCACCGATCTAATGTCTTTCGAGATTGCAACGAATCCGAAACTTTTGATGTTTTTCCAACCGTGATGATCGACGGCATCACTATTGCTGATCAATCTTCCTTCCTGTTTGAATTCAACAAAATCTACACGAATGGAACCGGATTACATACACAAGGGAAAAAAAAATTTCTTGTTTTGAGGGAAATTTTCACTTGATGTTTGTAGGTACCCGTACTTCTAGAATCTAAGGACCAGAAATTTAAGTGACTATCTCCACTTATTTTTTTAAGGATATTTTCTTGAAAGTAAGAGAAAAAAAATCTGAATTTCAGAACAAAACTCACTTTAATTTAATGATTTTTTACTTAATTCAAGTAAATTGTGTTTTGATATTCAGGTTTTTTCTCTTGTTTTCAAGGAAATATCCTTAAAATAAGTGGAAAAAGTCACTCAATTGAAGAATTTTCTAGTTTCTAGATTCGAAAACTAGGCCCGAGTCGAATTTTTTGATCTGAGTTGTCCTAGGGACGACCGGACTTTGCAGGACTTTCCAGGTTTCTACAGGATAAAAAAGTCTGCAGAAGGTCTAGTTTTGCATTGGATCGTCGACCTTGATTATCCTTTTTTATTCTAGTTATGTCCGATTTAGTAGCTATTCAGGTTTTTCAGGACTCACGCTGGAGGCCTACCAAATCTTGTTTCATTCCTTCGATTTCATCGCGTGTTAATATTAAAATTTGTTAATAACAAATTGAAAAAAGGTTGTTTGAAAACAAAAATGAGACGAATTGAATCACCGTAATTTTCTGATTTTTTTAATTTGAAAGAAAAAAGTCAATTTCCGGGTCTCGCACCCCCGTTCCTCTCCGTTATGGCCACCCATCCATGTACTGACTCGACTTGGAATATCGTCCGGACTGCACTCATCTCGTTTCGCTAACCTGTAACATTTAGAGTTATGTATCTACGTTTCGATTATATATGTTATTCCGCGTGTGCGCCCAATGGCGAATACGAAACGCACTATGAATCTGCACTATTACAGGGGATAATCTGTTCGCCGGGGGGGGGGGGGGGCAAATGCATGAGTGCTTGTACTTGCTCTTTTTTCGATATCTCGCGTTTTCCGCTAGTTTTTTTTTGGAGCATCCATTTTTTGGGTATTTTTTCTTATTCTTTCTGAATTTCCTCATAAGGATAGCACGTCGCGACATACTATGAGCATTGCATGAAACGATAATTTTTTATGACCATAAAAATCAAATCAGTAGCGAATTGGTAAAACGGTGTAAGTCGATTTCATTCTGAGGTCAGTTTTTGATGGATATCTTCGAATCCATGGGAGATGGAGACATTTTTATGAAGATCTTTTTTATAGCTCTCATTGAACTCTATAAAAAAGGTCATAATGAAAAATTCGTTATCTCCCTTAGATTCCGAGATATTCATCGAAGAATGACGCCAGGATGAAATCGACTTGAACCGTTTTACCAAATCACTACTGAAATTGTTTCATTTCGATTCATTTAATCATTGAACCCCAAAGAAGTTAATTTCATCAATTGGGTTCTATTGATCCCCAAATATTCAATCGTTTAGATTTTTTTGTACAGGGATACAGTAGACTCTCGTTATAGTCGAACTCATGGGGCAGTAGGGGAAGCGAATTCGGAGAATTCGACTATATTTTTCTGCCACCACCACGCACTTCGAATTTGGGAGAAATTTATTTTTCGCCTCTATTTCTTTTGTAATTCTATATGCCTCACCAGAGAGAACAATAGATTGTTTACATCTTAGGGCCCGAAGGTGATAGAGTGGGGGAAGCGTTAATCTTCGAAAAAATCGATATGAGGGGAAGTTCGACTATAACGAGAGTGCTTATAACGAGGGTCTACTGTAATTCGGTAACTGAGTCACGTCATCGCCGATCGATGAAATGACGCTTTAGACTAAGGGAGGATAGTTTAGAGTATTCCAGGTTTTTCCAGGGTTTTATAGATCAAACCGAGTGTAGAATAGTACTTCTTGGGATGACAGAACAATTTAGGATTTGTAAAAATCCGAGCGGAGAATTGATCAGAACAAAACAGGTGAAATTAGGTGAAAAAAGGCTTCTATAGTGCAGTGTAGGTTAAACCAGTACAAAATATTCGACTCGGGCGCGGGTTCTTAAAGCCAAGCGAATTTCTCTTAGAGCATGATTTTTTTTTTCTCTGTATACCCAATTGGCCATCGAAATTCCAATCGAATTCATACTATAATGTTCTCATATCATAATCGTCTCAATCGCTCGCAAAGATTATGTCTGCGTTTAATTTGTGTGAATAGGGACATGTATCAAGAAGTTATTCATTGCTCCAACAACAGGCATTTACACTTTACGAGGAATGAAGATAGCCATCGGCATACCATAGATGACGGAGGAAATATTTCCGAGGTTAAAACCCGTACACCGTAATTTGGTAATCTTCCACTTGGTGGAAAGGGTTCGCGAGAGTTGCTAGAGATACTAGAACTGAGGGCTTTTGCAGCAGGAAGATTTTCATGGGGGAGAAGAGGGGAGACAGCGGTCTCGAGGCCACGCAAGTATACCTATATACCTATATGTATATAGCAGCGGCGGAGCTCCTATTGCGTCTAGAAATCGCAGTTGATTTGAATAATTGTCAACTTAATCGTTTTCAAGGAATACCCATGATACCTATGTATACACAAAAAAACCGATAAAACAAAGCACTCATCTGCGTATTTCTTATGGTGGAAACTTGATATAATAAAATAAATTCAACAGTTTTTTCCTTATCAACAGTGATTAAAATTCGGGTTGAGAATGTGGAACTCAATGAAATGTAGAGAATGGCATAATGATGGAGCCGTCTGAAATTTTATCATGCTTCTATAACGTTTACGCGATCGAGCCACGCCAGTGACCTTGAGGGCACCAAAAAAGATCGATTTTCTTTTTCAATTCCTCTTTTCCTCCATTATGCATCTGATTTTTTAATAAACTGTTCTCCATGTTAAACAGCATCGATTTTACCCAGGGTTGAAGGGATTTGAGAGTACTTCAATATGATTGTGGTCACATAAATTAGACCAGGAGTATGTAACGTTAATTTCGCATGGGATAAAATACGTTGGATTGCCGTGGGGGTTTATACGTAAATAATCGTTGCACTGGTTTGCCGTTCGATATGAGATATATTGGCCTGGGTCGAGCGTCAAGAGTACGACACGCAGTGATTAATTGTTAAGCACTGTTAACTTGACCTTTAGCTAAGTGAATACAAATTCAATGGTCGAACAGGATATTTCTTGCTTTTTTGGAATCATTTTATCTGCCGGCACTTTCTAATAAAATTCCTAAAAATGAATGGATTGCTCTTGATTTTCTTCATGTATTAGTCATTTTATTAACTCGTATCCCAAGATCTAAAATAGCAGAGCATCGTATCCACCAGTGAATTGATCGTTAGAGGCATTCTTTAGTGCGTAACGAGCCGACGAGCCTCCGTATTCCCGCTCATAATCGTTCACTAAGTATTACGGCGTCTTGTGATGCGCCAACTAGACCTCCACCTAAAAACCAAAACCTCTCTTATGCTCTAAATTACCCCATCACCAAAGTCATATAAAACTTTGAGACATTCCTCAATGTCGCATTGAATTACCCTTTTTCCGGTATACACCTCAACGTTAACGTTGACAATTCCACTACCTCGCATTGTCTGTATGTTTCAAGCTGTACATAACTTATGGGATGCTATGAGAAGGTTTCTAAGTTGTGTGGAGAACCGGGACATTGAAGATTCAAGTTGTCCGTGGGATTTCTTCTGATATCCTGGCATCAGTACTTATAGTCATATAGACTATCACTCGGTGTGTCACGTGAAAAAGAGCGCAGCGGCCTCTTTTCACAGGCGATACCATTTAATCTATAAATGGTATTCCGTGTGTATACTGGCGGTATCGGGTTATTCTTTGCGCTTCATCGTTCTTCTTTCTTTTCTATTTTCTTACGTTCTTCTCCAACACTGCCGATTGACATGCAGCCCCCAGTAAGAACTACACCACTACTACTAGACACGAGTGAGCAGAGCCATGAAGTTGTGGAACTCGCTCGCTGTCACCCCGAAAGGCAACGGTATTGCCCTCACGGTGAAAAAATGAGATCGAGCTTTATGGAAATTGATCGATAGTCTATAGTTGAGATTCCTCCCATCTACGTGAGCTACGCCTAGAGATTGTTCGAATTTCACTCTTGTTGGATTCCATAATTAATCATGTTCATGTTCAATACTCCAAATTCATGTGGAGCATTGCTGGAAGGCAATTACGAACATGCAATTCGCACGCTGGAGCATAAAAATTTCGGCTTCTGATTGGCTCATTGACAGATTATTCATTGTTGAAAAGACGAGCCAACTGAGGACGCGTTCTCGCGCGCCTCGATGACTTTGAACCTGGCGCGCTCTCTTTTGACGAATGAGGAATGAGTGTGACAATTTTCGAGATTTTTCGATATGAGACAACTTCACGACGTGCTGTCCCGTTTAGAATAGGACTAGCACAAGCACTTTAAGGTTAGTACGTGTTTCGAGCGCCTGCGCCTCCATTTATTTACCTGATGTACGTCATCATCAATATCGATATGATTTACCATTCGACTTTCGAGATATTTTCGATAATTTCGATTTCGATACGATTTTACCGTAACATCTCCTTTTATAATATGGACTAGCATATATGTTTTCTGAGTTTAGTGCGCGCTTCGCGCACCTGCGCCTTCATTTGTTTACCGGATATACGTCATCATCAATATCGATATTATCACCATACGACTTTCGAGATTTTCAATAATTCCGATTTCGATGCGATTTTACCGCCTTATCTCCTTTTATAATATGGACTAGCATTAGGTTAGTGCGCGCTTCGCGCGCCTGCGCCTTCATTTGTTTACCGGATGTACGTCATTACCAATATCGATATTATTCTCCATTCGACTTTCGAGTTTTTTTTCGATAATTTCGATTACGATACGATTTTACCGGAACATATCCTTTTATAATACGGACTAGCATATGTTTTTCGTCACGGACGCCTCTGAAACTCAGTTCTACGACACGTTGGTAGGCCGCCAAGTAGCGCTTCACAGCGCTGCCCGGCGGCCTACCAACACGTCGTAAAACCGAGTCTCAGAGGTGCCGTTGACAAAAAATGTTGTTTGTCATTCGGCCGCTTCGCTCGGTCTCACTGTCGCTCGACTTGCTGCCCTCGCCTTCGGCTCGGGCAGCAACCGTCTCACTCGTTCGTGAGACCGCGCTTCACGGCCTTATAACGAAAATAACCATTCTGAGTTTAGTGCGCGCCTCGCGCGCCTGCGCCTTTCTTTGTTTACCGGATGTACGTCATCATCAATATCGATATTATTTACCATTCGACTTTCGAGTGTTTTTCGATAATTTCGATTTTGATACGATTTTACCGTAACATCTCCTTTTATAATATGGACTAGCATGTTTTCTTAGTTTAGTGCGCGCTTCGCGCGCCTGCGCCTTCATTTGTTTACCGGATGTACGTCATCACCAATATCGATATTATTCTCCATTCGACTTTCGAGATTTTTTCGATATTTTCGACTTCGATTCGATTTTACCTTATATATGATTTTTTGTTGACCGGGTAGAATATTTTGGTGATGGTAATTGGCCTCTGCGGTCGTTGGCAGACTCTCAGATCTTCTAAAGACAAAATTGATCCAAACTTAAGATCAAATTTGATCTACAAAATTGATTGTTCTGATTGTACCAAGGTGTACATAGGGCAGACGAGAAAATACCTTAAGAACAGAATTTACCAACACGAATACTGCACACGTAAAGAAGGCAATAATGGGCGTACGGCTCTCACTAAGCATGCCTAAGAGTTAAACCACTCTTTTGATTTTGATAACACAAAAATACTTGACTATGAAACTAGTAAAGAAAAACTTAACTTCCTAGAAATGTATCATATAAGAAAGCGAATAGACTCCACGGTCAACTACCGAACTGATGTACAAAAGCTATCGACTGCATACAACGCAATAATTGATAATTATTAAACTCGAATCATAGATATATGTATCCTAGACAACAATTTTCGAATTTACGCGGGTTTTGTACTCTAGTCACTTGTGACAACGCCCTGTCCGTCTGTAGATTGTAAACCGGCCACTTGGATGAACTCGTCTATAGTGGCAGGTACGCTTTTCTCTGTGATATTATTATTTATCATATATTGACATCTAAAACACATTCCTTCAATGGTACTAGTTACACAGTATAGGTCATATTCGGAATTAATTTTTTATTCATAGCAGTCACTCTCAAATGACAAAATAAAGTAGTAAACAGGCTCGTAATAATGTTTTTTAGGTTAAACCCGTCAGGATACCTGTCACTTTGTTAACACCAATGGTTATGCACGGCATTTCCATACATTAGGTAATTCTTTTAATTCTATACCATAGAGATTTGTGCAATCATGTATAAAAAATAGTTATTTCAATGTTTTTCTTTTTGTCATGTATTTTTCATATATTTTTCTAGTAAATTTCAATAAAAAAATGCCCCTGATGATAGCTTCGCAGAGGAACGCCGAAACGTTGGGCTTGAGTCAAATAATATTTTGATCTCAATTTGTTTATTTCTCCATTCATTCGAGTCTGCCAACGACCGCAGAGGCCAATTACCATCACCAAAATATTCGATTTTACCGTAACATCTCCTTTTATAATATGGACTAGCATATGTTTTCTGAGTTTAGTGCGCGCTTCGCGCACCTGCGCCTTCATTTGTTTACCGGATATACGTCGTCATCAATATCGATATTATTTACCATTCGACTTTTGAGTGTTTTTCGATCATTTCGATTTCGATACGATTTTACCGTAACATCTCCTTTTATAATATGGACTAGCATATGTTTTCTGAGTTTAGTGCGCGCTTCGCGCGCCTGCGCCTTCATTTGTTTACTGGATGTACGTCATCACCAATATCGATATGATTTACCATTCGACTTTCGAGATATTTTCGATAATTTCGATTTCGATACGATTTTACCGTAACATCTCCTTTTATAATATGAACTAGCATATGCTAGTCCATATGTTTTCTGAGTTTAGTGCGCGCTTCGCGCGCCTGCGCCTTCATTTGTTTACCGGATGTACGTCATCATCAATATCGATATCATTTACCATTTGACTTTCGAGTGTTTTTCGATAATTTCGATTTCGATACGATTTTACCGTAACATCTCCTTTTATAATATGGATTTGTTGAGACACTTAATCGAAAAGATTTTGCAACTGTTTTTCGATATCAATACGGTCATTCACCTCCTTCAATCTCTGCAATTTAATAAATGATTACATCCTCACCACGTGCTTAATAAAAATGAAAACACATATTTCGAGGATTCTCTTACAGATTCTGATAACTGATCTCTCATATTTCAATTGATTTATGATTTTATTATTTTATCTCTTACACTCTATGGGATCTAGCTGAGGGAAGGAAGAATAAAATATATAGCACGATTCCTTTTCGATGATGATTCATTTATTACCTTGAAAAATTATATGGCGACGATGATATTGATATGGCAGTGATCGAGATGATGATGTTTCTGGATTTCTCCATTTTTTTTTACAATCAATTTCGCGATATCCATTAATCTTTTTCTGTTGCCTTGAAATAATTTTCACAAAGACAACCGCGATCAGGAGTATTTTGCTCAATGAAAATGAAAAATGGATAAAATAAGTGACATTAGGTGTAAAATTGAATTTACATTGACAGAAGAACTAATTTATCTTGACATAGTAATTTTTAAGAAGGCCGATTTCTAGCTGAATACTTGCCTATACTTAGTTTTGTTTCTTCATCAGTCTATGAGATTAAATACAGTGTTTTATTTTAAATGGCAGTATGCAGGACTATTTTTTTTCAAAGTTTTTCTTGTAAACATACAATGATTTTTCATGAGCACACTTGAACTGTAAACACTCACATTCTCAATATCGAATAAGAGAAATTATCAATTTTTGATTCAGCATTTTTAGGCGTTGTGTTGGCAGAAAATTTTTTTTCCCTTCATAATTCACTGTCCTGAAATTGCAATTACGAAGAATCAGCAGTAATACTTTAGTTATCAATCTAGAAATTGTCTGATATAATGAAAACCGTCTTATAACATCAAACATCATTGGCACGTAAAATTCGTAACTTTTCCATTGTCTCCTTTCAATTAATGTTTATCCGTAAAGAATCACAATCATCATCAAAAACGTTAATGATTGAATGAAGTTACATAAAAGCCAATGACCAATACAGTCTGTCGTGAAGTTGTTCAATAAATGAATGATCAACTTATTTAATTTCAGATAGATAAAAAATTTCCAGCAACGTCCTGCTCAAATCGCTTTCAGCGAATGGCCCCAATCCATCGGAAAAGTATCCGCGATCACAATCATCCGGTACACAAGATCGACGATCGGGAAACTCATGTCGATCGATCGTGAAGTACTCACACTTCATGGAACATATGCAAATAAATAATTTTTCAATAAATAAGCCAACTAGATTGTCAATACCGGATTCAATTTTTCCGGAATTTCATGACTATACTTCGGGAGAGAGATTTCATTCCTCCATACAAAGAAAAAAACATTAGATTCTTTTTCCTTATTGAAGAAAAACACCCATCTCATTTAAGATGTCGATGGATTCATCGCATAGAACTAATCATATCGTTTCATAATCCTCAATTTCATAACATATATACACTATACATAATAGCCGTCTGGCAACTATATATTTACATAGCGAGTCTACCGATAGAAAATCCCTCTAGAATTCCTGAAACATCGACATCATCACCCAACTTTCTGCTGCCCACCAGTGATTCTATGACTATTGGAGTAGTGGCCTTGGTATAATCCGCAGTCCTCTCTGGTGGAGTAGTGTCCATAGTATTCATCACTGTGCTATAATCAATAGACAGAGTTGTCTGCTCATCATCATCTTCTAGATCTTCGCCATTGATTTCAGCAGATGAATCATCAGTGAAGCTCGACACAAATGGTTCCTCCGATACTTGGAAGAGCGATGACGAAGGATCATCATCCTCTTGAGAATCAGTAACAGATGTCATTGTCGCCAGATCCAAACTCTCCTCCTGTACAGAACTCAACTCCTTTCCTATTCGCGACATCTCTATCTTCACAGAACCCGTGACAGCATTTTTCGATGATGTCGACAGTTTTTGATGTTTCAAGACCATAACAGTCGCAGGCGTTGTCTGCCAGGAATTCATACTCTCATCACGATTCAGCAGAACTGGAAGCGTTGTCTTAGTTGATCTGTTAGGAATTTTCTTCTTTCCTTGACTGCTTCTCTGCGGAACCTGTTCCCTACGTTTAGCACCAATCACCGTTGACTTTTTCGTATCTTTTGAAGCATCAGCCGATGGAGTGGATTTTTTTCCATTTTTCTTTTTCGCGTCTTTCCTACTTGGATGATAATTTTCCTCTTTATCATTGTTATCTTCTTTTCGTGATTTCCTCTTTTTTGACGGTGCATCGAGTGCTTGACGTCGACAAAATTCCTCACTAGCCGCATCCTCGCATGACCGCTTGGAGGCTAGTGGTCCTTCACCAGTGACTTTCTCATTGACACGATGTTCACTGTCTCTCTGGTAAACCTCACAATGGGGACCAGGTTGCTCATCCTCTTTACATCTTCTTTTTTTTTTTTTTTTTCGTTTCTTCCGTTTACGACATCTAAATCTATCCCTGCCGTCTTTCTCTTGCAGTGGAAGAGTTGGGCATGCTGCGTGCTGAGACTGTCCTCGATGGTGGACATTGTGATGATGTCGTATACCATGCTGAGCACCCAGCATACGATTCTGGAGTGCCTCAACACGATCTGGTGGTGCTACTTGAGTGAGGACTCTTGCATAAGCTGATAATCTACCTAAATTATGCCCACGCGCTTGCACTCGTCTTGACTGTCCATGACGATTCAAACCTAGGTACAGGGTCTTGCGAGGTGTTGACCATCTCACTGAGCTGTAGGTGTTGTAATTGTGCTGCTCCAGTGTCTCGTTGAATACACAGTCCTCCGTATATTCACGCTGTAACAGAAGATACATGATTAGGTCTTTCATAATTTGCACGTCAATTTTAATAAAATGGTTTTTCAATGACAGGCTATTGTCATTATTCAGCTGGTTAATGATGAATTGGCGAATGGAAGGCAGGGTCAGTGGAAGGCTGAAATAAGGAAGTGTATGAATACTGAGAGTTATTCTGGTTTTATTTCATACGTGGGCAACTCCTAGCGTCGGTGAAGAAGGTAATAAAACTTCTTGATTGGTAAAAAAAATGAGGTGCCACCTTTCAGCATATTTCTTTATGAACATGCCAGGTCCTATCAATTACAGCGGAGTTGGAACTCAATTATTTAGCAATATAGTGGATAATCTTACGTATATTAATTGTACTTTGAACATGAAAGAGCCAAATTTAAACGAGTTCTTTCAATCTTTTTAGATTTCTCCAATTTGTCAGGATTATTCGAAAGACTAAGTAGCAATAAGCAGGACAATAGAATCGGAAATTAATTGAATCGATTAGTCGAAAGTTTCTGAATGATACGTCGTCGATTGAATGGAAAAAGGGGAAAAAGTTTCTGACCAAGAATGATTTTCGATGACCAGAGAGAATGCTTTAAAGAAAAGTAAGATTGATGATAGAGATGGAATTATTCAAGAGGTACCACAGTCTGCCAGACGCCGTCCAATTAGTCCATTTTTAAGAAATACCAAGAGGACTTTTTGTCATCAAAATGTTCTTTGTCAAAGCTGACTATGTTCAATGTTTTACGCTGTAAATTCAAATGTTTTACGTTTCGCGGGGATATTTGATTTATGCACTAGCTTTGCAATGAAGCTTCGAGCACTAACCACATAGCTTCCTAACGAGACTCTTTGTCACGATTCAACTACTTAGGTGTATGTTTAAAAAAACCCGAGTATTCGTAGAGTAATAGTGAGTTGTGAAATACTTTTTGAACTGTCAACGTGTTCCCATTATTCCTACGTTTGTTTCCTCAAAAAGAAATGGAAAATTTCATTCTATCAATTTTTTTTGGATTCTTTCTAGTTATTGTTTTAACTCATGTCAGATCATTATTGTTTACTTTTTAAGTTATTCGTTTTGTTGAATAAAAAATGGAATGGATGAGAAGAAGTTAAGGTGGGTCAATATAAAGGACAGCCTCCCCAATTTGAGCCGATCTTTGTCCGATGCCATGCCTATCAGCTCACTTACTATACCAAATACCCTTTAGTATACCCTTTATAATATTAAAATTTATCATTCGTAAGGTACTTCCGCAGTGAGTGAATGGGAATGGAAAGAAATAGTCTAGAGAACTGAAATTTTGAGTATATATCCGGCGTGTCACTAGAAATGTCACGCCGAAGTCCCAAAACGGTAAATTAGATATATTGATGAGAAAAAAAATATTAACAATAAGTGTTTTGTACAGGGTCTTATGGGACGCGATTTTCAAAAATGAACTAAAAATAATCGGAAATAGTCTAAAAATTGCAATTCCTGCTCAATCACTCCATAAAACATTCAAGATTATATATCAATAATTTTGACGTGGACACGTCTTACTTCCCGTTTGGCGAATAAAACGACACCGATACGGAGACATCGTGACACCGACACCGACACCGACACCGACACCGTGACACCGACACCGCGACACCGACACCGACACCGTGACACCGACACCGACACCGTGACACCGACACTGCAACATTTCTAGAAATTTCTAGAAACTTCTCGAAAATTCGAGATCCGTTTAGGAGATTCATTTCAATTCTCCAAAAAACAAATATCGTTTAATGTTTCCAGAATGTTCCAGGACATTATGGAGCTTTCTAGAAATTTCTAGAATCTTCTCGAAAATTCGAGAATCGTTTGGGAAACTCATGTCGCTTCTCCAAATATCGTTTAATGTTTTCAGAATGTTCTAGAACATTATGGAACTTTCTAGAAATTTCTAGAATCTTCTCGAAAATTCGAGAATCGTTTGGGAAACTCATGTCGCTTCTCCAAATATCGTTTAATGTTTTCAGAATGTTCTAGAACATTATGGAACTTTCTAGAAAATTCTAGAATCTTCTCGAAAATTCGAGAATCGTTTGGGAAACTCATGTCGCTTCTCCAAATATCGTTTAATGTTTTCAGAATGTTCTAGAACATTATGGAACTTTCTAGAAATTTCTAGAATCTTCTCGAAAATTCGAGAAGTGAGATATTTATTTTTCATTCCCCTTTTTCCTCTCTACTTGACATTTCCCATTTCATTCAGATTCTAACACCATTACCTAGGCTACGTAGACGTGTCCACGACAAAATTCATCGGGTGTATCAGCGGCACTAGCTAGTGCCGCGATAGATACAGCCACCCCAGCTTTTTTTTTTCACATGTTACCAAACTCATCTTAAGATATTATTAAAAATCGATCGTTAGTTTGGTATTTCTGTCGAAATGGCAGCCAAAAGTGGCAACGTTAAGAGGAGATTAGAGCGCTCGAAGTATGGCTCCCGTCGAAATACATCAAGGCTTATACTGTAGATTCTATAGTGTAGTATAGGATTATCTCAAAAGACAAGTGTACCAACTCCATCAGACAAAAAAGCGTTGTCGCTAAATTTATTCAGAAAATTTTAATACATAAATAAATCCATATAAATAATTTTCAGCATCGAAAATCATTTCGAGATTATTTATACAACGTTTAAAACTAAAAGTGAGCAAATCAGATTGATATCTATCCATAAATCAACTGTTAATTATTTAATGTATATTTTTTTTAAAGTTGTCGCGAGCTGTCGGAACCTTTGATATTTACCCCCACTCTATATTCCCCCACCAATACTGCGGAAGTACCTTAATGTTGATGAGATATTCCTTTAGTCCTTTCTCGTCTATCATATGACAATTTAAAATTTCAAATCACAGTCAAAAGAAAAGTTCTGATTTATGTCGATAATCTTCCTCATTTAAGGCCCAACTTACACCTAGATGGGTGAAAAAAATCGTTTTTTCAAAATTATTCTTATTCTATTGCATTATCTTTCAAGAATGTTCTCTGAAAATCCCATACGAAAATCTCTAAAATTGACGAAGATATTTAAGATATAGCCATTATTAGCTAACTCGGTCAGTTTGGCCTAGACGACAGGTGCCCCGTTGCGTAGGACAGATAGGCCCGTACCTTTTCCCATCCCTGCTCCGCCCGCTCTCTCTCTCTCTTTCTTTTTTTTCTCTCTCTTGTCTCCTCGATGCATTGTCTTGCCTCTCTATTGTTACCACAGTTACCTATGATTAAAGAGGGCAATGACAATCAATTTTAACGATCATTAATGGACAAAAGTAGGAGTTTCCTGGGCGAAACTGTCCCTTACGTTTTCCGGCGCCTGCCATCATCCTCCAATTTATATCTTTATTAGGGTTTTCAGACATTCTCGATCTCTTACCTGTTCATAATGACGACAATTATGGAAAAGTGTGAGCACTTCTATTTACGTGCAAAAATGAATTTTATTCAGTTACATGTCGGAAAAGGTCGTGAACAGTTTGCACCAGGAAATTTGTTCGAGTATATTCACCTCCTCTTGCGAACTAAAAAATTTCATATTTAAATAATTCGATACTTTTTTTGAAATAAAATGGGTGGTTCTTCGAAAGTGATGAGAAAAAAACGTAAAGCTTGCGGTGCTAAAAAATATCTTTCTAAGAAAAGGAAACCACCACTCAATCCATATCAAGTGGAAGGAGAAGATGCGAGTATCAGTAGAGCTGCGAAAAAATTTAAAATGGCTGATGATATATCACTTCCTAAAATTGGATCGATCAACTACCAAATTTTGAACTTTTCCACTGTGTTCCTGTTGATATCTGAGTCTGTGAAATGTAAAAAATGTGACGGTGAAGTGCAATTAAAGTGCGATAGTGCACGTGGACTGGATTTCAAAATAAAAATTGAATGCGCGGCATGTCAGCCAGTTTATGTACCTTCATGTCCATACATCGGCAGTACATATGAGATCAATCGGAGATTTGTTTTTGCATTTCGTTTGTTAGGAATTGGTTTGAATGGGGCGAAAAAATTCTGCGGAATCATGGATTTACCGAATCCAGTTGCACAAACGACGTATGATCACCTAGTATTGAACATCCATAAGGCAACCTCCGCTGTTTGTGATGTGTTATCGAGGAAAGCTGTCAAAGAAGAAAGTGAAGCAACTAAAAATGCTGGAGGCAATGCTACTGAGCTTACAGGTTCTGGCGATGGTTCATGGTTGACGCGTGGATTCAAGTTATTATTCGGTGTTGTAGCGCTCATTGGATGGAAAACGAGTAAAGTGATTGATATATTAGTCAAATCTGCTTGCTGTAAATCATGTGAATATTGGTCCAAGCGTAAAGATACCGATGCATATGAAGAATGGAAAATGGACCACGATGATTTCTGTTCGATAAGTCATGAAGCTCCATCTGGACAGATGGAAGCAGACGGTATTGTGGAAATGTTCGCGAGGTCAAAAAGGCGCGCCAATGTAATGTACACTCACTACATTGGTGACGGTGACACGAAAACGTTCCAAAGGGTCGTGAATTCCAAACCATATGGGGAAAAACAGAAGATTACAAAGAAAGAATGCATCGGACACGTCCAAAAGCGAATGGGTAAACAACTTCGTGACTTGGTCAAGCAAATTAAAACTCTCAAGGAACGTGGAAAGTTGACAGCGAAAATGATGGAAAAATTGTCGCGGTATTATGGATTAGTAATCCGGAGGAATGCACATTCAGCAGAAGAAATGAAAAAAGCTATCTGCGCAACATTCTATCACTATTCCTCAACAGATAGCAACCCACAACACGACCAATGTCGGGAAGGTATCGATTCATGGTGCTCGTGGCAGCGAAAAAAATGAATAATAATGTGGAGAGATATACCCATGATTATGAATCTCTTCCTAAGGAGGTATTGGAAGCCATTAAAAGCATTTATGAAAATCTCACAAAAGATGAATTACTAGAACGCTGTGTAGGGGGATACACTCAAAATAACAACGAAAATTTGCATAGTTTGATTTGGAAAATATGCCTAAAAGAAGTGAATAGTAGCAAAACCACGGTTGAAATCGGTGCTCATATCGCGGTATGTGTGTTCAATGATAGAGCGGGATCGTTATTGAAAATAATGGAAGCTATGGGCATTTCCCCGGGGAGACACGCACATAATTGGGTCAAATCAGAAAATGAAAGGCGACTTTTGGCGGCGCAGCGTGAAGCCGAAAACGCAACAACTTTAGGACTATTCAGGCTCGACATTGATTATCTTACGAATCTGTCTGTGAGTCCTTTTCAGTTCTGAATAAGCCTCCCGATGCGGCTTAGGATTTGGTTTGATTGGATGAGTTCTTCTTGGATATTTGAATATTGATAAAGGGTGAATATTTTCTATTCATTCTTGATTATTGATGCGATTTAGAGATTAGAAAGAAAAATGAATACATTTTCGTCAGTGGACTAATTATTAATTATATTGATGAGCATTATTGTACACAATCTGCGTGAAGAACAGTGGAAGATTTATATAAGTAGTTTAGTGACGTAAATAAATGTGGACGTCTACATGAAAAGGGCCCACTTTGTCGCATTAGTTTCCGAGATATTCACGTTTTTGTATTTACATCTCTCATTTAAGCCCATGTTAAATTATTTCTTTGATATTCAATAGAGACGTCATTTTCTACGATTTTGGGGTCATTCCTGGCTTGAAACGAGGGGAATCATATTAAGAAAAGGGTAGTATGCATAAGTCCAATACCGCCAAAGTGGGCCCTTTTCATGCGGACGTCCACAAATAAAGTAGTAATATTCACCATACAAGAATGACTAATGTTCAAAGTTAGAGACGGAAATTAATCTATGAAAAATGTATTTATTATATTGATGATTAATAATTTTGACTTTCGACTGTATAAATTAATAAGGAAAAAAATATTTTTCCTTATATTGATGATGTTTGTGAAGAAGAAGAGTAAAGATATGAATATGATTTTTACATATCTATAATTTAAGACGCTATGATGCACATTTGTAAACACGTTTCTCAATTATTCAAGGCATTTATATTGAAACTAACTCAACATTTATTCAATTGTGTAATTGATTGTTGATTTCTGTACTTATTGGTTCCTGTGAGATACCTAGAGAGGGAGAGGGATGGAAGCAAGGGATGAAATGTCCGGGATGAAGAGACAGTGAGGAAGGGGGTGGGGCGGGGAGAGAGGAGAGATGAGTGAGGGGAGGGAAGCAGTACGCGGTCTACTAGCCAGGTTCTGAATTCATCGTGGAGGATCTAATAGGTTTCATCAGTTTTTGCACATATTCTCCTTGAACCTAACAACTGCTAAAACGGTACATAACTAGCACAAATCAGATCTTGAAAACAGTGGAAAAGAGACCTTTCAAAACTTTATCTATAATTCTGAGTTCTCCAAAGGGATGGTATTTGGTACGATTCGCTAGGTCCAAATATTCAACTCGGGCAGTTACTGACCACGCTTGATGTTGCTTAACACTGCTGATCGCTGGATTACCGAATGTCCTGGTCTGCTATGCTGGAATTATTGGAAAAGCATCTTTCCATGTCTCATTAGGCTGAAAGTGACGATTTTTTTTTCTTCATTGTACTTCCCCCTCAAGATAATTATCCCTAATGAATATACATTAAGGAAAGAAAAACAAGCAGGCGTAGAGGCCATGCGACTGAGTTTACGCAGTTGTAGATATGCGTTGTTTCCTTGCCATCAATAAATTGATGGTGAGCTTCCGGATGGTTTTTTAAATTGAACTGGTTCAGCTAACCGAATAGTGAGAGGACACGTTAGTATGAAAAAAATTCAATTTCGCGATTTGAAGGACGTCGTTGCTTCTTCGTTCATATCTTGTTTGAAGGTGTGAACGTTTTTTCACTCGATTTCTTGATTGGAGATCTATCGGGGGGTTATGGGGAAGTATTAGGAATTTTCACAGAATTTTGGAACTGGTTCAATTATTGGAACAATGAGGGCGTACTGGTGACAAAATCACACAAATGGCAACGCTGTTAACATCCTCAATCATCTAACTTCGTTCCCACAGGTACAGGTTACAATAATTTCCAGTGAAAAATAGAAAAATCGCCATATTTGGAAAACTACATGAATGAATATACATAGTTTGTTAGTATCGTAATTCTCGAACGAATATCTCTGGAACTGACCGTCCGATTGAGCTGATTTTCAATACCAAACATGACAATCATAAGAGTCACCTTCATGCCAAATTTCAAGTTGATATCTTGATTTCTTCGAAAGTTAGAGCGATTACAATTATTTTCGGTGAAAAACAGAAAAGTGGCCATAGCTCAAAAACTTTGCATCGACGGGTATATATATTTTGGTTGATTAAGATAGATAATATCGAGACGAAGATTTTGAAAAAAAAAATCAAATTGGTGCAGTCGTTTTCGAGATATTGACGTCCAATGATTTACAAACAAATCACTATTTCTCAAAAACTACTTGACCGACCAAGCTGAAATTTGGCACAGAACTAGCTTCAACTAATATCAACAATCTATCAAAATTTCAGATTTTTTGGGAATGATTTTCCTACTTAATTGTTAAATTTACGAAAAAGTGACCACCGAGTGGACACCCGCACATACGGACATTGGCTCCAAACTTTGTATTTTTATGTTTCAGACCATACTACATCATTTCCAGCCATAATTAGAAAATGTGAAAATGGAACGATTACAAGGCTTCCATCCGGAAGCAAAAAGGAAAAAAAATACATTTTCATACATGTATATTATTTATTTATGAAATATCAATTAGTGATTTTTTCAATTTTTTTTCTGAATCCATGATTGTTGAGCATCGAAAAATAGAATAGGATTTAAATATCAATGGAGAATATTGTTTAAATGATTTTTCGATAGAAAAAATGTCGTTTTAGACATCTGGCCAGCCGCCTAAGTTCCTTCTAAGGACCTGATCAGGTCCTCTTTATCGGACTTGTAATTTTTATTCTCATAGTATTGGACTTGAGGAGAGAGCAGGTATTGATTTTGATGTATGAGTTGTCATTTTCGTACTTTTGACCAACAGTTGAACTCATACGATTCTATCCCTATTCATACGATTTTTCTTTGCGCCCCGCAAACGTATACGGTTTTGCCATTGAGCCCATTAAGCTGGCCGAATTGAACTTTGACTTCAATTTAAATACGGCAGCCGTGGACTAGCTTTATCACACACACATACACACACACACACACACACACACACACACACACACACACACACACACACACACACACATCCATCCTCTTATGGAGGAACGCTTTTACTTCATGAAGGTAAAAGGCAGAAGGGGGTGATACGGTGACCGGAGTTTATTTCCCCAACAAAAATTTCCCGGAAGAAATTCCCCTGGAAAAATTTTTTCCGGACAACAGATTTGTACAGACGTTTGGGGTGGCCGCCGGGGGGGGGGGGGTGGGGGAGGGGAACAACACACATTTTGATGATAAGCTGCTCCCGCCGTTATAGTCCCGGGGTTTGCGGTGAAATTTTTTTCCGGGGAATTTTTTTCCGGGAGAATTTTCGTTGAGGGAAATTTTTCCGGGGGAAATTTTTCCAGGGGAGATTTTGTCCGGGGAAATTTTTTCCGGGAAATTTTCTCCGGGAAATTTTTGTTGGGGAAATAAACTCCTAGAACCGGTGATACTGCAACGTGGTGCGTCCCCAAGTAGCAACCAGGGAAATTCTCCGCTGTTCGTTCGACGAACAGAGGTTAGGAGTGAAAAACGCATGCTGAAGATTGAACAAACCCAAGTGGGGGTTGCCGATATCTACAAAAATTTCGATATCGTTCCAATGTCGCATGTCCACAGTGAATTTCGGTATCGAAACGACATAACTTTTATGACATAATCAGTATATAATTGATGCTGATTTTCTGTACAGTTTCTCATGAATCTTTTCAATGTTGAATCGATGTTCAATTTCTGTCCGCGAAACAGTACTGTATGATGGAATTAGGATCGACATCGTGTCAATGCTGTTAATGTAATCCTGGATTGAGTTCTTTATTTTTAGATCGGATCGATACCTCCCTTATGTCCACTATTCGATAATGACCGTATTGTTCCCATGAGCATCTAAACGACATTTCAATACTGTCATTAATTTAGTACCGAATTTTTTTCATTGAGCGGATGCGAAAACGATACGGAGGCAATTCAACAATTCAATTGCGTGCTTTATTCAGTATCGTGACGAAGTCATAAGAATGGTCACCATTCAATGCTGAATTGATCAACACTGATGAGTGGAAATGTAACAAGTAATATCCAATGTTGAATTGAATATATGAATGGGGAAAAATTAACGCCGTACAGATAATCCACTAGTATAATAATCAATTAAATTTACTATCATCTTCGAAAAAATGCATCATTCGAATTGCATCAATTTGATTCAGATCAAATGAATAGGTTGAGGAAAGTAGCATCTAATTAAACTTTCATTTGAAATGAAACTGAGGTAATCCAAGTATCTTCAACATTTTCGTACTGACTACATTATAGATTAGAAGATTTTCCATTGTTAACGCTTCCATTGAACTCAATGGGAAACTTCGGTCATTACCGAAGTTTCCCATTGAGTTCAATGGAAGCGTTAACAATTTCTATTGTCTGCCAGCTCGAAAACTTGGATTCTAAGGGTGAGGAAACTCTGAAATTTAGCTTGGACATACCTAGGCCACCAAGAAGACTCCTCCAATCCTCAGCAATGATCAGAGAGGATATTCAATAAATTAAAATGATTTATTCGACAATTTTGTTGGAATATGGGGTTTTATAAATGAATAAATGCGTAATAACTCTTTAATGAACTTTATTATACGTTGTCTGTAAGACGGTTTACACGCGAGTGCATCTCGGAATATAAAATATGTATATAGGCGCAACGAGGCAACAGTAGTGACGCGGTCAACCACATCAACGAGTCGGTAAAGAAGACAGGCTCATGGTGCCGAATTTAACACTCCCTCCCGACATAGACTGTATCCTTTACATGGTCCAGTCTTCTTCTCTCCTGATAACTACATATACAGGGTGTAACATTATTGGTGGAAAACCTCCCGACCCCCGACGTAAAATGACCTTCTAAATACGGGAAAAATATTTAAAAAATTTAATTTGGCTAATTTTTCTAGTACATCAATTTCATATCGCCTTAATCATCGCCGTGACTATCGACACGGGTGTTGCATTAGGTTTGACTCCAATCGCCGCAGAGGCTATCGCTACAAGTGTTGCATTCTATATTGCCTCGATTATCGCTGTGACTGTCGCAACAAGGGTGGTATCCTCGGTGGTATCCAAAATCGCCTAAATTACCACTGTGTCCATTGCCACAAGTGTTGCATTTTTATGCTGAAGAGTAATTTTTTGCGTATTTTTTCCGTATTTAGAAAGTCATTTTACGTCGTGGGTCGGGAGGTTTTCCACCAATAATGTTACACCCTGTATATCCTTTCTCATCTCCATTTCTCATCAGAATATTTAATCTTATCATTTCACCTCTGATTTTGAACTCACCAACTTATTTATTTCCTGTATAATAGACTGAGAAATATCATTAAACAGTTTCATTCATAATTATGTCAATTAATAGTTTGTGCAATTCAAACGACAAAGGCTTCCTAAATACATCAGCTAATTGATCCCTTGAACTAATGCATTTTACTTTAATTAAATTGTTCTTTACACATTCCTTTACATGATTGATTTTTATTTCAACCATATGCCTCAATTCATTTCCACCATTAGTTTCAACACAAAATGTAGTGGCTCTATTGTCACACCATAGAACCATTGAAAGAGGGGGATCAACCAATATTAGCTTTAATGAATTATACAGGGTGTCTCATTTCAAACAGTACGGCCAAATAACTTTTGATGGAAGCAAGATACCAAAAAAAAGTTCATACAAAAGTTGAATAGTTCAGAGGGGGAAACTCGATTTTCATGAGATCTCGATTCCGATAGGTCATGTGCTTATCCTGCAAGCATAGAGTCATTTTTCTTAAATGGCAACAATATTTTTGATCTTATGAAAGTTGTGCATCTTGACGAGACGTCATCGATTTTTCATGAAATATCGTGCAAAAAAGAATGAAAGGAAAATATCTTTATTTAGCCTACCTGGAAGATTCTGGTCTACATATCGCACATGTATCTTCGTCGTAGTGTCGTGAACAGTGATTGCAGGAGATGTTTGATGTTACCACCGTTAACAGCAAGATACAACTCCAGTCGGCGTCGGAAATTTTGGATAACTGATCGAAGGACTTTGGGTGAAATGTTCGTGATTGCATCTCTGATGCGTCTTTGCAAATCTGCGGGGGTTGTCGGTTGATTGGTGTACACAACATCTTTCACGTAACCCCACAAGTAAAAATCGAGTGGTGCAAGATCAGGAGATCGAGCTGGCCACTGGACGAAACCTCCTCGACCAATCCAACGATTGGGGAAAACAATGTTCAGGTGATCCCTCACAGGTCGGCTGAAGTGCGGTGGTGCACCGTCTTGCTGGAACCCTGCCCGTTGCCTAGTCATTAACTGCATATCTTCCATGAGACCTAGTAATTCATTCTGCAAGAATTGCAGGTATCTGAAGCCATTGACAGTTCCCTCGAAGAAATAGAGTCCAAGCACTTGACCATCAACTATACCGCACCACACGTTCACACTCCATCTATGCTGGTGATCAATGCTTTGAGTCCAATGAGGATTTTAAGCCAACCAATAGTGACAATTGTGACGATTCAAAGAGCCAGTGCTCTGGAATGTTGCTTCATCACTGAACATGGCGTTTCGAAAGAAATCTGGATCTTCGTTCAATCTGTTTAAAGCCCAGCGACAGAAGTTGACACGGTTTTCTATATCTTGAGGAGATAATGCTTGCGTTAGTGTGATATGGTAGGGATGATATCGAATGGATCTCAAAATTCTGTGGGCCGTGCTACGTAGTACTCCCAAATTGTGTTAAATTCCCCGTAAACTAATGTGAGGATTCAAGTGGATCATTGCTAAAATAGCGATGCTGCGAGGATTGTTACAATTGAAACCTTGCTGGCGTCGTCGTTGCCCAATTCTTTCCTGCCGACAATTTCGCTCGATTTGGTGAATGACTGCAGCAGAAAAATGTCGTTGTCGATTCGGAAACTGCTGTACATACAATCGTGTCGCCATTCTGTACACTCCTCGAGATTCACTTAATATGAGTAAAATATCAACACATTCAATAGCTGAATAAACCATTGCGAATCCCACCAGATCTTCACAGAAAACCATTTGAAATCGATAATAAATATTTTCCTACTGAAGAAAATCGAAGAATAACATCTAACTATTACAACGTTCCTTACTCACCTCAGTCATCTTTTGTTTACATCGTACATTCACGAAATAGTAATTAAATAACATTCCAAATAATATTCAAGAGTGGCAAGAAAGGCTAAATAAAGATATTTCCCTTTCATTTTATTTTTGCACGATATTTCATGAAAAATCGATTACATCATCATGAAATATGGTATGGTTGAATTTGTTTCGTCAAGATGCACAACTCAGATCAAAAATATTGTTGCCATTGAAGAAAAATGACTCTATGCTTGCAGCATAAGCACATGACCTATCGGAATCGAGATCTCATCAAACTCAAGTTTTCCCTTCTAAACCATTTAACTTTTGTATGAACTTTTTTTTGGTATCTTGCTTCTATCAAAAGTTATTCAGCCGTACTGTTTCAAATGGGACACCCTGTATATCGAGAGCATTTCTTGACTTGCCTTGCTCATAGCAACATATTCTGCCTCACAAGTAGATAGAGCTACTGCTATTTGTTTGTTATTCCTCCAAATAATCGAATCATCAAATAGTCTCACCACAAAGTCGCAGGTTGTTATTGAATCTTTACAATCAGCAAAACTAGCATCTGAATACCCATTAATTTCATGAGAATCACCAGTATATCTCAAACCTAACTTCGTCGTACCTCTGAGATATCTAAAGACTCTTTTAATCATTACCCAATCGCTCTCAGTTGGATTTACCTGATGTCTACTCAATACATTAACAGCATATGATATATCTGGTCTCGTAGCACCAGCTAAATACAAAAGACTTCCAACTACCTCTCTGTATGGAATATTTTCTTTAGTCTCTGTCTTTTCCAATATCTCACCATCATAGTCTGTTTCTCTCATTTTTCTTTCGTTATTTGCTGCTTGAGTAGTTATCATAGGTGTTCTCTGTGGAGGTGATTTATCAAATCCAAATCTAATCAAAATCTTCTCAATGGATTTTTCTAGATTCAGTCTAATTGTCTGATTTTCTCTATCTTATCTAATAGATATACTCAAAAATTCTTTGAGCTCTCCCAAAATTGTCATCTCAAATTCTACACTCAATTTGCTCTTTACTTCTGTTAATTTTTCCCTGTCATTACTCGCCAACAAAATATCATCTACATAGAGTAGTAAGATCAAGACTTTATCTTCATCTCGCCCAATGAACAAACACGGTTCTAAATCTGAATTCTGTAACCCCATACTCAAAGTTACTTCAGTAAATCTTACATTTCACCGTTTTGGAAGTCCATAAAGAGCTCTCTCTAACTTGCATACATTATTTCGTCTCTCTTCAACTGTATGGTCTGTTCCCTCAGGAATTTCCCTATAAATTTTCTCTTCAATCACATCGTTAAGAAAAGCTGTCTTGACATCTAACTGACATACTTCTAAATTGTATTTATTAATAATCGCTATCACGACTCTCACCAAAGGTAATCTAGAAACTGGAGCATACGTTTCACTCAATTCATAGACATGCTTGTCTTTAAATCCTCTGATCACTAATCTCGCCTTGAATCTTAATTTTCCATCTGCTTCATTTTTACACTTGAAGACCCATTTTGAATCTATAATATTTAATCTTTGCCCATTTTCCATTTTATTGGGTCTTTTCACAACCTTCCATACTTGATTTTTCTTTAGTGCATTTAATTCCTCATTAATTGCTTCTCGCCAAAGATATTTTTCTTCACTCATCATAGCTTCTTGATAATTATACGGATCAGTATTTATACTTGCTAACAAAGCGTGAAAAACTTCATCTTTTACTTCTATTGACTTCTCTATCTCATTTTTACTACAATTAATACCGGTAAAGAAAATACTACCTTTCAAATTTTCATGAATACTCAATTCAGAAAAACTACTGCAATTAATTGTTTCTTTTCCTGCATTTGATAATTTTATTTCCTTTGGATTATTTGACTGTAATACTTCTTTCCTAGGTCTACCTCTTTTACGTTTTATCTCTCCCTCCTGTCTTGAAGAACTCTCAATCTCATCTTTAGTCTCACCGAATTCTACGAACCATTTTTCTTTGTCATCAACTTCTTCAAGGACAGGAAAATCTCTAATACTGTCTTTACTCTATTTGTCACCGTAAACTGATTTTTCATTAAATCTGATATGTCTGCTTTCGTAATATTTTCCTATTTCGGGTTTTAGAACTAGATACCCTGTTGGGAGTATATCCTACCAAAATTACTCACACCTAGCTGTCCAAACTTCGGACCTGTTTTTCTTGGTATCTTGATATAACAAAGACATCCAAATCTTTCAATTTGATTTATATTAAAATTATGAACTAGAGTAAATCTCTCCAGAGGAGTAATCATATCATTGGATTTATGTGGGGTACGATTGTAGGCATACACAGCCGCTGACAAGGCCGAATCCCATATACTTTATGGCAATCGTGAATCATACATATAACATCTCACCTTTTTCTGTATCGACTGATTAAATCTTTCTGATAGTCCATTATGTTCTGGTGTATCTGGACAAGCCTTCTGTAACTCTGCTCCTAAACTCTCAAGTACCTCAACTGTATGACCCCCAGTAAACTCAGTACCCTGATCTGACCTCAAATAACAGACTTTGGCATCGTAACCTAGTAAGTTACGTGCACTTCTTATAAATATCTCTAGGCATTGTCCAGTCTCATTCTTCGCTTCCATTGAATAAGCCATAGCGAACCTAGAATAATCGTCAATGAACACAGAGATAAATCTGTATCCCTTAGGATGAGATATGGGAGATATCGGTCCCATCACATCTGAATGAATTATTTGTAATGGAGCTGTTGCTCGTTTACGCTCCAAAGGAAATGATAATTTATTAAATTTTGAGATTAAGCACACCTCACAGTTCTTAATCGCATCATCAAAAACGACTGTATTCAATTCTTTATTATTTGGAAATTTTACTTGCAATGCTTTAACATAACTTGTTGAAGCGTGCCCAAATCTACTCTGCCATAACATAGCACTCTTGTTCTTTACTTGATTTTCTTTATCAATCGAGATTGGCAATATTTCATCTAAAGCTTCATCAAAAGCACCCTCATCAACATTTTGAATTTTTCTATCCCAAATTGTATAATCAAAATTGGACTATTCATGTGGAATTTTTCTTTTATTGACTCTATTCTCACCGCTCATTATTTCGTTATTACTTATTTCATTACTTTGTTCATCTGTTTTTCCCTCTTCTACTTTATCGTTTTCCACCTTCTCGTTTTCCTCACTTTTCTCTTTTACTTCACGTTCATTCTTCGCAGTAATACTACGAGTGAGATATCTTCTCACTTCAGTGTCATCTGTCACAACTTCAGCAGCATTTGCTATTATTCGCCGATTCGTATACGTAGAATTACTTTCATGATTTGAATCAGTTCTATTAATTTCTAAGTCAATTATCCAGTATGGTTGTTTATAAATTCCCGAAACTTTTTGATTAGGTCGTAATTAGTCCTTTAATCTCCTCTGAACTTTTTCTCGTCTGTGCTCCGGTTTCTGCCAAACCGTCACACATTGCTTTCGTTGAGGCAATTGTGTTTTCATACAACTTTTCAACAGCTGAAAACAAACCTGCTAATTGTTCCTCAACTGAAACATTTTTAATCAATTTATTTTTTTGGGACTCACCTGAATTCCCATCTGATTCAGGGTTAATTACTTTAACTTTTTCTTCAGTCCCCTCACCTGATATTATTTGTGGTTTGGATTTATTCAATTTATATTTAACAACTTTTATTTCTCTTTCATTAAACTCACCTTTCTTTAAACTGACCATAGTCCTCATCTTTTCATTATTCATATCATTTTTCTTCTCATTATACTCACCAACCAAACCACCTTTACCAGTGACAACTTTTTCCATATCATTCAAATCTTTCTTCTCCTCAACAAACACCCTTGTGGTCGACTCTCTAGTCGAAATCTGAGTTGTTACTTGAGTTGACTTGTTACTCCTAGAACCGTAATCTGGCAGCTTTGATGGTTTATTAGCCCTTACATTTGACTCATCCCATTTCTTCAAAACTTCCCTTAACTCATCAGTGAGCAGTTCTTTATCGGTTACAACAAAAGTACAAAACTCATTTAATTAATTTGCCAGATTCGGTATTCCAAATCTAGTTGACCGAACACAAGTATGGCTAGACTTAGAATGAATGAATTCTCCAGAGATCCGAATACAAGACCTCCTTAAAGTTCACCCGAGTGAATTAGGTCCTGAGATGTCGAATACAAACATCCATTCTCTGATCACCCTTAGGAGATTTTATAATTGCAATTATTTATTTGATTTGTTATTAATTTTATTCAATTTATTGCATGTGCTTTTATTGCATGCATGACTTTAATTCATATTTCTCTTAGCATTATTAAATTTCCTCACCAATTTCAACACCCAGGGACTCTCCATCATTAGGTAGAGCAAAAATTCGATTATCAATTATTGATGCCGAGATGAATTCATTTTCCCTTAATGAATAATTTTTCTTTAATAATTCCGAACTAATTATTTTCCAGATATTGTTTAGATCCTCTATTACAGCTGTAATAATTTTCAATCAATGATTAAATATTCTCACCTTTAATTTTCTTTTATCAATTTGATTCATCATTTATTTTATTAAATTTATCTAGATATTTGCATGAGTCACGCGCATGACGAGAGACGACGGAGAAAGAGAGAATTTTTATTTTTATTATTATTCTTTCATTTTATTATTTCTTTTCTTTTTCACACAATTTATTTTTTCTCGGAATTCCTTTCTTAGTATTTTATATATTTTCCTCGCTCGAACATATACATTCTTGACTGCAGTCGTCTCCCTCTCTCCAACGCACCCATCGCTGCGCGCGCAACAACATGTTGCGTCGCAATCTCCTGGCCCACATGCCGTATTCCACCATGACAAACTATTGTCACGGCGTCATATTTTTTTCCCCGAGTTTATCATATTTATTTCTCTAATTATCACTTTTTTATCATTTTTATTCATTCACCATTACTTCATCTTTATTTTTTAATTTATTCGAGTGATACCAAATTTTATGTTTGGGCAAAAATGCCTCTTTTCTCGTTGGTGTCCCGGACAATACTTTCTCGTTCGCCATCTTTGACCACGCCATGTACTTTTTCATTTCACCGTTTCATTTTATTTTTTTAAATAATCACTTTAATTAATTAATTCTTACTTACATTTCTCACCAAATTTTCTTTTCTTATTCTCGGCCGTTTTTCCGTGATAAAACTCTTTCTTTCTTTCAATTTTCCCACTTTTCTTTTCTACACTTTGTCCTCTCTTATTTTCCACTTTATATCACTTTATTATTCTTTTTATTGCATAGTGAAGCGTGTAATAATTTTTTAATTAAGCTAGGCCCATAACCTGTTGGAATATGGGGTTTTATAAATGATTAAATGCGTAATAACTCTTTAATGAACTTTTTGATACGTTGTCTGTAAGACGGTTTATACGCGAGTGCGCTCTATATAGGCGCGACGGCGCAACAGTGGTGATGCGGTCAACCACATCAACGAGTCGGTAAAGGAGACAGGCTCATGGCGCCAAATTTAACAAATTTCTATTGTCTGCTAGCTTGAAAAGTTGAGTTCTGAGGGTGAGGAAATTCTGAAATTTGGGGTGGACAATTCTAGATCCCCCAGAAGACTCCCCCAATCCTCAGCAATGATGGGAGAGGATATTAAATAAATTAAAATGATTAATTTGACAATTTCTATTGTCTGCTAGCTTGAAAAGTTGAGTTCTGAGGATGGGCAAACTCTGAAATTTGGGATGGACATTTCTAGATCCCCCAGAAGACTCCCCCAATCCTTAGCAATGATGAGAGAGGATATTGAATAAATTGAAATTATTAATTTGACAATTTCTATTGTCTGCTAGCTTGAAAAATTGGGTTCTGAAGGTGAATGCTGGAATGAGCTACTTGACGAGGTCGAGTGCGATATGCGGGGCCGGCCTTGCAAGGTCGTTATGGCTCGCCTAAAAAGCCAGCCGATGCCATTGCCAGCATGTCCCACACTCTTGGAGAAGATTGTGACCGCTCTGCTTCCCCAGCAAATGGAACTACACCATCCCACAGGGCAGTACGAGATCGAGCGAATCTCGCCAATCAGGGAAATCCAGCTGATGGAAGCTTGCAATAGAGAGGAGAATTCGAAAGCTCCTGTTCTGGATGGAATCCCAAATATCGCATTGATGACAGCGATCAAAACAGCGTCAGCGCTATTCTTGGAGGTCTACAACGCGTGCCTTGAAGAAGGTATCTTCCCTTCCAAGTGGAAGCAACAGAGACTAGTACTTCCCCCAAAAGGGAAGAAGCCACCGGACAAATCGTCATCCTACCGTCCACTCTGTATGTTGGATACAGTCGGTAAAATCCTTGAACGTATCGTCGAACCGCTGATTGCTGAAAATTAATATAGCTTCCGGAAAGGATGCTCAATCCTGAATGCTGTTGACCTGATTGTCAACACAGCGAAAAAAGCGATCGCAGGGGCCAGATGGAAGAAGTAGTACTGTGTAGTGGCGACACTAGACATCAAAAATGCCTTCAACTCCGCCAAATATGATTGTTTTATAAAAGCGCTTGTTGAGACGAACGTACCATGGTACCTGCGGAGGATGGTAGCGAGTTACTTCTCCGCTAGGATTCTGAGATACGATACAGAGACCGGCCTGAAAGAGTACAAGGTCACTGGTGGAGTACCACAGGGCTCGGTCCTGGGTTCCCTATTATGGAATATCATGTACCATGGGCTACTGAAACTGGCATTACTAAGGAAAGTGAAGCTCGTGGCATATGCAAAACGCAAAACATCTCGAAGAGATAAACTTTGCTTTCGAAACACTACTTTTGAGAAAATCAGCCAGTGGATGGACACAGTTAGCTTGAAGTTAGCTGAACATAAAACTGAGGCAGCGCTCATTACTAGTAAGAAGCAGGTAGAGACCATCACCTTGCAAGTTGGAGCCCATGAAATCACATCTCAGCCGTGTCTTCCGTATCGGGGAGTGATGATTAATGCCAGACTCAACTTTAAGCATCAAGCAGAGCACGTGGGGGTCAAAACGTTCGTAGTCGGAGCGACTTCATCACGGCTGATGCCCAACATAGGAGGCCCGCAACAGAAGAAGATAGCACTACTGTCGTCAGTGTTCACGTCTGTACTCTCGTATGAAATTTCCATCTGGGCCAACGGACTTGAGACACAGCAATCGTGGAGGAAAATTGCGCCAGTATACAATAACACTTTATCGGCGAAAGTGATCAATTGCATTGAGCCCTGAGGAACTCAGAACGATGGAGCGGCGAAACAGTATACGCAGATGGCAAATGCTGTGGGATACCGCTACAAAGGGTAGATGGATATACCGTCTCATTCCACAGATCAATGTTTGGCTGAGCCGCGAACATGGCGAAGTCAACTATTACCTAACACAGATGCTCTCAGGACACGGGTGCTTTCGAATATATCCTCATCGGTTCAAACATGAAGATTCGCCTGACTGTCCGGCCTGCCCCGGAGTCAGTGAAAATGCAGAGCACGTGTTCTTTACGAGTCATCGCTCTACGAAATTCAACGCAGCACTTGGGAGATTGTCCTCAAAGAGAAGATCCAGCCAGAAACCTTAACCAAAGCTATGCTCTCGTCAAAGGTAGCATAGGACACAACGAGCAACTTCGCGGCAGAAGTTATGAAGAAGCTCAGGATTGAGGAACGCAAGCGCAAAGTTGTAGAATAGACGGAGAATCTATTGAGACCTCCTATCCAGATACAACGTCTTAGGAGGGTAGGGGAACGTACATTAGGTGCATAATGAAGGAGAGCAATAAGGAGAGCGAGCTGGGAACTCCCTCGCGAAGTAATACTTAACGGTGGTTCCGCGAGGGAAAGTATGGAAAGCTACAGGGCAGCAAACAGATACTAGTCTTTGATTCACATAAGTTCCAACATCTTCTGAAATTTGGTCTAGAAGTTAGTAGATGAGTGAATAATATGGAAGATGATAATTTTTTTGCAGAAATTTATGTTATCCGTTCAAGGCGTAACAACTTTACGTTAGACTTGCCCGCTGCGTGAGTCGAATGGTGTTGGGCGCATATATACGCCAACTGTGAGAGGTGAAACAGAGATAGAGCGCTGATCGGCGCTATCAACTTCCCTAGTAGAAATTAAATTTTATGGTACGGTCGAGACGACTTTCCCACGACACAAACTTGCCCGCAGGTCGTCGCGATGCCGCGGCGACTTGAATGTGGGATAGCGACAGTCAATGTCGCGGTGCCTCACACAATTTTTTCTAAGGTTAGAATTTTCGCGTACGAGGTAGTCACATTTCAGAGCCATCGTAATAATAGCGCATTTATTTTCTTCAATCATCAAAAAAAAGTAATAGCGTAGAAGTCTATGCGGCAGAAGTGAAACTTTTTGAAAATAACATCGCCATTGCGTGACTGCGCCATATGCGAGCAACTGACGGACTAAACGCCGAAGTGTAGCGAACAAACACGTAGCTCACCGAACTCTGCCTATTACTCAAGCGGTAGGTCCTTTTTCAACATGTGCGCGACCAACGCCGGCTTCGTCCTTCCACTCTTCTCATCCGTTTCCCCTTTGTGAGTCGTCCGTTCAATGTACATTTTCGATCCCCCATCCAAGCATAACGAGACATGAGAAGTTTCACTTCAAAAATATTGTATGCTCGTAAACTATTCCAAAAGATCTAGGAAATATATGGAAATCGAATTTTCATGGAAAAAAAGAACCCGATTGGATTTGGTTTGTCACCGAGTTTTCACTGGGTTGGACGGTAATGTGGAGGAACTCCGTCATTATCCCGGCGGAGCGCCTGTGAAGATTTATTAATCTCTGTCGAAAATCCGGCGATCTCAGGATTTTCACTGGTTTTTGCTTCCCGAGGGAAGCATTGTGATCGCACTTTTTTGACTTCTTCCAATTTTGCCTGGAAATGATCTAAAATGATATGAAACGTGAAGATATGATGTTTTGAGAAAATATCTCTATGCATGTGTATACGTGTGTATGTATGTGCGCTTTTTGACGTGGACACGTCTTACCCCCCGTTTCGTGAAAAAAACGACACCGACACCGACACCGACACCACGACACCGACACCGACACCACGACACCGTGATACCGACACCACGACACCGTGACACCGATATCGACTCCACGACACCGTGACACCACCATTGATACCATGACACCGACACCGACACCGACACCGCAAAACCCACACCGACACCGCGACATTTTTAGAAATCTCTAGAATCTTCTCGAAAATTCGAGAAGCTCATTTTAATTTTCAAAAATATCCGGTAAATATTTCCAGAATGTTTACAAACGTTATAGAACTTTCTAGAAATTTCTGGAAACTTCTCGAAAATTCGAGAACCGTGAGGGAGATTCATTTCAATTCTCCAAATATTGTTCAATGTTTCCAGGATGTTCCAGAACATTGTGAAACTTTCTAGAAATTTCTGGAATTTACTCGAAAATTCGAGGACAGTTTGGAAAACCCATTTTTATTCTCCAAATATCACTTAACGTTTCCAGAATGTTCCAGAACATTATGGAACTTTCTAGAAATTTCTGGAATCTTCTCGAAAATTCGAAAACCGTTTGGGAGATTCATTTCAATTCTCCAAACATCGTTTAATGTTTCCAGAATGTTCCAGAACATTATGGAACTTTCTAGAAATTTCTGGAATTTACTCGAAAATTCGAGAACCGTTTGGGAAACTCATGTCAATTCTCCAAATATCGTTTGATGTTTCCAGAATGTTCCAGAACATTATGGAACTGTCTAGAAATTTCTGGAATCTTCTCGAAAATTCGAGAACCGTTTGAGAAACTCATGTCGATTCTCCAAATATCGTCTAATGTTTCCAGAATGTTCCGGAACATTATGGAACTTTCTAGAAATTTCTGGAATTTTCTCGAAAATTCGAGAACCGTTTAGGAAATTCATTTCAGTTCTTCAAATATTGTTTAATTATCTTATCATCGACCTATTCTCAATAAAATTATATTGCAAGATTAATTTTATTACATTGAGATATTTATTTTTCATCCCCTTTTTTCTCTCTACTTGACATTTTCCATTTCATTCAGATTCTAACACCATTACCTAGGCTACATAGACGTGTCCACGTCAAAACTCATCGGGTGTATCAGCGGCACTGGCTAGTGCTGCGATAGATACAGCCACCCCAGCTTTTTTTCCAAATTATGTTAATAACTGCATGAAGATCATCGATAAAAATTTGAAATTCTGGCCATTGATAGATATCAGTTAGGTGAAAGTCCGAAATTTAAAATTAATCGGTCCATTACTTCCTGAGATATAGTCGTTTTTCAAAAAAATCATTTTTCTTCAATATCTCGAGAATGATACAAGGTATCGACTTTTTTTCAAAATATTTGTCATAAAAATATCTATTTCTTTCAACAGTACAATTTTTTCCGAGGATGTAGAATTCATATAGTTATTACGCTTTTTCTGTTTTTTGCCTGAAGCCTTTGTACGAACGATAACTTGAGAAATATTCAAAATAAAAAGTTGAAACTGGGTATGACTCTACACTGATAGAAAAAATTTCTTACACGACAGAAATGGTTTCTTGAGACAAGACAATGGTGTTTTGACCATGAGTCTCTTCATACAAGAGATTACTAGATTTTCCTAATTAAACTATATTTTGAGAGGTATACCTGAGCTCTCAAGCCCGATGTACTTGATTGGAGGATCTGTCTGTTCTGTCCAGGATAATAAAAAACAGAATTATCGATAGCCAAAAGTACGGATTTTTCACACAAGAGCATCAGAACTTCATCATATTGATATTGAAGATTGAACATGCATACTATCTGTTAATAAATTTATGTTGGAAAAAAAGTCTAAGTAACCATTTCGATACGTTATTCATTATCCCCTGAGCATTTGACAAAAAAAACCAAATAAAGAAAGAAGCGCCAAGTCAGAAAAACTTCTATAAAAAAATGAGTAGAGGCAGGACCAAGGTACTTGGCGCAGTTTTTCGATTATCGAAGATCATTGCTGAGCATTATTCGATCAATTCAATCTTAGCAGTACTGACTGTTTCGTCATCCTGTTCAATGCGCCAAGTACCTTGGTCATGCCTCTACTCATTTTTTTATGGAAGTATTTCTGACTTGGCGCTTCTTTCTTTATTTGGTTTTTTTTTTTGTCAAATGCTTAGGGGATAATGAATAATGTATCGAAATGGTTACTTGGCTTTTTTTTTCAACAAAAATTCATTTTCTGTTTTTTTTTCGAGATTTCAGTAATTTTTTCAATATGATGACTTCAAAGGCGGATTGTTTTTTCCATACTGCCGTCACTTTCCCGAGCTCGGCAAAGCGAAAATTACTACGGAAAAATGTTGTCCGGGCTATCGTTATGCGGTTTTTCCACTGGTGATATACGACTATAACTAGGGGTGCGGCCGGTCTACGGAGTTATTGTTGGTTGCTCGTAAGCTCGCTCCCGAATTTGGGTGCGTTCAAGTCGGAGCGAACCATTGAGGTTCACAACTAAAACTTCCCGGTTCTCATCACTACATATATGCATTAAAAACAAAAAAAAAATGTTAAATGTCATTTGCTGATTCATTGTTTTTCGTTTTTTGAATGGAACACGAAAAAAATTTTTTCAGAAAAAAAAAATAGCAAAATAATTTCATTTTCAGAATGTTTTTTAGCATTTACCTCTTCTCAACCGCTTTAATTGATTCGGCTCCTGCGCGGGGGTCAGCGAAAGTAAAAAAAAAATAGAAAAAAAACATTTGAAGATTTGAAAAAAAAAACAAAAACAAAAATAATGCGATTTTTCATCTCATCTCTTTCCTCAGAAGCTGGAGAATGGCTGGACCAATTTTTTCCAAACTCCTTTCAGCTTCAAGTTCAATGAAGACGCTTCGATTGCGTCATTAATGATCTCGATCGCCTTATCCATTCACGAGATTTCGTTGGACAAAATTTTGGGCTACGACAGACATACATCCACACACACACACACACACACACACACACACACACACACACACACACACACACACACACACACACACACACACACACACACACACACACACACACACACACACACACACACACACACACACACACACACACACACACACACACACACACACACACACACACACACACACACACACACACACACACACACACACACACACACACACACACACACACACACACACACACACACACACCCTCTTGTAAATGATCGGGGCGTGTTGTGGAGACCTTGAAACGTGAAGATATGATGTCAATTCGAATTTTCATTTTCGGGGTGATTACAATAACTTCCCTATCCCGGGAAGTTAATAAATATAGTAAATTTGTGTTTTATACAATCGAAAAAAAAATTCGTAAAGAAAATTCATTACTACTGCCTTCATTTCATTCGTGAGTTTTTTTTCACACCTATATTATGTGTTGGACAAGAAAGGACATGTGTAACCGGGATCAACGAATTATGAATCTGTCGTTTTACCGACGGAGCCAACGTAATTGAGAATTAAGGATGATCCTAAGGTACCTTGGCAAATAATGGAGGTATTGAAAAAATTCAACCCCAGATAATCCCATGCTAGCGCATACATTTGATGAATTTTAGCAATTTTATTTATCAATAATGAATTTGGGTGGGTGGCTTAAATGTTCATCAACATGAAAGAAATAACTCCCTTAATCAGTTGAAAAAAACTCAAGAATTTTTTGAATATTTGCAGATTTGTATAAACATCCTTAAAGAAAATTAAAATATGTTTTTCCATACAAGTTCACGTCCTGTTACGTTCATTTCACGTTTGAAATTGAATAAGTGAATAATATCCAGATCGCCTCACTGTCACTCATCATTTAGCGCATACGCAAAGCTGAATTTTCATGCGAACACTTGGCCAACTTCAGGCTACTGCCAACTTTTAGAATTGATTCTGAGACGAAATAATCTCGTTTGCGATTCAGTGAAAAATTCGCGGTGTTTATTTTCGTATCTTTGTAAATACTAATAAAAAAAAAAAAAGAGAGCGTAGAAGCTACGCGACAGAAGTGAAACTTCATGGAAGACGATGTCGTCGCCCCTCCCCCCCCTCCACCACCGCAACAGGGAACATAGTTGTGCTGTGCGCATACCAATTCACGGCGCTGCCCCCTCCCCGATGGTGTCGGTCTTCCGTTGCATACGGATTTTCGTGTATTTCATTTCACACCCAACGCGCCTATAGAAGTTTCACTTCAATAAAATAATAACATTAATGTCAAGACGACAGGCGATTTATATGATAAAAGTAACGTTAGTTTCCGCGTAATGAGTGGCATTTTCATTTTATTGAAGATTTCATATACGGCGGTAGTGGAGGGGGTAGTTGTTTCGTGTATAGATACGCAGTAGCTGTCGGCCGGTTTTGTTTGAGATCGAGATCAAGTGGGATTGAGATTTGAAATGGTTACTTGGCCGATATACGCTACCGCGTATCTCGATGTACGCGAAGATTCCTCTTATTTCCGGCTGGTATTATATACTTTATGTCAAGTATAAACATTTCTTTGATCCGAAGTCATGAAGAATTTATTCAGTTAAAACGACGTTAATCATATAGTTTTTTGAACCATGTACTTATACTCTACGTGTCAGAAATTTTTTCTATCAGTGTAGGCCTTATGATTGGAAAGGTTTCTATTTTGTATGGGTGCAATCGGACCGGCAGTTCCGGAGATATTCGACTTCGAGTGTAAATCTACTTTGTTGAATATCTCAAAAACTATGGGGCCGATTACATTTTTTTTCTTTCCAAATATTCGTCACGATGTTTTCTATCTAGTTCAATCAAAATATGCATACCCCCCGTTGAAAGTTTTCGAGATATTGGCGTTTTTCTATTTTCACCTCTAAAACTCGCTCAGATGCTCTCTAATGCCACTTTAGTTCGGGCTAAAGTTTTGAAATTTGGGCTAGTAGTTAATATCATCAATTTCAATACCTGTGCAAAATTTTGGACCGATCTTTCCATTTGTCACTGAGATACAGCGACGCATAATGGTTTTTTTCATCAAATTTACGAGTTTTTTTTCTTCAAATCAGTGTACACATGATAACTTGAAAAATTTTTCAGATAAAATATTCAAATCTAATGAAAAATCAAGAAAAAAACTTTTTTGAAAAAACTTACGCCAAGTACTCGTTTCATTGCGTTGGAATCGGTAGAATAGTATTTGTTGAAAAATGAGATCCTGTGAACCCCAAAATTATGCAAATGACCACAAATTGTTCTGAAACATTGAAAAAATGAAGGAAATGAGAAATGAGCACCAAGTTTGCTGGAAACTATGAAGAATCGGTGAACGAAAAAAAAATGGAAAAAAAGTCAGGACCAACGTACTTGGCGCAGTTTTCAATGCTAATGTCAATCCTCATGAGAGTTTTGCGTTTTGTATCGAGCTTGGAACTCGGAAGATGCATAATATAGTTTTTTGGAAAACCACGCCAAGTACGTTGGTCCTGACTTTTTTTTCCATTTTTTTTCGTTCACTGATTCTTCATAGTTTCCAGCAAACTTGGCGCTCATTTCTCATTTCGTCACGGACGCCTCTGAAACTCAGTTCTACGACACGTTGGTAGGCCGCCAGGCAGCGCTTCACAGCGCTGCCCGGCGACCTACCAACACGTCGTAAAACCGAGTCTCAGAGGCGCCGTTGACAACAAATGTTGTTCGTCATTCGGCCGCTTCGCTCGGTCTCACTCTCGCTCGACTTGCTGCCCTCGCCTTCGGCTCGGGCAGTAACCGTCTCACTCGTCCGTGAGACCGCACTTCACGGCCTTATAACGAAAATAACCATTTCCTTCATTTTTTCAATGTTTCAAAACAATTTGTGGTCATTTGCATAATTTTAGGGTTCACAGGATCTCATTTTTCAACAAATACTATTCTACCGATTCCAACGCAATGAAACGAGTACTTGGCGTAAGTTTTTTCAAAAAAGTTTTTTTATTATTTTTCATTAGATTTCAGTCATTTTTTCAACATGCAATGAGAAAAAACTCGACTTGCACACTTCCGAGATTACATTTTAGATTACACCATAAATTCTCATAATTTTTTGAATTTTTTATTCATGTGTTTGCTGACTATACGTAATAACTTAATTAATTTATAATAAATTGAGTAATTTCCTCCAAACGATTTGCCTTCGATTCAAGCCCCTACTGAATTTTTCAATTGATATTAGTCATTACAGCTGCTAACGATAGGCCAAAAAAAAGAATAAATAATTATAACTGAACCATAAGTTCCTAAATAATAAAATGATATCCCTAAATTATCATAAATGATTCCCAATCGATATTAATTATTTTCATTGGAAAATAACTTGATCACCTGCTATGTGTCCGTGTAACAATGCAAGCCGACGGGAGGTGTCACGTGATACATAGGTATTACTCATTTATTCTTATTTGATTAGTTATTGACTTAATGAAACTTATTCAAATAGGGTTAATGACTTTTTTAGATTCACCAAATGATTTTTGACAAATTGGAGAAAAAGAAATATTTTTGTTGAATTTTTTCCAACTATATGGTTTTATCGTTTTTTAATTATTACTAATTAGCTATAATTTTCCACATTTTGAAAATGATTCTCCAAATTTGACTAAATCATTGCCTAAATATTTCATCAGTTTTTTTTTTGTAAATAGTCAATTTGTTTGTCAACTATGCGGCGGTCAGGAATGGGCAAGTAAATTACATAAGGTAAATTACTTGGTTTTGGACACGTCAGAAACAGGTAAATTACTTCAAAGGTTTCTGACAATTTTTGACACTGGATCATAATGGTCTATCGTCGCGATGGAATTTTTCGGAGAAAATTCATGAGTTTTCGAAAACTTTCGACAATCCTCTCCATTTTGATAATTATTGAAAGTCTCTTATGATTTTTCCAATAATTCTATCATTTAGACTCGTATTGAAAATATTTTAAACAGCTTGGAAAACCACAAAATTCTTGATGACTTTTTAACGAGCAAATTCTAAAAATATCTACATCGTAATGATTTTTCAATGTTTTTGTTATTCATTTTCTTTTATCTCTTATGTCCGAGCAAAGTCGAGGTGATCAGCTAGGCAGTAATGATAAAGAAAATTCATTAGAATGGAATTCAACTTACAAAACAACTCTGCCTAAGTACGTCGAATTCCAATCTAACAAATCATCATTTTTATCAATGATAGGTTTTCTCCGGTGAATAAATAGAATGAGAATAAAATCGAATGAAAATTATTGAAAAGCAATGTATCTGTTGCGGCTATTTTGGTAAAAAATTGCCATGTCATTTTGATGAGTGATTGATTCGTTTTGCTGGATTAATCACTAATGAGAATAATTTCAATCATACACGATTTGACTCAAAATATTTATCCCATGACATGTTCGGTCTTTATGTCAAAGAAAAAATGGACCACGCATCGATGTGTTGAAATGCGCTGTATTTTTATTATTTTTTCCTGGGGCTTTTTTTTCTACATCCTTACCGGATGGAAAAAAAAATATTGTTGTATTGCCGAAAATTCAATTGAAAGTTATGTTCAGAATTTTTTTGAGGAATATGTTTCTATGGAAAAAATGAGCATGCGCTTTTTGTGTATTTTAGCGCCATTAAATCAATAAGATTTCACTCATATGATTAAAAAAAAATTGACGCGGCTGTAGTGGGCGCGACAGAAGCTGTCGCGGCTGATACAGCCGTAAGTTGTTACGTGGATACGTCTATGGGATCTGTTCTTTCGTTCTTTTATTTCTTATATTATGAATAACTAATGTTGTATGGTCCACCTTGTGGTGGTTCAGTTTTCATCGAGATGAATTCGATTTAATCCCACTAATTCGTGGAAGATCTATGAAAATTTACAATCATTTAAAATATTTTGAGAGATTTCCAGACTTTTGAGAACATTCTAGAACTTTCTAGTAAATTTTAGCACTTTCCAGAAAATTCTAGAACTTTCTAGAATATTCTAGAACTTTTTAGAACACCCTAGCACTTTTTAGAAAATTCCAGAACTTTCTAGAACATTCTAGAAATTTTTAGAATATTTTAGAACTTTCCAGAACTTTTTAAAATTTTTGAGAATATTTTTGCATTTTGCAGAATATTCTAGAGCTTTCTTGAACATTCCGGAACTTTTTAGAACATCCTAGTACTTTCCAGAACATTCAAGAACTTTTTAGAATATTTTAGCACTTTCTAGAAAATTTTAGAACTTTCTAGAACATTCTGGAACTTTTTAGGACATCCTAGCACTTTCCAGAACATTTTAGAACTTTTTAGAATATCCTGGAACTTTTTAGAACATCCTATTTACCACGCGTTTATATGCGATCAATCATCGTAAGTGTTAAGTGTAATTAGGATGAAGAATAGAGAAACCTCTAACGTCATGATAATTAAGTTTGATTATTATCAACCGTCAATAACTTTGAGTAATCATCAATCGATAATTTATCCATATATCGTCGAGGCGTTAGTATAAGAAACACCTACTAGATGGCGTTAGTAAATAAAGATTTTTTCACAAAATGACACCCCAAAAATGAAACCATAGACGTATCCACGTCAAAAAAAAAAGAATAACTCGGTCTTCATAGCTAATACTTTCGTTTAAGTCAAATATCTGACCCTTATGCTTAATCTTATGCCATCTGCCTCATGTGATTCCATCCCCAGAGGATTTTTCCTATACAATTGTTTCAATAGCAAACTGAGTACCGCCAATCGTATCTTCTAATGTTTATGACAATTTCTGACATTTTGAACGTTTTAGACGTAAATTACCGGTATTTGACCATGTCACGTCGAAAACTTCCATTTGTGAGATATGCCCAACCCTGACGTCGGTCCATCAACAATCAAATCAATTCTGGAATCAATTTGTTGCGCCATCCGAGTCTACACTCCTCTCATGAGAAAGTGGCGCTGATGTCTTGTAAAATACTAGATGTGACACAGGTCCCTCGAGTTACCGACCGATTCACTAGAGTTTCGGTATAGTTCGATCCGTTTACCCTGCACTGATGGCAATCGCTGAACATGAAAAATAAAAACGCGATTGTGTTCATTTCATTGCTGCCAACTCAGTGACTCCAATGTGACCAATAACTTTCGGAGATAATAAAATTCGTGAAAATGTGCACAGTAGCTCGTTGCTATGCACATATCTTCGTTAATATTCAATTAATTAAATAAATAGTGACATCAGTGGAAAGCTGATATGCGATTTATATAGTGTAACTAAGGGCAGTTTCGTTGTAAGTGGTGACATTTATTTAATAGCCCCGAAAAAAGAATTGGAGGTAGTGGTAGGGGAAGTTGTGTCGTGTATAGATACTTGGTAGCGCTCGGCCTTGTTATGTGAGGTTATGAAACAAGTACTTGGCCGATACGCTACCGCCTATCTCGATTTGGCATGATTGTAGGCCTTCTTATAATAAAGGTTGGTATTTTGTATGGGTGCAATCGAACTTATTGATGCTATTTAGAAATTTGAAAGAAAAATTAATACATTTTCGGCCGTGGACTAGTTATTAATTATTATGACGAGCATTAGTGTACACAATCTGCGTGAGGGATAGTGGAAGGATTATGGATTAGGATTCAAAGGTCGTGTGTAAAGTGAATCTCGTGCGTAAAACTTCGTTTTACGCACTCGAATTTCACTTTACGCACGATCTTGAATTTTATGCACTCCGTGCACAAACCAAACACTTTGCCCTCCAAACGGTCCCTCAAAGCAAACTTTGGGCAGGTTTGCAAAAAATAGTATGTGTAACACGTACGTACAAAAAAGTTTCACTTTACGCACTAGTTACGCAATGTACTATTACATATCTATAATTCAAGACGCTATGATGCCCATTTGTAAACACTTTTCTTGATTATTCGACGCATTTATATTGAAACTAACTAAAAATTTATTCACTTGTCTAATTGTTTGTTAATTCCATTACTTATTAGTTCCTGTGAGATACCTACAGAAGGAGAGGGATAGAAGCAAGGGATGAAACGTTAGGGGTTAGGAGAAGGTGAGGAAGGGGGAGGGAGGAGAGCATTACAAGGTCTAGCCAGATTCTGAATGAAAATTAATCGTAAAGGATCTAATAGGTCTCATCAGATTTTGTACATATCTTCCTTGAACCTAACAACTACTAAAACGGTACATAACCAGCACAAATAAGGTCTTGAAAACAATGTGAAAAGAGACGTTTCAAAATTTGATTTATCCTTCTGAGTTCTCCAAAGGAATAGTATGTGGCAGGATTTGCCAGGTCCAAATATTTGACTCGGGTGGATGAATTATGTAAGTTGTTTTATTACATTTTATTTCTTATCAAAAAATCCCAGGGAAAAATTGTATAATAGCCAAGAAATATCATGAAAAAATTTAAACATGATAAATTGTGCACCCCTCGGGAAGCCCACTACAAATGGCATTGGTAGAAAGAAGAGAAAAAAAAGTTATTATAATAAAACATTATAAGGACGCATTTCTTCCAATGCTTAGCACCTGTCGCATAGGAGCTGCGACCTACTTGTTTTCACCTGACGCGCGCCCCTCGGGTGAATCTCAGGATTTTTATGGGTTTCTCTTTTCCGTGTTCCTGTAAAATTTGGAAAATGTATAAATACGAGGATTAAATTTGAAAAGTCTCGTGTTTAGGGTTTCAATCAGGGCTCAAATTGCAGCCTCTTCCCCTTCACCCCACCCTAATTGGATTTTCTGAAAAACCACCTTCATAAATGGAAAAAAAAGTGGCTCAGCTGTAGTGGGCGCGACAGAAGCTGTCGCGGCTGATACAGCCGTAAGTTGAGACGTAGATACGTCTGTGGAGCCTTTATTTTTTTTTGTTCTTTTATTCCTTATATTATAAAGAACTAATGTTGTATGGTCCGCCTTGTGGCGGTTCAGTTTTTATCGAGATGAATTCGATTTGGTTCCACTAATTAGTGGAAGGTCTATGAAATTTACAATCATATAAAAGATTTTGGGAGATTTCCCGACTTTTGAGAACATTCTAGAACCATTTAGAATATTTGAGCACTTTCCAGAAAATTCTAGAACTTTTTAGAACATTCTGGAACTTTGTAGAACATCCTAGCACTTTCCAGAACATTTTAGAACTTTTTAGAGTATTTTGGAACTTTGTAGAATATCTTATTTACTACGCGTTTGTTTGTGATCAACCATTGTAAGTGTTTAAGCATAACCAGGATGAAAACAGAAAGACCTCTATCTTCATGGTAATTAAGTTTGATTGTCATCATCCGTCAATAACTTTGAGTAATCATCAGTCAATAATTTGTCCATGTATCGTCGATAAGTTATCAAAATACCAACACCTATTAGATGGCGCTGGCGCATAGTGGCCATTTCTCAAAATGATACCTATAACTTTGAAAATGAAACCATAGACGTATCCACGTCAAAAACAGGAGAGTTTGAAGTTCATAACTCTTGGTAACATATAGTTGTGTTTGAATTGATGCCAAGTTGATTCAGTGCCTCTGCCTATGTCTCGACGCGTCGATTAGTGCTTGGTGAGATAGTTGACAGGCAATAACTGGGGCGATGACCTTAAACCTGCATTGTTGTTTCTCAAGTCCAAACCTTACCGTTTGCAATTATTTATCTATCGTTAATTTCACTAAATTCACAATTTTTTTTTCAACTACCCGGGTTAGGGAAGTTATTGTAACCATGCCGAATATACAAAATTGATTTTTAAATATATTTTCACATTTCAAGGTCTCCACAACACTCCGCTATCATTTTCAAAATTATCTACGCGTGTGTCTTTTTACCTCTAATCGTCTCGTCTCATTTCCCTCGCGGAACCACCGTTAGTTATTACTTTGCGAGGGAGGTCTCAGCTTATTGCTCTTCCTCATTATGCCCCTAATGTACGTCCCTCTATCCTACTGAGATGTTGTGTGTGGGTAGAAGGTTCCAATAAGTTCTCCGTCTATTCTGCAGCTTTGCGCTGACGTTCCTCAATCTTACGCTCCTCCATAACTTCTGTGAGTGTTTTACTCTTTGTTCGCTCCCTTTCTATGTGACGAAGTTCCTGAAGGACTTCAGTGGCACATGAGATTATTACTTCCCAGGCCGCACTCGATGAGAGCATAGCTTTTATCAAGAACTCTGGGTGGATCTTCTTTTTTAGGACATTCTTCGAAGTGCTGCGTTGAGTGTTGAATCAAGGACACGTAAATAACACGTGCTCCGCATCTTCACTGACTCTGGGGCAGGACGGGCAATCTGGAGAATCCTCATGTTTAAACCGATGAAGATATTCACGGAAGCAACCGTGTCCAGACAACATCTGGGTTAGGTAATAGTCGACTTCACCATGTTCATGGCCCAGCCAGATATCCATCTGTGGAATAAGTCGGTGTGTCCATCTACCCTTTCTAGAAGTATCCCACAGTAGCTGCCATCGGCAGTGTGTGTGTGTGTGTGTGTGTGTGTGTGTGTGTGTGTGTGTGTGTGTGTGTGTGTGTGTGTGTGTGTGTGTGTGTGTGTGTGTGTGTGTGTGTGTGTGTGTGTGTGTGTGTGTGTGTGTGTGTGTGTGTGTGTGTGTGTGTGTGTGTGTGTGTGTGTGTGTGTGTGTGTGTGTGTGTGTGTGACCAAAATTTTGCCCGACAATTCCCCCCGAACCAACAGTCCGATTTAAATTCTATTGCCGCCAATCGACGCGTATTTATGAGACTTAGATCTGATTAGATTGTGAATAAGATTGTCTCATCAATTTTCAGGTTTTTTGGCAAAAAGTGGTTGAAAAACGCCAAAAAGTGTCTTTTTATCGAAGATAACTTTCGGATTCTTTGTGAACCTTTTTTCGGATATAATTGTTCAGTTTTTTCCACTTTTCCACTTTTTTTTGGTCGGGAAGTTATTAGTGCGACCCGGCAAGGCTTACACACGTATTCGGGAGCGAGCGCAGTGAGCGACCAACAATGCCCTTGCAGTTTCTAACAAACTCATCCCAAAGTCTTCTATCTAGATAAATGAAAATATTTATATCCCTTCTCACAAAGTTTTCGAGATATTGCCAATTTTCAATTTTTCCCTCGAATTCTTTGTTTATCTATCCCATCATATATAAAAAATATATAAAATATATTATTATTACTGTTATGATTATTATTATGATTATTATGATTATTATTATTATTATTATTATTGCGAGAATAAAGAGGAATTATTGAGTGGACGTGTGGCAAAGCAGATCTGATTAATTTTAAGTACTTTTCCCCCGTACCACACACACCGGCGTAACGTACAGAGATTCGAAAATAACCCGGTAATAGCTCGCTTAGCCGTAATCAAGGTTCCAGAGAGTACCACAAGGACATCAACACCTGCAGAGCAGTAGTATCCCGACATCGCTAATTCACCACTCATTCCAAATAATCCAACATTAGCCTCCACAACATACTAGACCCTCGTGAATACGGCCCTGGTCTGAAAAGGGGGCACTCAGGAGTAATATCTCCGGAGTCATCAATGAGAGAGAGAGTGAGAAGAAATTGAGACAAATATACGTGAGATTGGGAGAGATCAAGAACTGACGAGTCAGCTGACCTCTGGTTGACCGGAAGCTGGCGCCATCTGGCCAGATGAAATGCCCGGAATAACGACGTTGTTGGAACGAACATTACTCCGTTCTCATCTACTACAGCATACACGTGTTACGAATATCTCTTGTCGTTGTTCTTATAATAATTTTCTGTGGAATAAACTCGCGAATTTAACGTCTAAACTAACGGGTATTTCGTGTGCCCATAGCACGCGTTGGTCGTGTGGCCACGGGGCCGCCATCTTATTGCGCAGTAGAATTAAAGTGATACTGCATAAATTACTGAGTATTTACAAGCCGGTGTGAGTGGGATTAGGGGAAGTATTAAATATATTTAGTTTTAAGGGGGTAAATACCGTTGATAATTAAGGTAATTTAGGCCGCAATCAGATAATTTTCGTGGTTCGAAACCACAGATATTTTCGAGTTAAAAGAGGGAAAGAGTGAGTGGGAAAGAGGGACTCAGAGAGAAGGGTGCCTCCAAAGGAGAGCGAGAGAAATAAAATTCGATAGATCCGCGTAAAGAGGCATCGGAAGCCCACAAGTGTCCCACGTGGACACTTGCTCGTCGCGCTTCCCCCTTCAGTGGGGGAAAAATAGGCATAGGAAATCTGCAGCTGTTTGAGGCACCTCTTTCTCGCGTGAAGACTCCTCGCGCCGTCTTACTCACTCAGACATCAAGATATACTCTTGTATTGTATCGAGTCAGTCATCCCGGCTATTCCGGAGAGATTTGTGTACAAATGAGGGTTATTGATGGGAAGGGTTGCTGAGTGGGTGAGTCTCTGTCTTGATGTCGGATGGAATCATTATTAACAAGAGAGGAAATTAATTATCAATATATCGAGATCTCAGTGACTTTATTTTATTGCGTTATTATTATTTTTTCCATAATTCTGGAGACGTGCGAATAGTGTAAGCTGATCAGCCGGGTATTCGAATTAAGTTTATTTTGATTTTATTTGATTTCCCCTCATTATTATTATTTTGCACCGAGAAGACGGTCGAGAAAGCAAACACCTGAGGGTAATTTATTTTGTATTTTTCATTTCTTTCTTTTTGACTCTCAAAGAATAAACTGAGCCTCTATTCTGAATTCTTGGACTTTTCTTTCTGCTGTGCTCAACCTATCTTTCTTTTTCATGAGTTTACATTAAAATTATTGGTTATCGCGGGCTCCAGCAACAATAAATTGGTACGCTGGGGCATTGCACCCGCGCCTTTTCGGGTGCGACAAGAGTCCCTTGGGACTCCACCCCAAAGTCCTATACCCAATACAAAACCCCCACAGGCACTAGTAAAAATTAGTATAGAGTGCCCTGTGAAATTATTATTATCATTATTATTATTATTATTATTATTATTATTATTATTATTATTATTATTATTATTATTATTATTATTATTATTATTATTATTATTATTATTATTATTATTATTATTATTATTATTATTATTATTATTATTATTATTATTATTATTATTATTATTATTATTATTATTATTATTATTATTATTATTATTATCGTTCGCTCCCACTCCAATGCACTCAAAGCAAAGAACGAGCTTGCGAGCGACCCACAATATGGCGTAGACCAGCCGCACCTTTAGTTACGATTCAATTTATAATTGAGTTGGGGACAATTACTCATGGCATTGAGGTTTATTCGTTCATTGGTATGAATTTGGAGATGGAATCAATTGAACGTAAATAGTACAGGGATCGGCAAAAAATCAATATTACATTAGTAATAATAGGTAGGACAATTTCCATTACTCGATCAATCAGTAATGAAAGATGAGACAATTCCCACTCCCTGATTAGTGAGTACTGAGGCGTGGAAAAATTCTCATTACCCAAGTCATCAGTAATAAAAGTGGCATAATGTGATTTGACATGTACATACAGAGACACACACAAACAGCCTTTTTTGGAAATAGCCCAGGAAATTCGGGGTGACCTTAAGGCCTCCAATTAATTGAAATGTGAAAAATTCGTAGAAAATGTATTTCCCTAGCGCGGGAAATTAAGCGGGTATATTCATAATCCATTATCGACTGGTTATTAGGAGATTTCTAAGCATTCGAAGCCCGGAACAACGGGACTAATGACCTTCAAAAGCTCGGCTTTGCCTCGGCCTACAAACTCACAATCGCCAGAAAAGTTCTTCACGGCCTCAGTGACGAAATCTACTATTTTTTTCTATTTTCTCAAATTTTCTGATAAATTTGTCTCTTTGAACGGAAAAAATATGATTGATGGAAAATATATACGGTGAAATGGGAGTAGGATAAAATTCGATGATTTTTACCGAAAATTATTTGACTACAATAAAAATTGACCGTGGACCCTTAAAAAAAACCTAGACGGAGAAAAAAAGAGAGCGTAGAAGCCACGCGGCAGAAGTGAAACTTCATGATAGACATCTTCATCATGTCGTATGATTTTTTCAATATTTTTTCTTCAAACTTTTCAGCATAATTTTTTCTCTCACGACAATGTTGAAAATAATGAAGTTCTACTGGTCAAGATGGGGCTGGTACTTCGGGATTCTGTATAAGTTCAAGGTTAATAATTTAGAGCAATTAAGTAATTTGAAAATTCCAGATACTTTATTCCAAGTCCATCTCATCATCCTCTACAAATAAAATTATTGGTTTGCGGTAACTGAAATACGAAACGAAAACTCTAGATTGAAATCGGTCTAGAAATCTAGCGAAAACTGCATCAATAGTCATTCCGGATTTCGTTGTCGCTTCTGCAGGGTCATTCATCATTTGTGATTGAAGTTTTCCATGGAGGAAATCAATTAAAGGTTCTGACTCTCGTGATGCAAAGTTCACATTGAAATCCCCACTGAGAATCATGGGCATTGTGCCAAGTTCAGGATCAACGCGCGGTGCGAGATCCACTGTATATCCTGCTCAAGATCGCTTAATACATTTGATGATATCTGTAACCGAGTGGTTTGGAGATATATATATGGCAACCATCAGAATTTTCTGCTGGCTCTCCGTGGTGCACTCAGCAATACATATATCTCCAATGGCTGAAGTATTTACCGACAGAGTATTTGTTTCTTGCAAATTGATATTTAAACGAGGAGTTACAATATTAGTGTTGTTACCCCTATTTTTATAAACTGCCACTCCTGCTGCCCGAACGTCGGGGCATTTGAAACGTACAACACAATCAAAATTGGGTATGTCAGGATTGTCTTCGTCCTTCAGCCAAGTTCCGGAAAGAATCAATATGTTTGCTCGCTGCATCACCACATCCGTAAGATCCGCCTTGTGGGCTCCGAGACTTTGACAATTCAAAGAACGTATTGATAATCCTCTTCGATTACTGATGAAATCCAGAAGCACTCTGTCTATTGTGACCAATTTATTCAAGGCAAGTCTTCGGAACTCTTCTTGCAAACTGATCATCGATCCCGGAGTTCTTCTTCCATGATAGAACGTTGCATCGTTGTCCTGGGTTACAATGTAGAGTCCCTCGATACTCGTAACACGGAATAACGCAACATATAATGACTGCTGAGAGTGATTTTTGTGATACTCATATACGATTTCGTCGAACGTGCCACCTTGGGATTTATGAATCGTGATGGCACAAGCAGGTACTAATGGGAAATGATTCCTCTTTGCGACAATGCTTTTATTTTTATTCAATGGGATACTTGATGTTCTTCTCGCTATTGGCACTGCAGATCGCTGGATATTGTTCGCCATCATATACGTAGCAGCTTTTTTCCTGATCTTTTCACCAGTCTTTGAAGACTCGGGGAATTCTAACCAAACACGTGTCACATCTCCGTCTTCGTTCTGTTCAATCCGTATGAGTTTCTCAACAGCGCCGTTTGTCAAACCATCTGAGACCCAATGTTTGTTGTAATTATGTATGATTTATTAATGACGAATGTTATTTCGTACGGTAAACCACCTCTATCAATAACTGACTTTTTATGTGAATTTTGATGCACAAAAGCTTGTTGTTCTGCATTATGACAGCCAACATGTACGTCTTTGGCAACAGAAAGTATTTTATCATCAACACGATTCAAAACCCTTTGGTTATACTCGTTCACAGAGTTATTCGTGAGAAACAGACGTATTCCATGCGGACATCGTCTCTCTGCACCTGTTTTAGTGAAGAAACGGGATTCAATAAGATGTAATTCATCATCATTCAATAAGAGGTCGTTACCAATCTTAGTCAGCAGCAATGAAAACTCCTGATTAGCTTGCCGCATGACTTCACTGAGCTCATAAAACTTGAGGCCACGCCATAACACAGGACCTATCATCCGCTGCTTAATCGACTTGTATATTGGAGTAGCCCGAACTGGTGGTAGTTGCCGTAAATCCTCAATCAGAATGATATCCAATCCTCCAAAGTTAGTATCAAAATTACCTGTGATTTGCTTCAATCTCGAATCAAATTATGCTAGTAATTCTGCCCCAATCATACTTATTTCGTCAATGATTATGACTCGAATATACTTGAACAAAGCTCTGTATTGCTGAGCAACTTCAATAGATAATTGCAGTAATTTTGAGAGCGATATCTTCAGTGCAGTATGAACCGTGGTCCCATCTATTGCTACTGCTGCTTTACCGGTTGAAGCACAAGTGATGCAAGTATTACGGTATCCATCGGTCTGAGTGAAGCGATTGTAAATTTCCATGAGAAGCTTTATCACAAAAGTTTTTCCACATTCAGCCGGTCCTGTGAAAAATACTTGGAATGGAGAGCGATTGGAAGAAAGGAGATTGTATATGACTTGAAGCAGTAGTCCTCGTTGTTTGTGGTTTGCGTTTCTCATTAATTCACAGAACTCTGCATTAGACATCAGATTCTCTCTCCTTTTCGCAATAGCCCCAAGTTTATTTAAAGTGGCGAGACGAAGATCCAGGTTAACCTCTCCATTTTCATTATTATATAAATGTTCAAACGGGTTGGCTTCGGGGAATCTGTTGGCTACGTCCCGGATTTCTGATTCATCATCATCAGGACCATCTTCGCGACATATTTCCCGCCATATCTCGATAGTTTTATGGATGTCCAAGTTAGATGAAAACTCCTTGTGATTTTGAAGAATTAATTCTTCATTTTCATCGTAGATTCTGATGAACTTCATCTCTGCCAGAATGTTCTCCTCTTCACTTCTGAATGGAAAGTTAAGAGAGCCCATTTCTCGCTTGTACTCATTGAAATCCGTAGCCATATCGTAATTGCGATATCGAATAACCCGTAGTTCTTTGCGCTTGCTATAAGTTTTCAGCATTGGCAGTATAACGAGTCACAAATTGTGCCAGTGTTATGTCTTCCATATCGTCTGGTCTCTTCTCATACTTATCGTACCAATTTTCTTTCCAAATATCCGTTGAATCTTCACCACACTCCATTTGATCTAATTCTTTCCGAGTCTTCTTAATTCGTTGTCGTTCGATGGGCCACACTGTTGGTATGTAAATAATGATGACAGAGCTTTTAGATATCGTCTCACGTAAAAGATACCAGGCAGCTTCCTGGCTAGTCAATTCAACAGAGTTGATCATATCAACACTCATCTTCCTTGTTATCTCGACAATGTCAAACTCTGGGTGTTCATCCATGATTTCTACAATCTTACGTTGCAAGTTGCTAATACCTCTATTCGTTTTGTTTACATATTCCACAACATATGCAGTACATGAATATTCCTCTGTGCTGAACTGTATGTCTATATTCGACACTAAAACATTGAAGATGAATGGGTTGAAGGGATTATGCCATTTTTCTGTGGGCTGTCGTTTCAAAAAAACTCTCGGTCTAGTTATCCCTGCTCGTAGTATATTCGTATAGTCTTCATCCGAAGCTACATTATTTTGTTCATAAAATTCATCAATATCTGAATATTCGTTATTTTCCAAATTGAGTCTGAGGCTTGCGTAACATTTGGCATAACTACCAAACCCAGCATCTGTTTTTTGCATTGGAATTAATATAACTGTTGATCGGCTTGGCATGAAAGGTGCTTCGAATCTACACTTCTGAGGTTTATCTGAGACGACTCTTTTGTAACAGGTGAACGTATGTTAATGAGCTTGTAGTTTGATATTCCCTGAGGCTTCTACTGCTGAAACGGAAATTAATTGATCAATCAATGCTATGGCATCTTCTCGGTCTGTATTCAGCGCATCCCCCGGTGCATTGTCCAGCCACAAGAGTATATGAGCATGAGGACTCCCACGATGTTGGAATTCGATGCGCTTGAAATAATGTACTACACGATATCGTCCAAATGGGCTGCATTTCTTGGACTGCAGGATAGCCATCAAAACGTTGACCAATTTATTAAAGTGAATAGCACAAGTTACGGCATCTTTATTCACAAGTGTACTCTTCTGTAGATAATCCAACTCCGCTGCTGCTTCTTCAGAAATTTCAAGGCCATTACGCTTCAATTTGTACAGTGTCTGCAGTAAATTCTTCCAACTGATTTCATTGGCACTGAGAGTAAGAAACATCGTTGGTTTCCCAAGTTGTCTGATCATAGCGAAAAGATCTCTTTTTCGCTCTGCCTAATACCATGTAGAGTTTGGGATAGCGCGTAAAAAGGCGAGGTTACTCTCAATACAATTTATTTATTTATTTATTTATTTATTCATTTATTCATTTATTTATTTATTTATTTATTTATTTATTTATTTATTTAATTCTGTGTACCGACCGAACAGCCTATAGGCCAATTATAGGGTCAAATCATTGATACAGAAAAAGAGTATATAAATTGAGAATAAATTTAAGACAATACAAAGCTATTTGCAGGTGGCGCAGAGTACAATAGTATTTCAATAGTAAGAGCACATGTTTATATTTATGTAGGCCTTAATGATTTAACATATTCAGTAGCATATTCAGGTGCTTTAACATATTTAGATAGAATGGTACATGGTATCTGGATTTCTGGTTAGGGATTCTTATAGGCAGTTGTTCCAGAAATTGAGGAGAATCGATGAAGTCTCTTATTAATTTAACAATGAATATAATTTTAGATTTGAGGCTTTCGCGGCCATGGTTATTGGAAAATTCATTGGCTTCCGGATGGATGCCGCGTTGGTTTTCAACATTGTGCCGACGTTTCGCAAACATTGCAGTCTGCATCTTCAGGGCTAAGAGCTCTGATTCTGAGCTCCTGTGTGACGGGGTAGTCCTTTTATGACTCCTCATGATGGTGGGGCTAGAGGAGTGTGGTGGGGGAAGTCAGCCAATCAAATGTCTTTAATTGATCAGCTGATCAATTAAAAAACCGGGAGGACAGTCTTCCAAATAGGGTTCACCTGATATCCTGTGTCCCTGTTCAGGTTGTTGGGATTCTTGTGGATCTCTAGGCCTTCTCGATATTTTCTTTCAAAATATCCTTTAGACCTCGCCAACATTTTGGCCTGGTCATATCTGATGGTGTGACCAGTGTTCATATAATGTTCCGCCAGGGCAGACTGTACATTGTGACCATATTTGGAACACCGTTGGTGTTCTTTGATCCGTGTACTGATCCTCCTCCGGGTTTCCCCAATGTACACTTTTCCGCATGTGCAGGGGATCTGATACACTCCTGGGGTGCTTAAGAGTGGTCTCTGATCCTTGGTATTGGGCAACATCTGTCCAATCTTTGTTGGTGGTTGAAAGATCGTTCTGATGTTGTGTTTCCCCAGTACCTTGCTCATGCGGTCAGTCGTTCCTCTTACGTAAGGGAGAAGAGCCATCTTAGGTCTATCCTGGTTGACCTCAGGAGAAGCCTCGGTGGGAGAAGAGATGTTTTTCTCCAACCTTTGTTTGATCCATCTGATCTGTTGGATCTTGTACCCGTTGTTGCTCAAAGCTGTCTCCAGGTGCTCTATTTCGCTGTCCAGGTTGGAAGGTTGGGAGATAGTGAGGCCTTTGTACATCAAAGAGCTGATGACAGAGTTCTTCTGGGAAGGGTGATGGTGGGAGTTGGCATTGAGGTATCCCTTCCAAAAATATCGAAAATCCTTTTATACAACAGTTCACACATGATATTAACATCAGTAGAATTCAGAAGAGCACCCCAGTTTACCTCAGACAGATGTTGGAAGATAATATTAGGATCAACTTGAAATGAAATTATATTTTCGTCACGGACGCCTCTGAAACTCAGTTCTACGACACGTTGGTAGGCCGCCAGGCAGCGCTTCACAGCGCTGCCCGGCGGCCTACCAACACGTCGTAAAACCGAGTCTCAGACGCGCCGTTGACAAAAAAATGTTGTTCGTCATTCGGCCGCTTCGCTCGGTCTCACTATCGCTCGACTTGCTGCCCTCGCCTTCGGTTAGGGCAGCAACCATCTCACTCGTTCGTGAGACCGCGCTTCACGGCCTTATAACGAAATAGTAGATTATGTTACAAGGGCCGATGAGCGCGAATCGGTGACAATGGCCATCGGCGACAATGGCCATCGGCGCGGATTATGACATATTTGTCGCAAAAATACTTATCAGGCCGTGTAACATACGCTATTTTATGTTACGAGGCCCGTCCAACCGAGTTCTGAGAAGCCCGAGGGCGATAGGTAGCAGCCCTAGGGCCGCTAACTGCTACTTATCACCCTAAGGCTGCAAAGAACGAGGTTAGGGCGGGCCCAAGTGACATAAATAACCATTTGTGGCTGGGTTAGCTACATCCACCCCAATGAACTGCTTAGCTCTCTCAACTTCAGTGATTTTAATTATTAGGGTAGGGTGGTGGATACTTTTTTTTAGAAAGGGATTAACACATCTTTCAACAGAGCAATTAGAACCATAAAACACTAAATCCAATAAACGAACGTTTAGATTGAGAACGTTATTAAACTGATATAGACCAGCCTGTATGGCAAATGCATTGATAATGTCAGCCTGGGGACATTTCTCGATTGAGTCACTTTCCACAAAATTAGTACAATTAAAATCCCCAAGAATAAGACATTTCTTCTTATCAACACATTTGAGTAAAGCTAGACTATCCAGATAATCAGCTAAGACGTTAATATTCGTATTAGGTGGTATATAAATAACAAAAATACACAAATGACCAGATTCAAACAAAATTTCAGCACAAACCGTTTCAATAGTATTGAACATTGAGTTTAAGTCTTCAGTATTAATCACCGATGAATTGATGTAGCTCCTAATCGCCAGCAAAGTACCACCACCAGTTTTTTTCTCCGGGTTGATACGATCACATCTGTATACATTGAATAGATTAGTATCAAAGAACTCAGCAGAATAACATTCCTCGGAGAGCCATGTTTCCGTGATGGCAATACAGTCCTCCTCAACTAGAGTAGAATAAATTCTAATAAAGGCAGATTTGCTATTCATACCACTTACATTTTGATAGTAAATACTGAAATAGTGCAAAGATGGCTTTAAAGAGTTAGATTTCTCGGCTGAGTAGTTCACTACTGACAAGGATTTGCACGAGGCTGAAACGGAACAATCCTCGGGACCCCGTTTCGGGTTATGATTCTTAAATTTGCATTGTTTTTCTACTATCCTTTGTTCTAGCTTTTCCTTCAGCTGCTTGAACTGTTGCCTTTGAAATTCCGTTTGATCTGGCAATACCATGATTTTTCTGAGCGTAGCAGAGGCAGTCGGGAGGTTTCTTTTCCGAGACGCTATCTGAATAAAAGAGGTAGCTTTTTCATATGATGCAAAAGTCAATTTCAGTGGCCTTGGATGAGCTAAATTCTGAGAATATTTACCTATTCTACGGTGGCTGATATTTTCCATTGGTTGATCAAATGAGAGCTTGTTGAATATACGTGTAATTGAGTTCAAGTCAGCCATCAACTTCTGATCATTATTACCATTTTGTTCCTCTGATAAGCCAAATACCATCACATTCTGCCTACGGGATAAGCGATCCTCGACCTCATTTAGACACTGAGCCATATGATTTGCACTGGATACTGCAGGTTCCATAGGGTTGTTTACTTTCCCTTTCAGTTCAACAAAATTATCATCCATCCTGTCCACATCATTGGAGATTTCATCAAGTCGAGTGTTGGCATTAGCTTCAATGCCATCAATTTGCGAATTGACATCAGCAATCTCATTGTTGTGTCTCACATTGTTGTCATTGACTGTCGCTTGCAAGTTGGAGACTGTTTTCCTCACATCATGAAACTCATGCATTATTTCTTTGCGCAAACCATCAATTATTCCACGCACCGAGTTATCTAAATGAGTCTTCAGTTCACCAACCACTTTTGTACCAACTTCATTCACCAAATTGGAGTGTTCATCATCTGTCAAAACAACTTTGGGGTTCATTGGAGAGGGTTTGTTATTTCCATCACTGTCTGTAACCTCTTTTGTACCACAACACTTCTGATATCCACCATTCAATAATTTCTCCGTTTTAGCAGCATATGAGGGGTGATAAGCACGATTACAAAGTGCACACCGATGCCTATCTCTCACCACAGCTCTGTTGCAAATTAATCAAACATCAGAGATAACTGCACCGATGGGGGTGATAGGTAAGTGTGGTGTGCCAGCATTACACAATGGAGAGGAACCAGAGGGATCCACATTAGTGACAGGGGTTACAGCAGCACTCATTGTTGATATGTTAATCACAGAAGATAAAGTAGAGAAGTCATAACGAAAATGGGTCTGTATATGTAGGACTGGACGCCAGGAGATTGATAATCATAATAATAGTGAGGAGCAAGTTGGATTTAAAACACTCAATGACACCAAAGAACCACCATCCGCAACGAGAAAAATATCTCAGTTAGTAGTAAAGAGTCACAGCAGCTCAACAAATCACAATGCAATCAATTGAAGTCTAATTTAATCACCTCTAACACAGTTTATATATGGAGCAACCGCAACCAACAAGACCATACAATGCGCCACCTAGCGAAATTCAATTCAACAATTATTAATATAATCCTCTGATTCAATTTGTTGTCTAGTGACGGTCGTGTTCTTACCAACATGTTTGAAAGCAATCGTAAGGCTATCTCGCATTCTCAATCTCATAATTTTCATGCCTATGTATAACAAATGATAGGGAGTAACTCCACGACGATCAAATCGTCTCAGTTCGCTTGTAGCCATCATGAATGGTATAACGCGTACACCCTCTCTGAATGTTCGGAATTGCCCCAGATAAATAGCAGGAAAAGATTGTAATGAATTGTTTGTCTCTGATGTCGATAAAGTAGGTATCTAGATATTCAAAAATTTTAATATCGCACGATACGACTAATTTTGAATATCTCAATGGAGATACGCCTCAAATACAATCTGTGGGCCTCGAGACGACGCTAGAGAGCCTGTTCGCTCTCTTGCTCCCCGACCATTGTACTGAGCGCATGTGCCTCAAGTCTTGTCATTTTCATTTCTCATTTTCAATCATATAAATATATATTGGGTACCCAAATATTTCGTGTGGAGCAGAGCTATTTTTTCTCTATATATATCCAGATAAGTACTTATCATTCAATATTATTTCTCATCTGATAAATGAATATTCATAAAATATCATTTGACTTGATATTGTCTAACGTATAATTTCGAAGTTTAACAAATATTTTTAAGGATATTATGGCGTGATTTGGGGGGGTTCCAAAAATGCAGAGAAAAATCTGAAATTTTTCATAAGTATTCTCTATAATATTCAGGAACTGTATAAAAAATTTCAGATTTTTAGCAAGCCTAGTTCCAACGTTATTAATTTATAAAAAAATGCCATTTAACATGGGCTCTTATGGAAAAATCGTAAAAATGGAAAAAAAAAATAGAAAAAATGCAGCCAATGATGCAAAATTTGGTACACTGAAGGGATCTATTTTTATGAACCTATTGGAAAATTTTTTATATTCACTTGGAGAACTGTTTATTAATAATGATCGAAAAATTGGTAAAAAAAGGAATTTCAGCGCGCGCAACTCGAAATGACGGCAACATCGCTATGAACTACCGAGTAGCGGATTGACGCGGCTAATTCAAACGCATACGAGGGAAGAGTCGTGCATTCTCTTTTGTAAATATATCCGTTCAATGAGTGTAATATATGGAGAATAATTAATAGAGATAAAATCAGATCTTGATGAAATGATATCAATTCAAGTATCAACAATATTTATTCGAAATGGTAAATGTTGATGGACAATACCATGAGCATAAGCAATAACAGTTACACTTACATATATTTGTCAATCATGATCAACATGGTTGCATTTTTTTTTTGAGAAAATCTTTTACTTTTTCGACTAGTTTTCCTTGCTTAGGAAGTCAAGAATTTTCTCGATTGTTCTGACTTGAAATTTAACTTCTTTGCTTTGGGTTTCGAGGTTGCCTTTCGAGGTTAAACCCAGGACAGACAGGGACTGTTTGGAGCACCACTCGCGTGTTGGACAGATTATGCGATAGTACGCAATGAGGACACTTCGCGTATTAAAAAGATAAACGGATTAACATTATTGTTAAATTCAAACATTTATATTAAATGTGACATGAAAAAAAAATTAAAATTCACGCGAGAACAAAACTAACCCTCAACCACTCAGCTGAACACGTCGGCACTGCCAACTCAGGCCACCAAAATAATCGCTAGTTTCGACGTTGCCACTTTTTCCACGCCAGTAAATTATTTTCATTTTATAATAAAGAAAGTTTAAAAAAATTATTAGATGGGTTTGACATGTCGATAAAAAATAGTAAAGTTATTAAAAAAATTAATTTTCTCATAGAACTCTTCAAATATGATAAAATTAATTGATTGAAAAGTCAGAGTTTTTTCGTTCAGCGATTGGTTCTCTGCAGGAGAACAATAGAGTCCCCTCCGCCTCACCTCCTACATGCTAACCCCGCCATAATATCCTTAATGACAAACTGGCCAGTATTATAGTAAATTTTGTTAGAAGATTTTTCTTAATAATATTCATTTTGATATTGACAAAAAAGGACAAAGAAAAGGAAAAGATAATTATTATTGTTATTGATTGAGTGATATAGCCGAAAATTGAGATTAGTTCACGACATGTGTGAGAATTTATTTTGGATTATTTTTATATGTGAAATTAGAGAGTTAAGTTGAGATAAAAAGCTATTGACGAATAACTGAGTATTAGACAAAATCCTATTGGATGTATTTATATAATTGGCTAAATGAAATAGAAGAGTGAGGTTTTACAAGTTAATGATGTGCATATATTTATTGGCATTGAATTTATTATCTACTGACACTAAATAATTGTTATTAATTCAAATACACTCTGGAACTTTAAAATAAAAATTAATAAATCAAATAAATAATATTACAAGATAATTCTTCGGCATGTTCATCGAATAGCAGACTCTTCGGTAAATTATTCTCTCCTGGTGCAATGCGTAGGTATTTCTCATCATTCCATAACACAGTGTGTTGTTGAGCGGTGAGGCTGTCTCCAATAGGGATGTGTTCACTCATGTCATCGAGAGGAATTTGATCAGCGTTGTCAGCAGCATTGAAGAAAGGCTCATTCATGGTGACATCATACAAGGTATATAATGGTGAATTTATTAAATATCGTAACCAGACTTTTATTGTCCGTTTATTGATCAAACCACTGATGTAACTTGATCTGTGAATTCGTTTACGTTTGATATGGACATTTATAGCATGATCATCATCAATATTTCGTGGTAACTGATGAACCATTGTATCTACAGATACTTGCACATTAATTACCTGTCCATAAATTCCGTATTGCCCATTCACGTGCCTCAATCGTCTGATCTGCATAAAGAGTATTCTTGGAGTAATGAGTCTCTCTGATACCAAATCTAGTGGGGGTAAGTGATCGGGCAGCTTTGGATATTTGAAACCGTTATAGGTCGACATTGCGGAGATATCGTTCTTTTTCATAGCTTGGCTGCAAGTGTAACATGACCTGAGATTTTTACGATCGATTTGTGGTAAAATTATATTCAAAATCCCTTCCTGTTCTGGGATTGAAGCCTTCAAGTCGTCTCTGAACCATAATCTATCACAAATGGAACACGCGTGGCCGAACGGATTATTTGTGAATTTTTTGGTAAATTCCTAATGAGCAGTTTTATTTCTGAGATAACAACTGTATGGTAAACTCTGCTCAGGACTCAATGGACGCACATTCGTTGGTCCTGGTTCCCCTTGGACTGGAAATGAGGGGTTAGGATCGAGAACGTTATTTTGAATATCTACATTTTGCGCTTCAGTTGGATATGACTGATTGCCTACAATTTCATTCATCGCCTGTTTTGCCTGCTTCCGTAATCTATACTCCCTCACGCGCTCTGCAGTTGTCTTCGGCTTGCCCTTTTTCGGTTTATTTTCCTTCTCTCGTTGTCTTTCACGATATTCTTTCTGTTTCTGAGCATCAGTGTTCGGCATAGGATGAAGAGCATCATTTTGAATACCTACCTTTTGCGGTTCACTTGGATGTGACTGATTGCCTAGAATTTCAGTCATCGCCTGTTTTGCCTGCTTCCGTAATGTAGACTCCCTCACGCGCTCTGCAATTGTTTTTGGTTTGGGTTTATTCGGTTTATTTTGCTTTGCTCGTTGTTTTTCACGATATTCTTTACATTTTTGAGCATTAGTTTTCCTTATTATTGGTCACTTTCAAGAAAATTATGCACTAGAATTTCACTTATATTTACAGCCATAAAAGGCACAGCACAATTGCGGTGAAAATGTTTTCAATGGAACAGTTGTTGGTTATGTTGTATTTCACTCGTAGTGTCTCACTATATTTACACTTCCGCTCATTCAATTGTTAATCATTCAACTGGAATATTCTTCCAAATTATCAACTAAAATATCACTTATATTGACTTGAACACAATAACGTACGGCAGATTATTCAGATGGAAATTTTTACATACGAAATGATGCTTGGCACTTTCAACTTGTGCATGGACACATCAGACTGAAAAACAGCTGGCCTTTTACCGTGGGCGGATGTGGCAACTCGCCAGTAGTTCCTAAATCGACCATGCCACAGCGTGACAATCAAGCTCAAGGCGCGATTTAGACTCATACGTCCGCCTCCCGACTAGTGTCATTTTTTCGTTAGTAACGTTTTTCGTTACATAGGATTCTCGTGTATTCAATTCACACCTCAAGGCGCTTATAGAAGTTTCACTTTAAAAAATCTCTCGAAAATTACACTCAAAAAAAAAGATGGCTGAATCAAGTGGAAAATCGGCGTGCTTCAAACAGGATGTCTATGGCTGGATTTTCGACTTATTTCAAGCAGGAAATCGACTTGATTCAGGACGGAAGAGGTCAAGTCGAAACCCGATCTGAATCAAGTCGGAATCCGACCTGAATAAATTCGGAAGTCCGACTGATTCAGGTCAGGTTGCGACTTGATCCAAGTCGAATGGGGTCAGGTCGACTTCTCGACTTGATTCAGTCATCTTTTTTTTGGGTGTAGTATGACTTCTCACCAACGCAGGGACATAATATGGGGGACATAAAAAAATAGAGGAAGATACTGAAAAAGTAGTAGGAAGACACTGAAACCACAAGTTCGTATGTGGCACACTAATTTTTGAGAGTCGTGCCCTACTCTTTCATGCGTTCCTTGTAATTTCTGATGTGATTTTTCCGAAAAACTGGGCGGACAGAATTCTATTTTCCCATTGACTGAGTATACTGATTTTCAAAGGAGGTTTTTTTTACTTTTCGATGGATTTTTTTCTCAGTGTACCACGGTGAAGAGCAATATTCAGTCGACAATTCCTGCTTGATTTCCTCCACTCGTCCCGTGAATATACCGCACAATAAATTTCAAGAGATGATTGCATGACAACTATCTCTTTCTAATCCCGTGTGCATCTCACTCCTCCTTGCGTGACCGCCTAGTGCTACTACAATTTTTTTTTTTTAATCATTGACGGTCATAAAGTGACATCAAGGACAATGCATAAACCGTTTTATTATTATATAAAATTAATCTAAGCGTCTATATCAATTTCTCCACCACTTTTCGAAACTTCAAACAAATTTGTTCCCCCCAACCTCACTCGTAGCTTTCATTGTACCTTAAAACCATGAATCGTTGAGCTGTTGGAGCTTCTTGCTTCAATGGATAAATCTCCCTCCATCTCTCTTTGAGTTAGCAAGAATTGTCAAGAGAGCATCGTGCGTTCATCAAAGAAATTAACTGTTTTGGGTTTTTTTTGCTTGGTGAAATTGTCCACAATTTTGATAGTACCTTGGGGGTATTATGTCGAGCAAACAAATTTTTCGATGTTGCTATCAAACTTATCCGTATCTTTTTTGATAATTGATGGACGTCCAAAGTGCCATAGGTATTCATGTATCGTTTTCCAAGTGGCTCTTAATCGAATTAGTGGACTTAATTGCAGCATGAGTGGATATACGGGTGGTCGGAACCGCGAAGTGAAGGGAGTTTTAATAACCATAAATATTCCAATCGAAATTAATCCTCGAGATGCATCCATTCGCGTACACTCGAGAATTCATGTTTACATTTTAACGACTGTTTATTAAATTCTTCGCTATTAATCCATATTCATTTTTTGAAGTCTTCGATCCTCGATAATCGAAATAAAAAATATCACGATATTTTGTATTAGACGTTTCGTACCGAACGAAAAAGTCTTACATATTTGTAATATTATTTCACATATTATTTTCAATTGCAATCAGAAGTTGAAAAGAATTAAAAAAATAATTATATGTTGATAGCTCAATAATGTAAGCCGATGGTGTTTCTTACTAAGTTAATTCATCATTGCTTTTAGAGTTCGAAATATTTTTACAAATTTTCTCGAAGATTTTTTATTGTTGAAGGAATAATCAATTACTAATTTTCGAAAATGAGCTTCGAATCAATAATGAACGATCGAAAAATGTTATAAACCGACGAAGGATCGCTTTTTTTTTACTATTCATTATTGAATGGATTTCTGTGACTTGTTCTTAAATCGTTAAATATTTACTTGTATTTGGATAACTGGACAAAATTCATGCTAATTTAACACCTCGTTCATCATCCTTTAATATCTCATAGGAGATAGAAAAAAACGTATCCCATGGACTTGTAATGTTTTTACTTTTATATGATGAATTATTTCACAAGAAAATAAAATTAGATATTCGAAAAATAGAAGATTTTTACGATTTGATGGACTTTAAATAAAAATATAAGAAAATATTATTCTACTTCCAACTTACCACGTCGAAAGAGATTTTGAGAAAATTAAGAAAAATAATAAGAGCGAAAAAACGAATGAAGAGTTTACAGATTAAATCCTCAGTGAATTTGATATCAATTGAAATCCAATTAATAATGCAAATAATACAAATTACAATCATTAATTCAATAAAAATTTCCGAAAACATTTCACTGAAAATTCAATAGGTGGACTTTGAAAATAATATTAAAATTTAGTTGAATTTTATCGAGAAGCTGTGAAATTAAATATGAGCACACAAAAATCCAGATGGTATTCAAAAAGAAAAATAGCTCATAAAAGTTCATTTTCATTCGACAATTTAATAAATTAATAAATTCGTACGATTTGTTTTCAATAATTGGTCAAAATTTACCACTTATACCTAGATTTACAAAAAATCCCCTAGGGTTTGTGTCAATGTTTCAAAAAATGCAAATTATTTCTCTCACAACTCAAAATAAAAATATATATCAAAATAGAAATAATACCAAGAATTATTACATCGAACAGTCTTCAATATTAGAAATTAGGTTCTCTCGTTTCAAATAATACAAATTATCAATGGTAAATATCAAAAATTCATCAATTATTAATTCTTCAATTATCTCAATTATTTTACGCGTCAAAATTCATATAATCCTTAAGGATGTTCTGCCTTGATTGCAACGGGGGTTAAATTCATATTTTTTAAAAAATCATAACTTTATCATGTAGCTCGCAGAAAAGCTGAAATTTTGCATGCGGTTCTTCAATAGATTGAAGAATCCCCTTGTAAAAAAAGCATACACTGGAAAGTGTCATGGCGGCGGTACATGCAAAAAGTGTCATGGCGTACTTCTCATGAGCAGTTTTCATGGGGATTCTCATGAGAACCCTCACAAAAATGCATGCGCGACGGCTTGCCGCTGCGCCATAATGTTTTACTAGTCTTACAAAAAAATTTCATCAACTTCTTATATTTCCTTATCAATGTTACCAGACCCATCGTACAGCAAGTCTGTAGATGGCGCGACAGAATTTCTTGAGATTTCTTTGAATTCCTTTGAGCTCCTAAATTTTCAAAAGAAAAAAAGTGGTTTTACTATGCCAAAAGTGAAGGGAAGTGTCGGAATGGAAAATCCCTCAAATGGCCTAATTCGTGCAATTCGACTTCTTGACTTTGATATTTTTTTCGACATGTCAAGAGGTTTTTCTGATCAATTTCTCGATTATAGCCTTTGTCTCCACTCGATATTCATGATTCTTTTCAAGTCCTTATTTTCACTTTATATTTGGAAAAGAAAACGTACACATCCATTACATTCATTATCTTTAATCCTCAACCATTCAAAATATCTCCCCTCGATAATCCTCAGTTTCAAATCATTCTATTATTTCTCTATGCAACACGAAACATTCAAGGAAAATATTTTATTACGGTCATTTACGACCCGTACAACCTGAAAACAATGATTAGCCAACAATGGAAAATTGAACACTCGACGCATCCTAATCTCTTTTACCTGAGTACTCCTCACTTGCATTGAAACCTTACGATCATCACAAGACTCCACCTACTGCAACCCCTCGTGATCATCTCATTTCCCAATCCTACCAATCATATTCATGTTTACAAAATTCATAAAATTGACCAATCATAATTGACATCGTCATGCCCTCTTTTTCCAAATCCATTTCCCAAATTTTACCTCAACTTAAAGTTAGTTACGATCGTACCGTGCTTCTGACCACTAAAATCTCTTTCACGCGCATATCCAAGTTCTTTATAAATTTGTATCTGTGTTTTGCGAATTTTTTTTCAATCATTTTATTCTTTGAACATTGTGTAGCATCATCTTTGGTTTTGAAAGTTGAATTATCATTCACATTTCCATTCAAACAAAGTGATAATTTTTGTAAATTAATCAGTGGACATTAAACAACATTTGAACTTGAACTTGGTGTTTCGATTGTTTTCATTTGTAAAATAAATAAGAACCTAAAATCTCAGAAAATAGTAAAAAATAAATTTTTCAGTTTAGTCGTATATTTTTTCGAGTGAGATTAAATTTTTTAGCTCGGAAATTCTTGTTGTTGCTTACGCAATTGCGAGAAACATTATCCTCAAGCAACATTAGAAAATGTGAAAATTGAACGATTGCAATGCCTCCATTTGGAAGCAAAAAAGCAAAGATTCAAAAAGCCCCATCCTTTCCTGGAGAATTATTCAAAAATAGTTTGCAAACGCCCATCACCTTCGATCACGATTCTCCCCTTTCTCTTACTCACAATTTTTTTCCTCATAGTTTTTGAAGTTCCGTTTCTGTTGCAAATCGCGAGGATGTTACCCAGCAGTAGCGGATGTGCATCATACTATCTGTGCACACGTGTCTGCGACGTCCATTCAACCGTTATGTGAGAGACAGTTGAAAAGAAGAAGGATCAAGAAGCTTCAACGAAAGGCACATTGTTGATTACACCATTTCAGGAAGTTTTACAGGAGTTTATCTACGGCCACTAGAGAATAGAGCGTCTTGGCTTTAACGAGATCTCAGAAAAAAGATATCGGAAAGATAAAATAGCGATTGACTTGTGACTTATGTGAATTCGAATGCCATTGGGCAATTAATGTGAGAAATATGGATTCGAATAGGGATCCACGAATTCCCGTGTCAACGTTATCTATAATTTTTTTCAGATTTCCTGAGAGGAGTTAATTGAGTGTCGTCAAAATTTTGGTGAAACCACACTTCTTCGAGGGATCAATTTAAATTCTTCATACCATATGAAAAAAATTTCGACATTTTATTGATATAATATGATACTGTTACTTCGAATTAGGTTAAAAATAGTATGGTCATCGAAATTCATGATTTATATTGAGGATGGAGGAGATAGGAAGGTATTCCTATTCGATAAAAAATTATGATAGCAATAGACTTCTCGAATTCCCTGATCGGCCATGCGATTATTTTGAAAATGAGAGTTTTGGAAGAACATAGTAAGACATCTTTTCGTTGTAATAGTGTCTACAGCAACTAAAAAGCTCGTAGAAGATAGTCAGCTTTAATTCTGTACACTCTACTAATTTCTATGTATATTCTACAATCTACATCGGTAATTAGTTATACCATTCAAACAATCCGTTGGTAAGTATTGCAAAATTTCATTCAATATATGAGGTGCCATTCCCTAGCAGTGGAGAGAAGTCAATAATGGACATTTCTTTACTTTTCAAATATCTTTTCTGAAAACCGTCAATTGGCTCAATATCAATTCATTCACCATCTCGAGCAGTTGGAAGCTTCCCATATATCATTCATAATCGACAAATTTCTCGAATTTCCCTTGTCACAGGGCACTCTATACTAATTTTTACTAGTGCCTGTGGGGGTTTTGTATTGGGGGATAGGACTTTGGGGGTGGAGTCCCAAGGGACTCCTGTCGCTAGGTGACTCAATGGGATTGTGGGTATTGCGGTGAGGTACGGGATTTATCCCTCCCGGGCCTCAAGGGATGGGATAGGACTAGGGAATAGAGGTGAGTGGATGGTAGGACTCCGTAGTAGGTGGGGCGGATGCGGGAAGCTCGGGTAACAGGTAGGAAGTAAGTACGGAGCGGCTGCGGGAAGCTAGCGTCGTAGTTGGGGCGGCTGCGGGAAGCTAAAGCCGACCCGTGTGGAACTGCTGCCCGATTGTGTCCTCTCCACCAGTCCAGTCCGGAGGACGCGGGTGCAATGCCCCAGCGTACCAATTTGTTGTTGCTGGAGCCCGCGATAACCAATAATTTTAATGTAAACTCATGAAAAAGGAAGATAGGTTGAGCTCAGCAGAGAGAAAAGTCCAGGAATTCAAAATAGAGGCTCAGTTTCTTCTTCGAAAATCAAAAAGAAGAATTGAAAAATACAAAATAAAGTACCCTCAGGTGTTTGCGTTCTCGACCGTCTTCTCGGTGCAAAATAATAATAATAAGTGAAAATCAAATAAAATCAAATAAACTTAATTCGAATACCCGGCTGATCAGCTTACATTATTCGCTCGTCTCCAGAATTATGGAGAAAATAATAATAACGCAAGAAATAAAGTCACTGAGATCTCGATATACTGATAATTAATTTCCTCTCCTGTTAATAATGATTCCATACGCCATCAAGACAGGGACTCACCCACTCAGCAACCCTTCCCCTCTATAACCCTCATTCGTACATAAATCTCTCCGGAATAGCCGGGATGACTGACTCGATACAATACAAGAGTATATCTTGATGCCTGAGTGAGGAAGACGGCGCGAGGAGTCTTCACGCGAGAGAGAGGTGCCTCAAACGGCTGCAGATTCCCTACGCATATTTTTCCCCCACTGAAGGGGGAAGTGCGACGAGCAAGTGTCCACGTGGGACACTTGTGGGCTACCAATACCTCTTTACGCGGATCTATCGAATTTAATTTCTCTCTCTCTCCCTTGGAGGACTCTGAGTCCCTCTTTCCCACTCACTCTTTCCCCTTTTTAACTCGGAAATATCTGTGGTTTCGAACCACGAAATTATCGGCTTGCGGCCTAAATTACCCTAATTATCAACGATATTTATCCCGTTAAAACTAAAGATATTTAATACTTCCCCTAATCCCACTCACACCGGCTTGTAAATACTCAGTAATTTATGCAGTATCACTTTAATTCTACTGCGCAATAAGATGGCGGCCCCGTGGCCACACGACCAACGCGTGCTATGAGCACACGAAATACCCGTTAGTTTAGACGTTAAATTCGCGAGTTTATTCCACAGAAAATTATTATAATCCAACGGGATATATCTGTATGCCCGGTAATGATCTCCCTTAACCGCAATCACATCAGCAACAGGTGATAAAAATCAATGCCAACTCGCTTTGTCGCCAAATCCAATCAAGCCGTTAAAGCCGGTGTCCACTCGTGGAATCTCCAGAGATGGAATATTCACTGTTTTTCAGGAAATTCTGCACTCAAAGCCTCTCAATATTTTACTCAATATTATTTCCTCTCACTATGAGCACAGCAAGTGCCACCAAATATCTAATAACACAGAAATTATTATAAGAACAACGACAAGAGATATTCGTAACACGTGTATGCTGTAGTAGATGAGAACGGAGCAATGTTCGTTCCAACAACGTCGTTATTCCGGGCATTTCATCTGGCCAGATGGCGCCAGCTCTCGGTCAACCAGAGGTCAGCTGACTCGTCAGTTCTTCATCTCTCCCAATGTCACGTATATTTGTCTCAATTTCTTCTCACTCTCTCTCTCAATTTCTTCTCACTCTCTCTCTCATTGATGACTGCGGAGATATTACTCCTGAGTGCACCCTTTTCAGACCCGGGCCGTATTCACGGGGGTCTAGTATGTTGTGGAGGCTAATGTTGGATTATTTGGAATGAGTGGTGACTTAGCGATGTCGGGATACTACTGCTCTGCAGGTGTTGATGTCCTTGTGGTACTTTCTGGAACCTTGATTAGGGCTAAGGGAGCTATTACCAGGTTATTTTCGAATCTCTGTACGTTACGCCGGTGTGTGTGGTACGGGGGAAACGTACTTAAAATTAATCAGATCTGGTTTCCCACACGTCCACTCGATAATTCCTCTTTATTCTCACACCCTAATGAGAACAAGTAGGCGGCAGCGACATGCGGCTATAGTTCATGCGGTATTTGTAACTACAGATTTGCGGTTGTGGAGTTTGTTAATTTTACGTGTACGTTTTTTTTCGCCATCAATCAATTGATGGAGCGCTTCCGAATGGTCCTTTCAATCCATTTAGCGTATTATTATAGTAAATGTTTTGCATTTCATATCTCGAAAGTTGAATATCTCCGGAACCACCTGTCCGATTGAGCTCATTTTTAATATCAAACATGACAATCATGAGAGTCACCTTCATGCCAAATTTCAAGTTGATATCTCCATTTTTTCAAAAGTTAGCGTGTTTATAAGAATTTTTCGCAAAAAACAGAAAATTGGCCATATCTCTTGTAACGAGATTTTCTCGTCACGTTAAAATACACACAGTGAGTGAGTAGAGTTGGGAGAGAGAGAGACAGGAGGAGAGGGGATACGCCAGTTCGGGTGGATTGAGCTTCCCACTCTCCAAAGTGACCGTTTTGGTATGCTATCGCTAATTTAGCATTCGTGCAGTTGTGGTTGGGTAGAATAGGGCCGACGTACAGGCTTCCCAACTGTGCGGTGTTGAAGGCTCCGCAGACTTAGCCTAGGGACGGACGGGCAGGTGTAAGAACTGCAGCTTCCCCTTCTCCGAGAAGATTGATGTCGGGCCAATCAGGCTGGTCCACGTCGAGAGAACGTAGCTCGAGTGGTACTGAAATGAGAAGCCTAGACTGGGAAGTTAAGCCCTGGGAGATTTCTGGTTAGTTCAGAACGGGCGCTCGTACAGAGCGGAACATAGAGATGACTGGCGAGTTATCGGAAGGCGTCACCTCGCATCGAGCGGGGAGGCGAGCAGAGGGAGATGCTCATGCATCTCCCGAGTAGTAAATAGCGCTGGTTTCCGGTCGCGTGGAATGCTACGTGGCCGGGCTTCGGATCTTCCGGCGAAACGATTGGGTGTTGGAGTGGACGTGTAGGTCGGGAGTTAACAGTGTCTCTGGCTGAGCCTTCGTCGCATTCGCCTCCCGGTCAAAGTAGCTGGGGGAATCTGACTCGCGATGATATTGCTGTTACCGGATGTGGAGGGAAACCGCGTGAGCGTGTAGATCGGGAGTTAACAGTGTCTCTGGCAGGGTCTTCGCTACACGTGCCTCCACATTCCGGGCCCCGAGGGGTTAGAAGGATTCGCAAATCGGTCAATGCCACTCGCCGTTAGTGATAACGCCGAGTGCGAAAGTGCGCTGATTGGGTAAAAATAACTCGAAGGCAAAGTACACGAGACTATTAGTCGGCTGAGAGAAGAATTCTCTCCGTATTCGCCGTCGGGGACGTGAAAACAGCCTCGATGAGCGAGCGGAAGCACTCCTGACATGGTGGACCTCGCCCCTCTACCGTGAAATACTGATGCTAGCGTGGCATCCGTGGGTCCCGTCCACGAGAAGTCCTCCAGGTGACGAGTTTTCCCTGGAGGCCGGTTTAGTTAGGTTTTCCGGATAAAATCTAGCTGGCGCCCAAATCGTAGCGATATGAGGAATGGGTAAAGAGTAGTTTGGGATTATTTCCCCGGTGAAAAACTGGAGAAAAATCCTTTACCCTCTAAAACTTTACATTAACCGGTATATATATCCTGGTTAAGTCAGATAGTAGACGACCAGACGAAGATTTTGAAAAAAAAAAATAGGTTTGGTTATTTCTGAGATATTCACGAAAAACGATTTACAAACAAATCACTATTCCTCAGAAACTACGGAATTGATCGAGCTGAAATTTGGCACAGAATGAGCTTCAACTAATACCAATGATCTGACAAAATTTCAGATTTTTCGGAAATGATTTTCTCAATTAATTGGTCAATTTAAGAAAAAGTGACCTGCGAGTGGACACGCGAACAGACAGACATTGGCTTCAAACTTCGTATTTTTACGTTTCAGACCATTCTACATCATTTCCAGTCAAAATTAGAGACTGTAAAAATGGGTTGATGACAATGCTTCCATTCGGAAGCAAAAAATTATCTGGGCTGAAATATACAATCCGATTTAGGAAATATCTTCCTCGCAGAATTATAGTCGCAGTATCAGATGACAAATTTTCACAATAAATTTGGATATTCGCATAAGAAGCATCTCCACGTTGACGGTATTGGAGTTATGTTATACTTCAAAATCTCGATCAAATTCCACTCATCTAAAGTCAAAGTTAATTCCGATGCTGACGTCGCTATCGAAGATCAGTAGGATAATTTGGCCTTGATTTAGATGTGAATAAAATCCAATACGCTCCGCGCGCGTATATTTACGGGCCTCAGGAATGAACAGGTTACAGGTTACTATATATATAAAATAATAATAATAATAATAACCAAAAAAAACGTTAGCCGGAAATAGCTGGCTTTAAAAAACGTTACATTGGATTTTTTATTAAAGGGAAAGGGATTGCTAACATAAAGACCTGAATATCTCGGAAATTAGACAAGACAAAATGAAGGCCTTTTCATAGAGACATTGCTAAATATTGTTGTGAAATGCTCACAGAGGAGTCACGTTGTGGAAAATCCTTATGGGATTTAGCATCACTTCATCTTAGGATATTCTTTCTTCATAATAGAATTTCACCATTTGTTTGTTATGTCCAGAGACGTTGTCCAGCGTCGGAGGACACCTCGAAGATTTGAGTTAAAAATGTTCCCGTACTTTTTAGGTTAGAATTTTCAATAGAAAGATGATACAATGTATCATCTATTTTTTTTATATTTTTATGAAGGATGACGTTACAGTCCCTTTACCGTGTAAGGCTAAGAAAGGTTTCTACTTGAGTTTTAAGGAATGAGTAGATATATATATATATGGTTTGAAAGGTGTTTATTGGCCTCTTTAGGATTCAGGAGCGCGATAAATATGACTTCATTTCTGTTTACGATTTTTAAATGGTGAATCAAAAGGAGTTTTGACATTTCACTCAGAGATCATCCAACACGGATTATTCTACTACAATTCAGGGTCTTTTTATCAGTTCCACAGTTGATATCCACACTACATTTCTATGAATATTATGTGCTCTGAAGGTTCGAATAAGATTTATCTAAGAACTTATGTAATTTACTTTGAATTTCAATTTAGATTTTGAATTGTGAATCCTTGCGTAGATTCATTGCGTTTCTCTACGAGCAACTTTAGGCCATGCATGTACTTAAATGAAAATACCTTCTTTCACTTGTGATTTGGAGGATTTAAATTTTTTAGTTTTGCTAATCTAACAGTTTGAAATGATTAATTGTCCGCACCACAACACAATTAACGATATCTCTTTGAATGCAAGAAATGACAACACTCTCGATTAAAGGACTTGGATCCATGTACAATTCCGTCCGATCACTACCTACTTTTATTCGAATATTCAATGGGTTAAACTCCAAGCTGACATAACCTCCAAGGGAGATAGAAGACATTGAGAAAAACAATTCAAAAGTGTATTGCTTCAGAACAAATTGTACTAGAGAACAAAGATATCAGAGAAGCTGCATTTCAAAAACAAGAAATAAACGGAAAATGAGACAATGAAGAACTAATGGAAAAAATGAAAAGACAAAGACAGACAAAAGTAACCGAAATATAAAAAATGGGAAGTGGAAAACAGCAATAAGGATGGTAAAAGAAATGATTGAACCTAGACTGACAAACCTTCCTTGACCCTTCAATCACTTGTAAATTATTGTACAATTACAATTGTAAATTGTACTATTGGACAATTGTAAATTCTATTGTAATAAGATATTATCAATTAATTGATGGCAAGAAAAGAAACACGTCGAGAAACATGTACAAAATTAGCATACTCTGCAGTCACATATCTACTACTGCATAACCGCAGCCGCCTACTTGTTTTCCGCAGTAACGATGGAAGGCACTATCAATCGCGTAGTGGATATATCCTCACAGATTACTGAACTTGATTTATGAATGGGATGCAACAACTGAGGGATCCACTGTGAGTAAATAAAATCAGAGGAACTTCACTCATGTGGGGCAGAGAATGAAAAATACTTCATTATTCTAAAATTTGAATAGACATATAACTCGAAAAAAACTGGAAGCACTCGGATTTGAACTCGGGTGGGTATCGAAGCCCACGACCTATCACTACGACCTATCACTTTCCGGGCGAGTGCTCTATTTTTTTTTTTTTTTTTGTTTTAACCAAGTTTTTATTTGTCGATACAGCATTTTATTTACATATATACACCTTAAAAACTAGTCAAGAAAAATTGCGATTTGATATTTCTTTTTTTTTTTTTTTTTTTTAGTGTCTTACGCTTAGGTTCTTAGAACTCGCTAACATAATTGAATATCGTTTTAATTGTACTGTGTTTTGTTTATTTTTTCTTTTTTAGAGTTTATCGTTTCTCATTAAGTATTTATTACATACTAGTGCCAAAAAAAAAGTAGAAACATCTTGAGTGTATCTAAAAAACGGGGAAAAAATGCACTGTCCTTATTGGAAAAAAATTATTATCTGTTTTGTGATGATTTGTAGGAAGGAAGAGAGGAATTAGTGGCAACAATAGTAACTATTGTAATAATATTAGCCTTTTTTTTCCTCTTCTTCTTCCACTCATTTGCGTATTTTTTTTTTTTTTTTTTTTCCATTTCTTAATATTATTAATCAAAGAGTTTTAGTAATATTGATTTTTAATTCATTATTGCATATTTTTTGCATATTTTATAGTTATGGTGGACGGAAATTGTCTCTCCTGTACCTACTTTGTGGCCTATTTTCGGCTTGATGCTTAATTTGTCTTTCAGTTAGTTCTTTTATAAATCTATCGTTTTCGTTCAGCCACCAATATTTGCGATTTATTCTTGAGAAGTTATTTATATCGATATCTGGGATTTCTCTAGAGTAGCTCAACTCTCTATCGAGGAAATTATCGATCGGTAATCGTTTATTATTTTTGTGTCTTTTTATATGGTAAAGTATTGGCTTGTTCCATTGGTCTTGAAACAGCCCTAGTTTATCGTAGGAGGTAAAGTATTGGGGTTTGATGTTACCGGCTCTTGCTCTACCTATTGCTTCGTTATCTGTTATGTCAGTGAGTTTGTTAATGGTTTCGTTATTAATTTTCTTAAGTTTGTCGTAATAATCTCGTGAAAGTTTGAGAATGAAGTTGTCTATTCTAGGGATTTCGGCTGAGTTGTACAGTACTTTGTTACTCACTCGCCGCTGAAAATTACTATGAGCTGATCTGAATAAAAAAAGGGCTGTTCGTAGGCAGTTCCTTAGACTTTCCATTTGGTTAGCCCCCATGTTCCATAGGATTTGAGATCCGTATGTCAAGAGGGGTCTAATTAACAGCAGGTAGCAGATGACTCTGGCTTTTTTATTTATATGTCTGTTGTGGAATAGGTGCCCTAGGGATTTGAAACGCTTCCTTGCGTTTATTAATTGGATATCGATATGTTTCGAGCATCTGGTTAAATAGTCGATGTGTACCCCCAGGTATTTAACTACTTCTTTGTTGGGAATTATTGTTGATTCGTTCGTTTCTTTGTTATTTATTTTTATGCAGAAGTCTGTAATACTTCTTCTTTTCTTTTTTGACATATTTTTTGTGGTATTTCTGAAGAGAATTGTTTCACTCTTACTTGGATTTACTCGTAGGTTCCAAGTTGAGTACATTTCATTAGCTTTATTTGTTAGGTCATTTAAAGATTTATTTATTTCATCAACGTGATCCCCGATGACGTATATGATTCGGTCATCAGCGAATGCAATAGAGTATGAGTTGTTGTTTTTGTTTAGATTGTATGCGTCTATCATGTGCGCGGTAAATAATGAAAATAATAGGGGTGAATTAATAGTGCCTTGTTGTAAGCCTTCAGTTATGGAGAAAGGTAAACTTTGGTTATTTTTGTGATTTATGACTTTGAAATTTTTCTCATGAGTCATATTCCAAATCGTTCGTATTAATTCAATGGGGAATTCTTTCTTTAACAGTTGGAATGTGAGGCCGTTGAGCCAAACTGAGTCGAAAGCTTTTTCGAGGTCCAAGAGGACTGCTCCAACCATTTTGTTTTCGAATAGTGCTTGGTTAGTATCGGATAATAATTTATTTATGGCGTGGAGCGTTGAGTGTTCATGACGGAACCCGTATTGGTTATCCGGTATCACCTTCTTCTTTTTTTCGTAGTAGAGAATTGAGTTATTGATGGTTGCTTCATATATTTTACTAATTACGGGGGTCATGCTGATTGGGCGGTAGCTAGCGGGATCTGTGGGGATTTTCCCTTTTTTTGGGAGTAGAATCACCAGAGCTGTTTTCCACTTCTGTGGGAAATAATAATTATTGAGAGCATTATTAAATAAAGTTGTTAAAGCCATGATCATATTATTGGGAATGTTCTTCAAAACTATAGGAGGGATTCTGTCGATTCCGCTCGAGATTTTGTTTGGGAGCTTTTTTATTATGTTTTTGACGCTATTGGGGTCGGTGAAATAATTCTCTAAGACCTTGTTATCACTTACTTTTGATGCCGGGTTATTTTCTGAGAATTGGGTAACTGTTTTATTGTTTATATTATCGTTTACCATATCTCTTTTAAATTCTTCTACTTTTTTATCGATTAGTATTTTTAATCGTGTGTTTTCGTTAAGATACCTGGGGGAATTTACTCGCTGGTAGTGCGCACCTATTGTATTTAATATGTCTGTTTCATCTTGTATAATATATTCGTTGTTTATCCTTGGGATTTTTGACATATCACAGCCGGCTTCGTTTAATATTGAGTTATTGTTCGTGTTTATTCTCAACTCTGTTATTTTTTCTTTAGTTTTAGGTCGGAAGATATTGTTTATGGTGGGCATGAAGCGTTGTGTATTTTTGTAGTTTATTTTTTTGTAGATATTGAGCCAGTGGGTTTCGATGGCTGCACTAATTTCATTGTCTAATTGACGTCTGCATTCTTTGATCAAGTACTTGACATATTGGGTCTGAGTATTTTTTATATGTGGATCTCTTTTCAAGCATTGGTTAAAAATGGTTAATAATTTTGATTTGACTTTGTTCAATCTTGTTATTTTTTTGTTCGTGTATCTGTTAAGGTTCCCATTGGGTTTGGCTATGGGGACGTGTGAATTTATGGCTTTTGTGATATTTTCTGTGATCTCTTCAATATAATTATCTATTTCTGCATTCGTTAAATTTTTGTTAGTTGGAATAATTGTGTTATAGTTATCTTGGAGGTGTTTTGTGAACGTGCTCCATTTTGTTTTTTTGTATAGAAGAAAATTTTCTTGGGGGTTATTGCAATTAAGAGCTCCTCTAAGACTGCTGTCTAAGTCCACGATAATGAACAGGGCTTTATGGTCGCTGTCATATATTTGTGTTGGAATGTTTTCATTGTTTAGGTTTGATATGATGATTTTTGAGTCAATCAGTCCCAGGTCTAGGTATGATTTGTTTCTGTAAAAGGTGTATTCATCGGGGGGGATTATATTAAGTCTGTATTTGTAGTCATTATTCAGTTCCCAGTCTCGTAGGTGTCTCCCACGGTCATTATTTTTGTAGTCGCCGTAGCTGATGTGTCTGGCGTTTAGGTCACCGAGGATTATATAGTAATTATTGTTGTTATTGAGTTTGAGGTCGTTGAATAGGGTATTTAATTCGTCTAAGAATATTTGTTTACGCCTTTCTGTATTGGTGGCGTAAACGCTAACTATGAATACTGTTTTTTGATTACTTGTTGTGATTTTTATTATGGTGAATTCAATAGCACTATTGTTGATTGAACTTGGGTAATTAATTTCCGTGAATTTGATATCTTTGCGGAGGATAATTGCCGTACCACCAGCTAGTTTAGAGTTTTTTCTGTCGTTTCTTATTATATTGTAGCAGTCAAAAGTTAATTTATGTTTGTAATTCAGTTTTGATTCCCCTATAAGGGGGATATCGATTTTATTATTATCAAGAAATGATTGGAGGTAGAGTCTCCGTTGATGTCTTACAATTGAGTTTACATTGATTGAGATTATTCTTAATTCTTTTAAACATGCTTGACCTTGTGTGTCGTTAGTATTTGGTTGTGAGTTGTTGTTAATCGCCGCCATTGAGGCCGAGTTTATTCATAATTTTTTTAATATTTTCCGTATTTTCATTTACTTGGTTCGTTATTTTGTTCAGATTTGTTTGGACAACTTCAATTAGATCTTTTTTCAAGTCTAGAGCCCATGGTGGGGGGCCCTCTGCCTTACTGGTGCGATTATCAACAATGTCACTAGTTGGTCTAAAATTATTTTCATTTGGTTCTTGATATTGTGGCCTTCTGTTTGGTTGCTGATTGCCTCTGGCCATTTCAGCGAAGGTCACTTTAGGATTGATTACTTTACTCAAATTATTTATTTTGTTTGTTCTTGTTTGTTTATTTATTTGAAATTCTGATCTAGCTACTTCTAGTGCTTTTTTATAAAAAGGACAACCTTTGTAATTCGCTGGGTGGCCAGTTCCTTGACAGTTTGCACATTTTAGGAGCTCTTTATCTGCATTTTTATTCAAGGGGCAACAACCCGGTTCATGGCTCTCGCCGCATTTCACGCAACGAAAACCAAGTGAGCAGTTGCCGCTTGAGTGACCAAGACGTTGGCATTTCTTGCACTGGAAGAGACTGTTTTTTCGCAGTGGCTCCCAGCGAACTCTCTGGTATAACAACTTGTCTACTTTAGTTAATATATTAATATTAGTATCACTAGTCGTCTGGACAAGGTGTGCAAAGTAATTAGAGTTTTTTGAAAATTGAATTTTACTGACTTTTAGGATTTCTACTTTTTCTAATTTAATATTTTTCAGTGCATTTAAGATATTATCTTCAGTGAAATCGCCATAAAGTCCTTTGAGGACCACAGTTTTAACTTTTGTTGACTTTGGGGTGTATGAATAATATTTGATTTCATTAATAGATAATAGTCCTTTGACTGTATTGTATGTTATTAGATCAGTGACAAATATTGAAATATATTCAGAGTCTCTAGGTTGTTTAAGATAAAATTTATCTGTACCTATATTTCCTGTTGTTGTTAATAATTCAGCAATTTGAATGAGTGATTTACCGCTCGCGTGTATTGGTGGTGGTTTCTGCCCTATCCTTCTCTGTGTAGTTGTGGATGTGTGTGTGTCCTCTCGGCTCTCTGTGTCTTCAGTGTCTGTGACCATTATTTCCTCATCGTCTGATTCTTGTGGGAGTCCCTCGTATTTATTGCTAGTTATTATGGCTTCTGCTTCCATGTTTTTAACTTTCAATGGGGATGTTTTTCTTTTGCTTGGTGAAATCCATTGTTGTTGTGTTGGATTTTTGGGATCGTTTCTTATTTCAGTTAAATTTTGTGCTGAAGTAGGTTGTTCTGTTTTATCGGCTGTGGTGTTCAGCTTGCTATTTCTGGTGGAAGATGTCGGGGTATTTGAGTTTAGCCTCTGCGATTGTTTGCCATAGAGTGCTTTTAATTCTCTGTATTCTTTATCTAAACGATTTGCGGTAATGTTTGTAGGTACCGTTTTGATAATTTTGCCAGGTGTTCTTGGTGATATGCTACCTCCTTTTCTCTTAGTAGGTGTTAGAGCCTTTTTAGGAGGCTGAGTGTGTTTCGTGCCTCTTCCCCTTCCGCCAAACATAGCGTTGGCGCTTGGCCTTTGGCACGTGCATTAGCACTTTCCGATAGGATATAGTCACTATTTATTCAGTTTTTACTTATTAGTAACGCTTACACTCAACAACTTAATTGGTGCACAAAAACTTCTCGTTTTTAGATTTTCAAACTTCTTTGTGAATTAACCACTGCTTAGATTTGATTGACTCGCCAGCGCTGTGTACGTAACGTACGTCTGAACGGTATGGCTGCTCGGGGCAGACTCTGGGCGAGTGCTCTACCACTGAGCTACCGAGGCCTCCTTGTACATTCCAATTTCATTCGAGCCATATGTCATTTTTCGGGGTCTGCCCGTAGGTAATGTAACTAATTGATATTATCGACTGTCATATGTATATCTCTCTATTGAGGCGGATGCGAGAATCGGCGTAACATATACACCCAGAATTCTCGCCCCCTCGTGAAGATACACTGACAGACGATGTTCCCCTTAGTGAGGTATATATTATATTCTAAAATTTGAGTTATATTCTAAAATTTCAGTTTTTTTCGAGTTATATGTCTATTCAAATTTTAGAATATAATATATACCTCACTAAGGGGAACATCGTCTGTCAGTGTATCTTCACGAGGGGGCGAGAATTCTGGGTGTATATGTTACGTCGATTCTCACATCCGCCTCAATAGAGAGATATACATATGACAGTCGATAAAATCAATTAGATACTTCATTATTTTTAATTGTGGATAAATATGTTGATAGTTGCGAAATATCCATTCAATTTCTTTTTTGGGAGTGGAGTGAAGTGAAATAATTTTCCCACTCCATTATGAAATTCTCCGGCGAGTGAAAAATGGGTGCAAAACTATTGAGAAAAATTCTCCAAGTCTCATTGATAGAAATGGACTCATTTGTTAAATTAATCCGAATTTATTTCTATTCGGGCACATGAGACATCCCCAACTTCCGCATACCGCAGACAATCATGCTTGTATAACGCGCGTACATGTCCCTGACCTCTCTCATGCAACTATCAAGAGAAGTCGTAGACGAAGAGCTTATTACCTATTTTTCTACGCATTCTTCAAACTCAAAGAGAGGAGCAATGGTCTGTGAGGGAGATGGATTGATTGAAGTTTATTTACTGTACAGGAGACCGTGTTGTAGGATAAAGGGAATCATGTAATTTTTACGGCCTACATGAAAAATGATAAATTTCCATGTAAAAAAGAATTTCTCATAACCGGAGCACTGCCGATCAACTCTAAGGGGTGCCTCATCGCGGTTTTTCATTTTCCATTTGAATAACACGGGGAAAAAAATTTGGTTTAGTTCTCATGGATTTCCTCTTTCAAATACGGTACTCTTGGCATGGATGATGATTCGAATTGATCATATGGAAGTCAATTGATATAAAAAAATTTGGTACAGCTCGTTTCCAAGTTGTTCAGATGACGTTAGTCAGGGAGGAAATTTAATCTTTCAATTATCAGACAGATCGACTGGATTAAAAAATCTGAAAAAATTCAATTGCATTAAATTATCATTATTATATAGCTTGAAGCATAATTTGGAATATTAAAAACATTTTTAGGTCATGAAAAAAATTGTATCTTGGTTATAAATTGTTCAAAAGTGATTTTGACTCCTAAAATTTTGAAACAAATATTGAAAATTTTCAAGGAAAAATAAAACTATTCAATCCAATCGTGATGTAGTGAAGAGCGACATGCCAACTTGTCATGCTTTTTCAATTATATAATTATCTCGATAAGAGTGATTTTAGAAGAAACTAATAAGAGACATTTACTGTCGGAAATTTAATTATCTACAGAAAAGGTTTCTTAACATTTCCTTCTAGAATCATTTATCACTGAAATGAATGCACAATCAACTAAATATAAGAATTTATGGCTCAATGCCCTCGACCAATGGCCAATTGCAAGGATTTTCTTGCAATAAAGATCATTAAAAGTGGAAGTATAGTAATTCACCTTATTTCATTCTACGGAATGAGAAGGTGAATGCTTCTTTCTTCACGCTCTTTAGCCATCAATGAATCATTTCCACTTTCTGAAGATGATTTTAAATTATTGTTTGTCGATACCGTTAGGGGAGTCTCATTTTACGAATCCGTCTATGTCCAATTCAGATTTATCATAATATTTTCCCGTGAATGGAACTGAAATCGGTTTCTTTCTCTCTTGCTTTTTCTGATTGTCATTCGAAAATATTTGATCATTTTTCTAAGAACCCAACTTATTTGACCTCAACATTGATTCGGCTGGGCTCGAACCCAGGACTCTTTGGTTGTGAGTCTCGAGTTTAACCGAGAGCGCCATGCAATCGATATTGACTTCTGACGATATGAGGAGCTCTAATAAACATTCGATTACACTCTGATCTCGAGGTCACTCGGACACACCCCCTCCCCTCAAATTCTTTATTCTCACAGTAGTTAATTTCTCTCAAACGCTGATGACTTCAGTTGACCAGTGCGATGAGAACAGTGCGTATCGTTGTAGCGTATAAGTGTACGTACTGTTTTTTTTCAATCAAAAGTGTGAATTTGATATTACGTGTTGAAGTGATTACAGAAATGTCGCGAAATAAGAGTAAATCTAATGAGATTTATTTAATTGGAGCAACTCTCCATGAAATTCACAGTCGTAGATTACCTACTGCTCGACAAACGATGCAATTATTTTTCCATAAACATCAATCTTCAAATCAAACCCTACGACAGAAAGCGAAAGCAGTGGCTAGAGAGATCATCGTTTTTTGGCGTCGTCCTAAAATTCGCACTATGCGTTCGCGCAAAGTAACCGATAAGATTGTGAAACTGCATTCAGAATGGAGGAACTTGCAGCGAAATCAATCGCGGAAAAATTCACCAGCACAACAGCAAAAAGAATGGGAGTTTAGGAAGAAAATGGATGTGCTTTTTGACATTGTGGGCCCCCACGTCGAGGAAACTCTTGATTCCACGCAAAGAGACTTTTTACACGGTCAGCGTTGCCACAACAACCGTCGAGGTTTCATCTCTGCGTGTAATGATGATAATAATGATGATGAAACGGCTCGTGAAAAATCCAATGAAAATATTGAAATCATCGATGAAAACGTGGTGGAGGATATTGGTATGTATTTATTTAAAAAAGAATTACTTTTCCCACTTGAATTCAATTCTGAGCATTGTGAACACATAATTTGACTCCAAGTATGGTTTTGTCATGCCTGCTGTTACGTCAGAAATGGGTAAATCCAACGAAAAGTGTAATAACGTTTCCAAAAAAATAAACTTTGCCAATCAAATGTTTGAATGAGAGGAAAATATCTCAGATCACTAGATTCAAAATTGAATTTCTAGTACCTAGTTAATTTGGAACGTAATAAATAAATAATCCATATAATTCCATAAATACCCATCAACTAACTCGTTCCCTTTTTAGCCTAACCTTGCGGTCAATAGCACGGATGGGAAGTAATTTTGTTCGGAAGGCACAAGGGTTAATTAAACAAATGGTTTCTATAACTGAGGTTTTATAATCTTGAAATCAATTGAGTTTACAATAATTATGATGATTTTATAACTTACGTGAATTACCTTTTTGTTTACAATTGCGCAGATTTGGTTACTGAATGAGTTAATCTATTATTCTTGGTATAAATGCAGTAAAATATCTATCAGTACAAGTTGATAACGAATCGCGAAAGATTCTATTCATTGAACGTAAGTCATGGGAAACTTGTTGGTTTCAATGAAATAAGTCATGAAAGACTTTTATCAAAACGAAGTTATGAAAACTCTATAGACATTCAAATTGAAATTGAATGTACATGTCCAAACTGTAGGACTGAGAAATTTCAGAGAACGGGTGTCTCTCTACTAGTCAACTTGAACTGGAACTGCCTAACTGTGGTCGACTTGACCTCGAGCTGCGAACTGTGAACTGGAATTGGAACTGAACTGAACTGGACTACAACTGCCCGGTCTCCAAAAATGTCCCCTTTATATACTCTAGCTCTAGGCCACATCGACGTGAGATTCTCACACACCTAGGTGTGTCTTCTTGGTTGTATACGTTTCGGGAGTAGCCCTGTGATTGGTTCATTTGCCATTAAAGAGCATGAAATCATCATCCTGTTTTCCCAAGTCTTGGATTATAAATTCTATTATTCGACAAACATGAATCACAGGAAATGGCCAAAGTTTTATAAGCTTTTCTCTTGTTGACTTTCCCGATTTCCTGTTGAATCGTCGTTTAGCCTGATTAAGTATTCTAAGTCCGTCCCATTGTACATCGGAATTTTTCGGCTTCCTCCCAACTGTGCCACCAAGAGTGGGCGTGACTTAGAGGTTTTCCATCTACCTTACTCCAATAGAAACGGTCGATATTTGGGCCGCGAAAGCTAGATACACGTCTTTGTCCACTTCAACCTTGGCTTTCCTTTCTTTTGTACTGTTTTAGAGCGGGGGTACCACACATCCGCTTCAAGTGGAACAGTAGCTTAGATAGGCTTGTTATTGCCGAATTTAGCTCTTCAATTTCCTGTTGAGTCATCGCTCCTGATGATGATTCGGCTTCAAGTGAAACAGTAGCTTAGTCGCTCCTAATATTCTGGACACGTAACGAATAGAGTTTGACTCATTTAACCTTGCTTCTAATATTCTAAATTCGTTTTTCTATTATCAACTTGTAATGATATTTATTTCGGGAATACACCTTTTTTCCTCCATAAATGATTATAATTCATTATCAACGCATTTTTTTATGGTCGTCTCTTTATCTATTTTCAATCATTTTTTCTGGGTCATTTATTTATTATTCAATTCATAGATTTAATCAATTAGACCTTCATATTCGCTTTATTTCTTTGCGGAAATATTTAATTATTAATTATTTTATAATTGGAAAAATGTATGTTATTAACATTTTTCGACGGACGTCACACTGCCAAGAGTGTTTTAATTTGAAAATAATCAGATTACCCAGTATCTCAAACAACATCCACAAAATTATCATTCCGTGTTTTCTAATCATAAAAATATTTCCCATCAGGTGAAAACGAAGTTCCCGATGACCAAATGGGGACTGATGAACAAGACAATGATACCTTCAATGGTAAAATATGTTCTATATTTTTCTGCATTGATCATTCCCTTCCGAAGGGATCTTTTCATGTTACCAAATCCTTTCCAGGTTTGAGTCAATCTTCGAAACGTTCAACTATGTCCGATGAGAATGATTATGGATTGAAACGCCAAGTATCCGATTATGCAGAAGAAAATGGTCTTAACCCCAAACCCAAAAAACCAAAGAAAATGAACATTATCACATCAGACGTCATAGCTGCTCTGGATAGGACCAATACAAGCAGTAGAAATGCTTCTTATGTATTTGCCCCATTGATTAGTGCTCTTGGGTTGGATATTAATCAGTATAATGTCAGCCACTCTTCAATTGAAACCAATAGGAAAAAAAAACGACCTGAAATGGCCAATGAATTGAAGAGCGACCTAGACTTGGCTAAAAACATGACTCTTCACTGGGATGGTAAAATTCTTAAAGACATTACAGGACGAGTAAAAAGTGAAAGACTGGCAATCCTACTCACTGGTCATAACACCGAGCAACTTTTGGGAATCCCCAAATTGAAGTCTGGAACTGGCGAAAGTCAAGCTGAAGCGGTTATAAATATCGCAAGAGAGTGGAAGATTGCTGATCGCATTAGAGCTCTCTGCTTCGATACGCCAGCCGCCAATACAGGTAACGACATACCACAGCATATTACCAATTCAAACATTAAATTCACAAATTGTTTAATCCCTTGAATAACGAACCTTTTCATTCGATTTGATTTCATGTTATTATATCATAATCAAACTCAAAATATTCTTGAGGCAAGAATATTGTTATCTCAGATTCAGGACAGATATCGTTTTCAATTCAAAAATGTTGTTTTTGTTTAAAACCAGTGTATCCTCGAATTATTAATTATTACTTATGTAGAAAAAATCGCACTTTCTCAGAGACTCGTGAATAATATTATTGCTTCGAGAGAATTTTTTTTCCTGTAATGTAACTAAATTTCATTCCACCTTAAAGGACGCAAGAAAGGGGCATGCACGCTGATTGAAGAGAAATTAGAACGACCTCTCCTACATCTAGCATGTCGACATCACACACGTGAGATAAAGCTCCGGAAGGTTTTCGAGACTTTTTAGCCAAAGACGGTTGGTCCAAATGTTACTGTCTTCGAATCATTTCAGAAGGATTGGCCAGGAATTGACCAATCCCAATATGCAATTGGATTGGATGATGCAGTTGTCGCCAAAACCGTAGCAGAGAAGAAGAAAGAAATTTCGGAGTTCATAAAAGACCAATTTGAGGTAAAATTCCTTCGAATTAGTAATATACAATTGGATCTATTTGGGTTAACTTATTTTTCCTATTTTTCAGATTAATCAGCCAAGGGGGGATTATCGGGAGCTGCTGGAATTAGCATGCATATTTTTAGGGGATACCCCACCTCGAGGTATTAAATTCGAAGTCCCTGGAGCAGCCCATCATGCCCGATGGCTTGCTAAAGCAGTTTATACCTTGAAAATGTTCATGTTCAAGGATCAACTGAAAATTACACCTGCCGAGATCGAAGGACTACGAGAGATATCAATTTTCGTAATTCTTCACTACCTCAAATCCTGGTATCAGGCACCAAGTGCAGTGAAAGCTCCCCATTGTGACTTAATTTTACTACAGGATTTGATCAAATATTCAGAAGTCAACTCGAAAGTCGCCACAGCTGCATTATCCAAACACACTTCACATTTGTGGTATTTGTCGGAAGAGTTGGTTGGTCTACGTTTTTTTGATTCCGCCGTCTCTAGAGATATAGAAATCAAAATGAAACGAGCAATGGAATTCACAGAGAGTTCGGGACAGAACATGAAGAGACTGATTGTTAAGAAACGTGATTTTAATGCTTTATTGGATAAAGGTTTGAGTGATTTTGTTACCAAGAAATCACGCATTCTTTTCGACCAATTCGATATATCAACTGACTTCTTGGAGAAAGACCCAGATGCATCGGAATCAGATGAGAATTATCAGTATGGTTTGGAAGTACTGAAAGACTTGAGAGTAACAGATGATGTGGCTGAACGAGGTATAGCTCTGATTACGGAGTTCAATAATTCTCTGACTCATGATGAAGAACAAAAACAATGTGCCTTACAAATCATTCAAGATCATCGCAAAAGATTTCCCAATCCTAACATACAGAATTATGTTTAAAACTAATGCAATTTATTAAATATAACATCTATTTATTATTCAGAAATTATCGTTTTTTGATTCTTCTAATTTTTAAAACCTGTTCTTCCACATATGTTCACCAGGATAAAAGCGGATTTACGTTAGCTTCCAGTTCAACATTTCCACATTAATAATTTGGGAACGAACAATGCAAAGATCATTTGAGACAGAACAAGACGAGAGTATAGCTTCTGCATTAATGAAATAATGGTAAAAAATTTTTTTTGTATGGATAATTAAATTTCCGACAGTAAATGTCTCTTATCATTTTCTTCTAAAATCACTCATTATCGAGATAATCATATAATTGAAAAAGCATGACAAGTTGGCATGTCGCTCTTCACCACATCACGATTGGATTGAATAGTTTTATTTTTCCTTGAAAATTTTTAATATTTATTTCAAAATTTTAGGAGTCAAAATCACTTTTGAACAGTTTATGACCAATATACAATTTTTTTATGACCTAAAAATGTTTTTAATATTCCAAATTATGCTTCAATCTACATAATAATGATAATTTAATGCAATTGAATTTTTTCATATTTTTTAATCCAGTCGATCTGTCTGATAATTGAAAAATTAAATTTCCTCCCTGACTAACGTCATCTGAACAACTTGGAAACGAGCTGTACCAAATTTTTGTATGTCGATTGACTTCCATATTATCAATTCGAATCATCATCCATGCCAAGAGTGCCGTATTTGAAAGAGGAAATCCATGAGAACTAAAACAAATTTTTTTCCCCTTGTTATTCAAATGGAAAATGAAAAACCGCGATGAGGCACCCCTTAGAGTTGATCGACAGCGCTCCGGTTGTGAGAAATTCGTTTTTACATGGAAATTTATCATTTTTCATGTAGGCCATAAAAATTACATGATTCTCTTTATCCGACAACATGGTCTCCTGTACATTATGTTGTGCAAAAGAATAATATAACACAAGGTTATAAAGCAGAAAAGATAAGCAAAAAATGTATACTGACCAAATATTGTAATAAGCATAACAGCGAAAATTCACATTAAAAATAGTGCTAACCATGAACACATAATAATAATAACAACAACAACAACAACAACAACAACAACAACAACAACAACAACAACAACAACAACAACAACGACAATAATAATAATAATAATAATAATAATAATAATAATAATAATAATAATAATAATAAGAGAGTAGAGAGAAGAGAGTGAGAGAGAGGAAGACAAGTGGGAGTAAGAAAAGAGTAGAAACAGAAGAATAAGGCGAAGAAAAGATGAGAAAATGAGAAAGAGAGACTCAAGGCAGTGCAGGATTGTCACAAAGATGGATGCGAATCGCTGCCTTGAAGGACGAGAAGGAAGGTAGATCACGTATCAAGGAGGGGAGGGAGTTCCAAAGATAGGCTGTAGAGACATGAAAGGAGCAACGCATAGATTCAGTCCTGAAGGGTTTGATTACCACAGGACACACCTCACCCCTTACAGGACAAACACAATGACTGGCCACGAAGAAATTAGCCAGATAACTCGGCTGCTGAGAATTCATAATTCTATAGGTAAGACACGCTAGAAAGTAATTCCTGCGCGTCTCACACGTCATCCAGCCCAACCGTAACCTATAAGGAATAATGTGCTCATCCCTCCTTGCTCCAAACACGAACCTAACCCCCATATTGACCAGGCGTAGCACCCTCGTACCAAGCTCTGCAGACAGACCATCATACACTAGACAGCAGTAATCAACCAGAGGGAACACCAGAGTCTCGACAAGGTGTTTGCGTAGCTCAAGGGTGGTACTAGCTCGAAAAAAACGGAGACGATATATGACAGAGTGAACCCTCTGAGAGATGTCAGCAATATGTTCCCTCTACCCTAGTTTACTATCAAGTACCACACCAAGGCTACGCACAGAAGTCTCAAAGGGGAGAGTGGAATCACCAATGCAGATGGACCTACCAGGCAAGGAGTAGATGTCATTTACAAAAGACTGAGAACCAAATATGATTGCCTTAGTCTTGGCAACATTAAGTTGAAGGCGGTTAAGTAGTGCCCAGTCCATGATGCATTTGGCTGCTTCGCTCATCTACTCTCCATTACCTCGCTCATCTAATCTCATTACCGACAGAGCGCAAAGTGTTTTTACCGCGCGATATTCTCCTTTCTCTTTCAGACGAATTTACTATTCCGAATAGTAAAAAAGTGTCGCGCGCATCTGGTTAGTTTTTGATGCGCACGATGGATATAATTTGATTTGATTGGATGGATAAAAAATATTCTATAAATTTTATAAAAATTACCAGGATAACTATAACTTTTATCCTCCGTATAGATATTTTTCGTCTTTGTCTACATACATTTTGACAAATGCATACACAATTTTTGGTTTATTCGGCGAAAATTACCAAGCCGAATAGTAAAATTTATTTTACTTTTTATGAATTTTATTATTCAATGTCAATTATTATTAAACTCTCAGACAGAAATTGTCCTAGAATAGTAATTTTTACCGAAAATTTCTCTCCGTGTAGGAACCCGTGATTCTAGAATTTAGGAACTAGAACATTCTTAAATTGAGTGACTTTTTCACTTATTTTGAGGATATTTCTCTTGAATCAAGGAAGAAACCTGCATTTCCGAATACATTTCTCTTAACTTCAGTGAAAAATCACTTGTTTTGAGTGAAAAATCAACTAATTTGAGTAAGATGCATACATTCCCGTATTATATAGAGTCACTAATTAGCTACAGCCCCTTGCTTTGAGCCTGCGAAAGACAAAGCAAAATACACAACTGTGTTATATGGGAAGAGGTCACGGTAGTAGGTCTGTAGTAGGACATAGTTTTGCTGCAATTTCCTCATCAATGATCTCAAACAAATTGTCATAGAAATAAAGTACTATTGATTCTTAGGTGTAATGTAACAGGGCATGAGATATTTATAGTGTTATGGTTCATCTATTTCTCACATATTGAGGCAGAAAGCACGAAGTCTGCAGCTTTGTATGCAAAAGAATATGGGTTTCAGCAGCCTAATGTCCTTAACATCTAGGAGCTCTTTGAAAGATGCATCACAGATATCCGTGTAATTTGAGAAGGCAGACTTATGCTTTTTTTTCCATAATGTTTTTCTGAGTGGGGTGGGATACGGGCAGTGAATTAGACAAGAGTATCGCAGGTTGAGCAGAGACTGGCAGGGTCGAAATCATAGACATTTCCACCAATGGATATTTTAAGGATATCCAAAATACGTTGGTCATGTAATCTACTATTTTTTATAAAAAATCTGAATTTGCAGAACATTATTACCATAGTCATAATTCTCAGAATTTTTCATTTGTCCTTAATTTTTGAAGCGAAACTTCTTATCGCACGGTAGTAAACTCAATCTATGTAACGGAAACAGAGGGTGGGGATGCAACGTTTGAAGTGGGGGTATGTAACGACAATTCTGACTCGATGCTGACGGAGCCATCTACCGGTACAATGGGGTAGCTTCGATTCAATAGGCGTTGAGTAGCTCCACTCTTTACGAGATAATATAATAAATGAACAATTTGAATTCAAAATTATTCTAGCATATACATAAGGCTATGGAGTTTCACTTCTGTCGCGCGTGATTTCTACGCACACATTTTTTTGGAAATTTATTTGATTCGATATTATGAGAAGTAATTTATTCGATTTCAGACTTGACTCTCGTTGCTCTAACCTCTCACCATTGTTAGCGGCCGGAAACGCTTGGACTTGAACCATCCAATATGGCCGCCGTGCGGAAGTACAGGTTTTCTAATTGATCGTTTGCAATTATTTGGCCGGTAACCTATGTTTTTTACCACCGACAAAAAAACTAGAGACTCTCATGAACAAAATTACATACGGTTATATGTACGAAAAAACGTACATATAACCGTATACAGGGTGTCCCAAAACTACTCTCTTTCCTTCGGGGTAGTGAAAAGGGGTGGAATTTGAAGTAGAAAGTTCCTCTTCCGTTTTGGGATTCGACCACTTTTTTTTTTGATTTTTTTTTTATATGTCTGACCAGTCATGTTTTTTTTCGTTCATACTACTTTTTAGGATTTTTTTTTCTTTTTTTTTTCCTTCATTTTGGAAACAAATTATCGCCACATACCAACCGTAGTTCCCCCCTCCTCGCTCTCCAGCGCCGGAAATTATTTTCCAATAAAAAAAAATCAAAATGTATCATTCAATTTTTTTTCAATCCTGTATTTTATCAAGCCTGTATCCACCCATCGACATGAGAACTTTCCATTCTCCCTCCCTCCCGCTGCAAATTATTTTCCAAAACCGAAAAGGGAATTCCAAAATTGAATATTACTTTTTTTTGTTTTGTTTTTTTTTCCGGGTGGTTTGGTAGGTCCGTGACCTAGCAATCCACTCATCAACAGAGAAACCCCCCTTGTCGCTCACTCGGTCTCTGAATCACTCTCAAAAACCGGAAACGGAATTTCACAATTGAATATTATTATTTTTTGATTATTTTTTGGTGGTTTGGTAGGCCTGTTACCGACCAATCTACCAATTGAGAGAAAAACACCCCCTCGTCTCCCACACGATCTCTGAATCATTTCTAAAAACCGAAAATCGAATTCCAAAAATGAAGATTATTTTTTTGGGGATTTTTTCCGGTGGTTTGATAAGCCTGTGACCTAGCAATCCACCCATCAACAGAGAAACTCTCCCTTCCCAAACACCCGATCTCTGAATCATTCTCAGAAACCGGAAACGGAATTCCAAAATTGCATAATATTATTTTTTTGGTTTTTCCCGGTGGTTCGGTAGTTATGTGACCTAGCAATCCACTCACCAACAGAGAAAATCTCCCTTCCCACCCACTCGGTCTCTGAATCATTCTCGAAAACCGAAAAGGAAATTCCGGAATTGAATATTATGTTTATTTTTTATTTTCATTTGGTTTTTTTCGGGTGGTGTGGTAGGCCTGTTACTTAGCAATCTACCAATCGAGAAAAAAACTCCCCCTTGTCAACCACTCGGTCTCTGAATCACTCTCGAAAACCGGAAACGAAATTCCAAAATCAATTATTATTATTTTTTTGATTTTTCTTCGGTTTTTTCCTGGTGGTTTGGTAGGCCTGTTACCTAGCAATCTACCAATCGAGAGAAAAACTCTCTCTTCGGACCCACTCGGTCTCTGAATTATTCTCAAAAACCGGAAACGGAATTCCGAAATTAAATAATATTTTTATTTTCATTTTTTTTCTTTTTTTTCCGGTGGTTTGATAGGCCTGTTGGCTAGCAGTCCACTCATCAACAGAGAAACTCTCCCTTCCCACTCACTTGGTCTCTGAATTATTTAAAAAAACCGGAAACGGAATTCCGGAATTAAATATTATTTTTATTTTTATTTTTTTTCGTTTTTTTTCCGGTGGTTTGATAGGCCTGTTGGCTAGCAGTCCACTCATCAACAGAGAAACTCTCCCTTCCTACTCACTTGGTCTCTGAATTATTCTCAAAAACCGGAAACAAAATTTCGGAATTGAATATTATTTTTATTTTTTATTTTCATTTGGTTTTTTTCGGGTGGTGTGGTAGGCCTGTTACTTAGCAATCTACCAATCGAGAAAAAAACTCCCCCTTGTCAACCACTCGGTCTCTGAATCACTCTCGAAAACCGGAAACGAAATTCCAAAATCAATTATTATTATTTTTTTGATTTTTCTTTGGTTTTTTCCTGGTGGTTTGGTAGGCCTGTTACCTAGCAATCTACCAATCGAGAGAAAAACTCCCCCTCGTCACCCACTCGGTCTCTGAATCACTCTCTAAAACCGGAAACGAAATTCCAAAATCAATTATTATTATTTTTTTCGGTTTTTTCCTGGTGGTTTGGTAGGCCTGTTACCTAGCAATCTACCAATCGAGAGAAAAACTCTCTCTTCGGACCCACTCGGTCTCTGAATTATTCTCAAAAACCGCAAACGGAATTCCGGAATTAAATATTATTTTTATTTTTATTTTTTTTCGTTTTTTTCCCGGTGGTTTGATAGGCCTGTTGGCTAGCAATCGACCAATCGAGAGAAAAACTCTCTCTTCGCACCCACTCGGTCTCCGAATCACTCTCAAAAACCGGAAACGGAATTCCGGACTTAAATATTATTTTTTTTTTGTTTTTTTTCGTTTTTTTCCGGTGGTTTGATAGGCCTGTTGGCTAGCAATCCACCAATCGAGAGAAAAACCCTCCCTTGTCACCCACACGGTCTCTGAATCACTCTCAATAACCGGAAACGGAATTCCAAAATTGATATTTTTTGTTTTTTGTTTTTTCTTGAGTTTTCCAGGCATTTCAATAGGCCTGTTATCGAGCTATGTGTCATTTTCCGCTACGCTCAATTTTTTGGTGGCCCTGAAAAGGGCCGATTGTTTTGTCCTCTACTTCGGCATGTGCTCGAAATGACCTCCTCCGGCAGCAACGCAGGCATGGACCCTTCTGAGGGCTTCCCCCTGAACACGTTGGAGCATTTCAGCATCCACGCTCTCGACGGCTGCATGTAGTCGTGCTACCAACTCCTCCGCGGGCTTCGGCTCTGTCCTGTAGACTTGTTCCTTTATATAACCCCAAAGGAAGAAGTCTAGAGGTGTCAGGTCAGGGGAGCTATGCAGAAAAATACATTATTGTACGGCACTTTCTCGTTTTCTTCGAGGAGTCTCACCGTGCTGGCCAATGGAGTTCGCCATAGCGACCGTACCAATGTCCAGGGAATTGACCATTTAGGTAGTCAGTAACTATCCTTGCACTGTGAGGTGGTGCTCCATCCTGCTGGAACCACTGAGGTCTAGCGTTGAGTGGAATGTCGTCTAGCATTTCCGGCAATGTCTGTGAGATAAATTCGTAATACTTCGGACCCTGAGAAGACGGATCAAGAAAAGTAGAAACATTTTCCCGGTTTTATATCGTACGTGTATGGGTGTGTGCATTATCAATACTCACATCCATAGTATCCGGAAGCTGGTGAATGAACACGTTATTCCCCACTATTCCTCCCCAAACGTTTACCTTCCACCGCGTCTGAAAACTTTTTTCTCGAATCAAGTGAGGATTTTCCTCAGCATACTCATGCAAGTTATGCTGATTGAAAATACCTTCTCTTGTGAATAAACTTTCGTCCGTCAACAGGATTTGAGATAAAAAATTTTCATTTCGGTAATACAAGGCCAAAAACTCGTGACAGAAGCGCAGGCGCTGCCCTACATCATCTGGCTCGAGTTTTTGGGCTCTTGTGTAGTGGTACGGGTGGAGAGAATTTTCCAGCAGGATCCTATTCACCGTCGACTTCGGACAGCCGGTTGCTCTACCAAGCAACTAATATGTACGCCACCTAGCACTCAGGCCATCTGCAGGCCTCTACTTCCCGCGATCCCTTAGTGGACATGTGGCCAGCATGTCCACCGGAATGGCATTGCAACCCGTACAAGCGCAGCTTGCCGGGTAAACCCAACCACTGCCCCTACGAATCCAACCCAAATAAGGTCCTCGGCTTGTGCCGGGCTTATAGGACCTTCCTCATAGTACCACTTTGCACGGTTTGGTGTCCGTGATGCTAGCTTTAGTTATGATTTCCTGCGTGGGGCAGCAACTTCATCCCCTATATCCTCCAAAGAGGGCTTCGCAGCCTATATTTGCCATTTCTGTCCCCAGTGACTGGCAGAATTAGATAAACCATCCAGCCACTACACTACAATGGACTCTTTTCTAGCCCTTGTTGCAAGTGAACGTATCATGTGTGACATACGCCCTTTATTTGCCCAGGCAGTGCTCTACCAAGCATCCGACAGCTCGTTGTCGGATCTATTCCCACGCACGCCAAGACCTCTTCCTCAACGTCAAGATGATTTTTCGGTCGCCCTCCACCGCCCTCTGGCAAGACACGATTTTCTCGCATCCGAGCATCCAGATCCAAAAACACCTGTGGAGACGGATGTTGTCGTTTGGGAAATTCAACCCTGTACATCCGCGCTGCCGCAGCGCCACTTGACTTGCATGCACCATACATAAGATGCATGTCCACGTATTCGTTCACTGTGTATCTCTTCATTTTTCACTTCAGGTCCGATTCCGTCAAAGAATCAAACACGACTGACTCTCCCTCCCCAAAACTCAATATCCACCTCTTCAATTTCTATTTATTACTGAAAGAGTGACCGAGCACTTCTAAGAACTGCCGGTGTTGTTGACATAACATGAGAACAAAAGACGATGTAAACACAATGAATAGAAATACTAAAATTTTATTTATTTTATCAACATTGTCTCTCATTTCGTTTGTACGTCAACACTGAAGGTTTCTGAAAGTTTCTCGGAATCCTCTCATTAATAAATGGGGGAAATAACGAATCAATATTGCGTTTTAATGAGAGAGTTTCAACGGTTTTTGAGAGTGATTCAGAGACCGTGTGGGTGACAAGGGAGGGTTTTTCTCTCGATTGGTGGATTGCTAGCCAACAGGCCTATCAAACCACCGGAAAAAAACGAAAAAACAAGTAGGCCATCACTCCCATGCGACTGGTGTTAAGCATTGGATGGAATGCGTTATGTATTATTAAGTCCAATTTATTATTCTATTATTATAATTGTTATAATATGTTTCTCTTTTTTTTTTCTACCAATTCTATTGGTAACAAGCTTCCGGATGGATTTGTAATTCATTCTGTTCTGAAATTTTGCGCTCAACCCCAAACTTCATCCTATTTGAAGCAGAAAAAAATGAGAAAGAAATAGTTGATTGTCTGTATCTCACGAACTAATGGCCATATTGATCTCAAATTTTACACAGAAGTCTAACTCAACAATATCAAGTACTAGTCAAAATTTCAGCTTCTCACTCCAACTTCTAGTCGAATTATAGTCTGTATGAGCGAATTTCGAGAATGAAAATATAAAAACTGCTATATCTCGAAAACTTTCAATCGGAGGATATATATATTTTGATTGTGCTAGATAGAAGACATTATGGCGAACATTTAAAAAAAAAAAAATCAAAATCGGTTCAGTAGATTTTGAGATATTGAACAAAATAGTTTTACACACTCAGTTGAATATCTCCGGAAGTAATGGTTCGATTGCGCCAATACACAATCCCAACCTTAAGTTTCATGAAAGCTAGAATCGTACCAAATTTCAGCTTTCTATCTCTATTATTTCTCTAGTTATCGTGGTCACACCGATTCCAGCATGAAAAAGAAAAACGGCCATAACTGTCTCATTGTTCCGTGGTCGATGGAAATATTTCGGTTGAAATCGATAGATATAATAGTCAGGAATATTTTGACGGAAAAAAAATTTTGATCGGTTGAATAGTTTTTGAGATATTCGACAAAAACGATTTTCGAGGAATCGCTATATCTCAGGAACCGCTGAGTCGATCAAGTTGAAATTTTGCACACAATTGTATTTTATTAATATCTATTATCTTACAAAATTTCAGACTTTTTTCATTATTATTTGGGCAGTTATTGAGAGAATTGTGAAATTTTTTCCGCACATACACACACACATACATACATACACACAGACATTTTCTAAAAACATCATATCTTTACGTTTCATGACATTCTACATCATTTCCAGGCAAAATTGGACGATGTCAAAAATGGTCGATTACATAGCTTCCTCGTCCGGAAGCAAAACAAAAAAAAAAATAATATTTAATTCCGGAATTCCGTTTCCGGTTTTTGAGAGTGATGCGGAGACCGAGTGGATGCGAAGAGAGAGTTTTTCTCTCGATTGGTCGATTGCTAGCCAACAGGCCTATAAAACCACCGAAAAAAAAACGAAAAAAAATAAAAATAAAAATAATATTTAATTCCGGAATTCAATTTCCGGTTTTTTAAAATAATTCAGAGACCAAGTGAGTGGGAAGGCAGAGTTTCTCTGTTGATGAGTGGATTGCTAGCCAACAGGCCTATCAAACCACCGGAAAAAAAAACGAAAAAAAATAAAAATAAAAATAATATTTAATTCCGGAATTCCGTTTGCGGTTTTTGAGAATAATTCAGAGACCGAGTGGGTCCGAAGAGAGAGTTTTTCTCTCGATTGGTAGATTGCTAGGTAACAGGCCTACCAAACCACCAGGAAAAAACCGAAGAAAAATCAAAAAAATAATAATAATTGATTTTGGAATTTCGTTTCCGGTTTTCGAGAGTGATTCAGAGACCGAGTGGTTGACAAGGGGGAGTTTTTTTCTCGATTGGTAGATTGCTAAGTAACAGGCCTACCACACTACCCGAAAAAAATCAAATGAAAATAAAAAATAAAAATAATATTCAATTCCGGAATTTCCTTTTCGGTTTTCGAGAATGATTCAGAGACCAAGTGAGTGGGAAGGCAGAGTTTCTCTGTTGATGAGTGGATTGCTAGCCAACAGGCCTATCAAACCACCGGAAAAAAACGAAAAAAAAATAAAAATAAAAATAATATTTAATTCCGGAATTCCGTTTCCGGTTTTTGAGAATAATTCAGAGACCAAGTGAGTGGGAAGGCAGAGTTTCTCTGTTGATGAGTAGATTGCTAGCCAACAGGCCTATCAAACCACCGGGAAAAAAACGAAAAAAATAATAATAATTGATTTTGGAATTTCGTTTCCGGTTTTAGAGAGTGATTCAGAGACCGAGTGGGTGACAAGGGGGAGTTTTTCTCTCGATTGGTAGATTGCTAGGTAACAGGCCTACCAAACCACCAGGAAAAAATCAAAGAAAAATCAAAAAAATAATAATAATTGATTTTGGAATTTCGTTTCCGGTTTTCGAGAGTGATTCAGAGACCGAGTGGTTGACAAGGGGGAGTTTTTTTCTCGATTGGTAGATTGCTAAGTAACAGGCTTACCACACCACCCGAAAAAAACCAAATGAAAATAAAAAATAAAAATAATATTCAATTACGGAATTTCCTTTTCGGTTTTCGAGAATGATTCAGAGACCGAGTGGGTGGGAAGGGAGATTTTCTCTGTTGGTGAGTGGATTGCTAGGTCACATAACTACCGAACCACCGGGAAAAACCAAAAAAATTATATTATTCAATTTTGGAATTCCGTTTCCGGTTTCTGAGAATGATTCAGAGATCGGGTGTTTGGGAAGGGAGAGTTTCTCTGTTGATGGGTGGATTGCTAGGTCACAGGCTTATCAAACCACCGGAAAAAATCCTCAAAAAAATAATCTTCATTTTTGGAATTCGATTTTCGGTTTTTAGAAATGATTCAGAGATCGTGTGGGAGACGAGGGGGTGTTTTTCTCTCAATTGGTAGATTGGTCGGTAACAGGCCTACCAAACCACCAAAAAATAATCAAAAAATAATAATATTCAATTTTGAAATTCCGTTTCCGGTTTTTGAGAGTGATTCAGAGACCGAGTGGGCGACAAGGGGGAGTTTCTCTGTTGATGAGTGGATTGCTAGGTCACGGACCTACCAAACCACCCGGAAAAAAAAACAAAACAAAAAAAAGTAATATTCAATTTTGGAATTCCCTTTTTGGTTTTGGAAAATAATTTGCGGCGGGAGGGAGGGAGAAGGGAAAGTTCTCATGTCGATGGGTGGATACAGGCTTGATAAAATACAGGATTGAAAAAAAAATGAATGATACATTTTGATTTTTTTTTATTGGAAAATAATTTCCGGCGCTGGAGAGCGAGGAGGGGGGAACTACGGTTGGTATGTGGCGATAATTTGTTTCCAAAATGAAGGAAAAAAAAAAGAAAAAAAAATCCTAAAAAGTAGTAAAAACGAAAAAAAACATGACTGGTCAGACATATAAAAAAAAAATCAAAAAAAAAAGTGGTCGAATCCCAAAACGGAAGAGGAACTTTCTACTTCAAATTCCACCCCCTTTCACTACCCCGAAGGAAAGAGAGTAGTTTTGGGACACCCTGTATAATACGAAAAAACGTTATAAAGGTATCTATTATTGGTTTGAAGATGAGAGTCGGTGGCTCTTATGGACACACTATGTTAAATATAATTTTTCAAAATTCATTATCTCGGCGATCAAGGTTGAAATTGGGCTTTAAAAAAAGCTCTTGCTCCATGGTATGAGTTCCAGAAAGTTTTTTTCCCAAAAAAAAATCTCCGAACCACTTGGATGTCCTTAAATACGTACTTAGAAACCAGGCGCAGCTGGGCGAGAATTCTCCTCATGGGCCAGGGGATGTTCGCTATAAGCATGGGCGAAGGGTTCATCTGGTTAGGTGGCTCTGCATAGCAGGCTTGGAAAATGGTGTGCATTACGTGCATATTGAATCAAATTGGATAGGGCTCGGAAGTCTGGGCATTGGATAATCGAGAAGCTGGCGTTATACCATAGGGATGTTTCGAGGTTATCAATTAGGGGTAGGAACTCAGGAGCAAAAGATTCAATGAAGAAGAAGATGTGGGAAGCCCAGCTGTACTTTGGATTTCGATCTCCATTCTTGAATAACCGAATTTGTCTTTTAAAACATATTTTGGGCAACCGACTATCCGCCATCTTCAGGATTCTTACAATCCATCCACAGGTCACCTTCCATACTTTACTAACTAATCGTGGTCTGCCAGTCTCTGCTAGAATAAGATCAGTAGCAGTGGATCTTGGGCGTTGGAAGATCTGTTTCAGGAAGCTTGATTGAATGCACTCAATTTTGTCTAGATACCTAAGAGCCCACGCAGGAGACGTATAGAGAACCACAGATGAGATCATACTGTCGAAGAGTTTCAGAATATTCCGAACGTATCTCATATTCGAACGATGAATCAGGGAATACACTGTCAGGGAATACTGCCCTACCCTTACGGAAATGACATATATCCCGAACTTATACCTAGCATATATCTGGCATATAACATTTTTTGCCGAAAATATAAGTGAATATAATCGAAATATATGTCCGCATATATGTTCTTTTCATGAGGGTAGCCGCCATACGCAACTTGTTTATCGGATGACTTGCTGCGGTAGCATACAAGAGTAAGCTAGTAAAGGAGATGCCCAAATAGGTATAGAAGTTAACCACCTCAACTCTCTGAGACCCAAATTTGAAGCTGCTGCATCAATCAGGCACTCTGCCCCCCTTCCTACAGTACAAAAATTGGCGCGGCTGTAGTGGGCGCGACAGAAGCTATCGCGGCTGATACAGCCGTAAGTTGTTACGTAGATACGTCTATGGGATCTGTTTTTTCGTTCTTTTATTCCTTATATTATGAATAACTGATGTTGTATGGTCCACCTTGTGGTGGTTCAGTTTTCATCGAGATGAATTCGATTTAATCCCACTAATTCGTGGAAGATCTATGAAAATTTACAATCATTTGAAATATTTTGAGAGATTTCCAGACTTTTTAGAACACCCTAGCACTTTTTAGAAAATTCCAGAACTTTCTAGAACATTCTAGAACTTTTTAGAATATTTTACGACTTTCCAGAACATTCTAAAATTTTTGAGAATATTTTTGCATTTTGCAGAAAATTCTAGAAATTTTTAGAATATTTTGGCACACTCCGGAAAATTCTAGAGCTTTCTTGAACATTCCGGAACTTTTTAGAACATCCTAGTACTTTCCAAAACATGCTAGAACATTTTAACACTTCATTTTAACGTTTTCTAGGATATTTTAACACTTTTTAGAAAATTCTAGAACTTTCTAGAACATTCTGGAACTTTTTAGAATACTCTAGCACTTTTTAGAAAATTCTAGAACTTTCTAGAACCGTCTAGAACTTTTTAGAACATCCTAGCACTTTCCAGAACATTCTAAAACTTTTTAGAACATTCTGAACCTTTTTAGAATATTTTAGCTTTTTCCAGAAAATTCTAGAAATTTCTAGAACATTCCAGAACTTTTTAGAACATCCTATTTACCACGCGTTTATATGCGATCAATCATCGTAAGTGTTAAGTATAATCAGGATGAAGAACAGAGAAACCTCTAACGTCATGATAATTAAGTTTGATTATTACCAACCGTTAATAACTTTGAGTAATCATCAATCGATAATTTATCCATATATCGTCGCGGCGTTAGTATAAGAAACACCTACTAGATGGCGGTAGTAAATGAAGATTTTTTCACAAAATGACACCCCAAAAATGAAACCATAGACGTATCCACGTCAAAATCTTAGTCTTGCTGACGTTCACTGTTAATCCATTTACTTCGCAGTACAACTCAAAGACTTTTAATTTGCGTCAGAGATATTTGTGATTCAAAGCTAGGATGGCTAAGTCATCAGCGTACAGCAGCAACATAATTTCCGTGAAGACATCGATATTTAATCCTACCAGGTGATGCCGACGGAAAAAAGACTTCATATCACTAATGAACAAGATTAACAAGAGCGGGTGACATTTTCTAATGGAATTGTTATCATAGATAGCTCCAATAATTACCTATAAAATGAGCTCACAATAATTTTGATCAACCGCTTCAGTCCTGAGATATATTTTTTTCCTTTTTACATGTCAGTAAAAGCGATTCCACGGTTTTTATTTATTTTTTCAAATTGACCACTCAAAATATTTCAATGAAAACGAGTAGTGTGGGTGTGACACTTTGCGGGTCGAACCAATAACTTCCCGACCAACGCCCTTTTCAGTTGAAATTCGAAACGAAAAAAAAATTAAATCTGAGAAATTCATGCAAGCATTAATTATGTTTTTTCAACATAATTTATTCAATTTACAGTATTTTCAATATTCAGAATTTTTCAAATCTAAAACGAAGGAGAAATGAATAGAGCTCCGGAGATTTCATTTTTAAATAACTAAACAATTGTTGAGACGATTTTGTTCTCGATTCAGTCAGATTTACACAAAGACGCATCGATTGCATGCGGAAAATTTCAAATCACATCATTTATTCAGAAGTAAAAGAGGAATTTGTCAAAAAAACTTCATTTTCGGCGTTTTGTCGCATATTTTTTTTTGCAAAAAAAGTAAAAAACCGCTAAGGCGATCTCCTTCAAAAACTAATCAGTTCTAAGTTACATGAAGGTGCACACACACACACACCCACACACACACACACACACACACACACACACACACACACACACACACACACACACACACACACACACACACACACACACACACACACACACACACACACACACACACACACACACACACACACACACACACACACACACACACGCCAGGTCCCACCCCAGTTGTAAATTTATTGGCCTTATTTCAGCAACCTGAGCTCTGCTGGAATGGACAGTTTTATCCCAAGGTACTCGTGGGAACAGAATGGGAAATGTAAACCAAAAACAAAAAAAAGATGAAGGAAGTAACAGTGGGCACCATGCCCAACAACTAGCATTGGATGCAAGTGCTGACATAAGGAGGACACAAGCCTGGGAACGTCTCGAAAGGCTCATCAACGAGCTTCACGAGTTGGTCCAGCCAAAGATAAATGTCCACAAGGAGATTAAAAGCAAAGTAGTTGGCGTTGGGAGTGCCTTCAGGCGGCTCGAAGCGCTGGAGGACATATGAGTCACGCATCGACGACCTGCTATTTCGGCTCCAAGTGTTCAGTGCACGCCAACAATCCCTCATGGTGAGACAGGCACTAAGACGACAGCGACGGACACCAAAGTCAATGCTGCTGGTGAGTCCATGACTGGGGATAAATGCAACATCCGGAAGGTTAAACGGAAACAGCGGACGTCGCCAGAATCTGGAAGTAAAGAACCCAAGAAGAGGAAGGAGGCAGGACCAACTCCACCTACCAAGAAGACAGCACAGCCTCCCAAGGTAGCGGATTGGGAGCAGGTAAAATCCAAGAAGGGCAGAAGAAAACACACAACGCTGCCTCTGAAGCAGCCTAAACAGCAAAAGTCTCGAAAATCAGTGCCTAGGCCGAATGCACTGATCGTTCGCCCGAAGGATAAAGCGAAATATGCTGATATACTCACCCGAGTTAAGAAGGAGGTCCCTGATGATCAGGTCCGGTCTTTAGTTGATAAGATCCGCAGGACGACTACTGGAGACCTGTTGATCATGCTGACTAAAGACAACAAAGATAGAGGCCAGGGCTTATAGAAAACGATAGCTCACCTTCTTGGGGATGACGCCGAAGTAGTTAACAAGGGGCCACAGGAGGGTATCGAGATTCGAGATCTCGATGAAATGACGACGAAGGAGGATACCCTCGCGGCTCTGCAGAAAACAGTTGGAGAAGGAAGTACAATCACGCTGGATGCTGTCAAGTCACTGCGTAACGCCTATGCAGGCACGCAGACGGCCTTGGTCACATTAGCCGCGTCAGTAACGAAGGAGGTACTCGGCGAACACGGCAAAATCAGGATTAGCTGGGTTAACTGCCGGATAAGAACAGTAGAAAGGCCAACCGAGTGTTTCAAGTGCTGGCACTATGGACATCTCGCCACCAAGTGCAAGAGTGAAGTGGACCGATCCAGTCTCTGTACCAAGTGCGGAGAAAGTGGCCATAAAGCCGTCACCTGCAAAACAGACCCTCGATGCGCCTTGTGTGCCGAGAAAGACAACAAGAGAAATTGTGCCCACATTGCCGGTAGCAGTAGATGCCCGACCTTTCAAGAGGTGCGCCAGAAGGTGAGAAAGAAACGAGTATGAAGATACTTCAGCTCAACCTCAATCACTGTAAGGCTGCACACGATCTGCTCATGCAGACCGTGCGCAAACTGAAGCCAGATCTTGCACTGATCTCGGAGCCATATAAACACATGACGACTCAACCCTGGGAATCGGATAGCACTTCTAAAGCTGTTATTTGGTCCTGTGGCAAGTACCCGTTCCAGAGTGTTGTTAATGGAAAAGAGGCCAGCATTGTGGCTGTGAAGCTGGGTGGCATACATTTCTACAACTACTATGCTCCACCCAGCCTCTTTTTTGATGAATACACAGACTTTTTGGATCGACTGACCGAGGATGCGAAGCAGCACTCTCTCGTGGCAATCGCCGGGGATTTCAACTCCTGGGCAGTGGACTGGAGTAGTAAGGAGACTGGAAAAAGGAAAGGAAGCGTTAAGGAGAGTCTACAACAAACGCGCGTATTTCGTTTACGTCGCGTTGTAATAAATATAATTCAACTGTTTTTCAATAGTTTTTGATAGTTGGAAGCGTTGCGTACGTCTTGCGATGAATCCATCGTAGCATCATCTTATTAATAACCTTAGCAACGTCGCGTAAACTGACAATGCGCGTCTGTTGTAGACTCTCTTTTACTGGAGGCTATGTCTACATTGGACGTAGTCCTGCTTAACAGCGGCGATAAACCAACGTTTGTTAGAGGAGAGGCAACTTCCATAGTGGATCTCACATGGGTGAGTAGCAACCTCATTAGGTGAGGATTCTCCTGGGAGGTATTGGACATCTATACCGCTAATGACCACTGTGCGATACTATGGGAGGTATCCACGGGTCAAAATACTAGAGGAGCACGTAGGGAAACCAATGCGATTGGTTGGAAAGTGTGCACTTTTGATCCTGACGCTTTCACGGTGGCACTGGACGATCGCCCAACTAGCGGTCGAAATGCTGAGAAGAACGCCGAAGAGATTATGAGGAGAGTCAAGGACGCATGCGATGCTAGTATGCGCCGGCAATGTAGTACAAACCAGCTCCCACCGGTTCACTGGTGGAATTAACACATAGCTACTCTCCGTGAAGAGTGCCTTAGCACGAGGAGAGCATCACAGCGGGGTCGAAAAAAGGCCAACCACGCAGAACTGGTGGCAGAAGACAAGAACACGCGTCGGAAACTGAATAGAGCCATAAAGGATAGCAAGGGACAATGCTGGAAAGAGCTGCTCGACGAGGTCGAGTACGACGTCTGGGGCCGGCCATATAAGGTGGTTATGACTCGCCTAAAAAGCCAGCCGATGCCATCGCCAATATGCCCCATACTCTTGGAGAAGATTGTAACTGTCCTGTTTCCCCAACAAATGGAACTCCACCACCCGACAGGGCAGTATGAGATCGAGCGAATCCCGCCAATTACAGAAATCGAGCTAATGGAAGCTTGCAATAGAGTGGAGAATTCGAAAGCTCCTGGTTTGGATGGAATCCCAAACATCGCACTGAAGTCAGCCATTAAGACAATACCAGCTTTGTTTTTGGTGGGGTACAACGCATGCCTTGAAGAGGGTACTTTCCCTCTGAAGTGGAAGCAGCAGATACTAGTACTTCTACCGAAAGGGAAGAAGCCGCCAGACGAACCATCATCTTACCGTCCACTCTGTATGTTGGATACAGCCGGTAAGATCCTTAAACGTATCGTTCACTAGAGGATCGAAGCAGCAGTCGAAGCGCTGCTTGCTGATAATCAATATGGCTTCCGAAAAAGGCGCTCTACTCTGGATGCAATTAACCTTGTTGTGAATACAGCGAAAGAGGCGATCGCAGGAATCAGATGGAAGGGAGGTACAAAGAAGTACTGTTTGGTGGCTACGCTGGACATTAAGAATGCCTTCAACTCTGCCAAGTGAGATTGCATTATGAAAGCTCTTGTTGAGATGAACGTACCAGGATACCTGCGAAGGATGGTAGCAAGCTACTTCTCTGATAGGATCCTGAGATACGATACAGAGGCTGGACGGAAGGAGTATAAAGTCACTGGAGAAGTACCCCAGGGCTCGGTCCTAAGCCCTCTCTTGTGGAACATCGTGTACGACAGGCTACTGAAACTGGTACTGCCAAGAGAGGTCAGACTCGTGGCATATGCAGACGACGTGGCCGTAGTAATTGTCGCAAAGCATCTCGAAGAGATCAACTTTGCTTTCGACACTACCTTCGAGAGGATCAGCCGGTGGATGAACACACTTGGCCTGAAACTGGCGGAACACAAGACTGAGGCAGTGCTCATTACCAGTAGGAAGCATGTGGAGACCATCACACTGCAAATTGGAGCCCATGAAATCATATCTCAACCGTTTCTTCGGTATTTGGGAGTGATGATTGATGCCCGATTCAACTTCAAGCAGCAGGCAGACCACGTGGATGCAAAAGCGTCTATAGTCAAAGCGACTTTATCACGGCTGATGCCCAACATAGGAGGTCCAAAGCAGAGGAAGAGTGCATTACTGTCGTCAGTAGTCACGTCAGTGCTGACGTATGGAATTCCCATCTGGGCCGATGCACTTAAAACACAGGAATCACGGAGGAAGATCACGCCAGTATATCGACTGAATGCCCTGAGAGTCGCCAGCGCCTATCGCACAGTGTCTGAAGATGCTGTATGCGTCTTCGCCGGGATGTTGCCCATCGAGATACTAGCTGAAGAACGAAGAATCCTTTACCAGCGGAAAGGATCAATAACATTGAACCCTGAAGAACTTAGAATAGAGGAGCGGCGGAACAGTATACACCGATGGCAGTTACTGTGGGATATCACTACGAAAGGCAGATGGACATACCGTCTTATTCCCCAGGTGAATGTTTGGCTGAACCGTGAACATGGTGAAGTCAACTACTACTTGACACAGATAATCTCAGGACATGGGTGCTTTCGAGAATATCTTCATCGGTTTAAACATGAAGATTCTCCAGAGTGCCCGTCCTGCCCCGGAGTTACATAAGATGCCGAGCACGTATTCTTCGTGTGCCCGCGTTTCAACATGTTACGCAGTACCTGGGAAACCGTTCTCGAACAGAACATCCAGCCAGAGTCCTTAAAGAAAGCCATGCTGTCATCAAGGGCAGCCTGGGAAGCAACGAGCTCATTTGCCACTGAAGTCCTTCAGGAACTTCGTCGCATAGAAAGAGAGAGAGTAAAGAATAATGAAATTTAGAAGGAAAGAAGCCATGGCTTCGCCCACCTGCAGGAAGAGCTATAGCTAGATTCTCCCCCTCGTGAAGTAATGCCTGACGGCGGTCCCGCGGGGAACCAGGGAGCATAAGCAAGGAGGTTAGGGTTTTAGTCGGTGCGAGTCCAACACACGGATACCTTTATCTATGGTGCATAAAGCATTTCCCCCCTTCCTTACAAAGGAAAACACACACACACACACACACACACACACACACACACACACACACACACGCACACACACACACACACACACACACACACACACACACACACACACACACACACACACACACACACACACACACACACACACACACACACACACACACACACACACACACGCGCACACACACACACACACACGGACATGTGTTCAAAAACATCATAGAAAGATTCGAGGAGTCATAAAACTTGGAGATATCATAAAATTTCCACTTTCGATTTTCGGGGTCATTACAATAACTTCCACCCTTCGGCTCGGGAAGTTAATAAATAAACACAGTCTAGAACTAGTATCAACCTACAGTGAGTAATATTATTCGTCGAAAATGATCAAAACGAATTTCGTTATCATATTTACTTAATTCTATATGCAAGCAGTTGCTTGGGTGCGTAGAATATCTTCATTATCATTTAACTTGGGTTTAGATCATTAGAAGAGTTTTTTGTTTTTTTTTTTTAGTTTTTGACGTAGATACGTCTATGGTTTCATTTTGGTTGTCATTGAAATGCTCTTCTTGTGCTAACGCCATCTAATAGGTGTTGGTATTTTGATAACTTATCGACGATACATGGATAAATTATCGACTGATGATTACTCAAAGTTATTGGTGGATGATGACAATCAAACTCAATTACCATGAAGATAGAGGTCTTTCTATTCGTCATCCTGGTTATGCTTAAATACTTACGATGAGTGATCGCAAACAAACGCGTGGTAAATAGGATGTTCTAAAAAGTTCTAGAATATTCTAAAAAGTTCTAGAATGTTCCGGAAAGTGCTAGGATGTCCTCAAAAGTTCCAGAATGTTCTAGAAATTTCTAGAATTTTCTAGAAAGTGCTGAAATATTTTAAAAAGTTCTAGAATGTTCTTAGAAGTTCGGAAATCTCTCAAAATATTTCAAATGATTGTAAATTTTCATAGATCTTCCACGAATTAGTGAAATCAAATCGAATTCATCTCGATGAAAACTGAACCACCACAAGGCGGACCATACAACATTAGTTATTCATAATATAAGAAATAAAAGAACAAAAAAAAAGATTCCATAGACGTATCCACGGAACAACTTACGGCTGTATCAGCCGCGACAGGGGGCCTATTCTCAAACTTTGTGAATTCGTTTTCACGTGTGGAAGTCGTTCCGTTTACGAACTGCCTAAGGAAATCATATGGGCGATCCGTGAACGGAACGACTTCCACGCGTGAAAACAAATTCACAAAGTTCGAGAATAGGCCTCCAGGTCCTGTCGCGTCTACTACAGCCGCGCCACTTTTTTTCACTAACAGTACTAATTTGCGGTGTCAGAAGATGTCTAATTAAAAACTGGATTTTTGTACACTCTAACCACTCGACCACGCACAATTCATACAGGGATAATTTGAATTGTCCATCTGAATTTTGCCCCATGGTTTTTCGAACTCCATATTTCCTTTATCCAATGACTAAACTTTTTCATGAATACTTTATCATCAGAAGCACTATTGAATTATCGATTCATCATCGGAATTCGAGAAATAATGAATGATTATTATATGATTTTCATTACCAATCCCAATCAACATGATGATAGTTATTTAATTAGAATTTATGTGATTTCACCTTGATAGTACCACCCTTAAAATTTCAATTCAATAGTATGCTCCTCTCATTCGACTCCCTTCCTTATAAGCCTGTAATATCGGCTGGAGCTCGTTGCCTAAGCCCCGAGCCATATATTACTGGCCGGGTCTTAATTCCCGAAGTCTGGCATGCCAGCACTCGTTTCAGTACTGGACCACATCTATTTGCCAGGGCTCGGTTACCTGTTCCTCCTGTTAGACTCAAAGCTTAATCCGGAGCCTTAGCCATCTTTCGACCAAGCTTGGGCACCAAGGCTTGGCAAACCCAGGCCTGTACCCGACTCGGCTCGTTTCCCGAGCATCGGCATTTCCTACCTTGGTGAAGGAGGGAAATTACATCTGGCCATAAGTGCATGGTGTATGTAATGAGTGTTCCATCAAGGGAAACTAATTGAATTGTTAACATAAACCAATTTGGTATAAGAAATTGGAGTTTCTTCACGAACTTGTTATTTTCGTTTCTAAATGGAAGCATTGTATTTGTCGGGTTTTGACTTTCCTCAATTTTGGGTGGAAATAATGTAGGATGTTATGAGAAGGGTCGTTATGCCGTCGAGACTAGACGAGAATTTCTTTAAGAGATCATCACGGTCTGTAAAAACATTGGAAGTTTTGGAATTGTCGCAATCTTGAAAGAGATTGGGTCGTTGCATCTCGTCGTGATTTTGGGAAGATATATGTTGCCTGGGTCTCGACTTTTTCTCATCAACGCAGAGTACTAATAATGTAGGATGTTATGAGAAGGGTCGTTATGCCGTCGAGACTAGACGAGAATTTCTTTAAGAGATCATCACGGTCTGTAAAAACATTGGAAGTTTTGGAATTGTCGCAATCTTGAAAGAGATTGGGTCGTTGCATCTCGTCGTGATTTTGGGAAGATATATGTTGCCTGGGTCTCGACTTTTTCTCTGTTTTATGTGTACGAGACTAGACGAGACAATAACGAGATTAACATTTAACGCTAGATTGGTCACCCTATGAGGGATTCGCCGCGTCGCGCCGTTTTTATTTTTTTTGCTGACTGTTTTAAGCGGAAAATTCTGAAAAAATTTGTATTTGTCAATTGGAACCTTTAACATATTGTCATATTTTTTTCAACTCATATTTTACGTAATTCGTGGAGTAATATGATTAATCCCAGGAGCTGAGAAGATTTTTCCAGGGACCGAGAACGCGAACGACTTTTGGTTTTGTTCTTCACGTAGAAGAACGAAACTTGGAGAACAGTTCTCGAGAAGAACAAAATGAGAACAAAACTATCGGAAATTTTACGTGAAAAATGTTCTCGATAATATATCCGAGTGACAATGAAAAATGACATAGGGTGAGCACCACTGTTATAATTCCGTTGCTAGTCCAATCACACTAGTATTTTGAAATCGAAGATGATAGTATATGAATGAAAATCATGCCATCCGACGTGCAAAAATAGTGGAAAATACATATCGAGTGTTTGGGATTCCAACACACCGGGAAATTGTTAAAAAAATTGAAACGTGAAAAAAAAACGTCCGTCCGACCTTTTTTGCTTTACGCCGTCAAAATTACAACAGATACACTAAAAAGTCATAGGACGTATACGCACACATATAACATTATAATTTGTAGAGAATTAAATTTCCTACAAAAAAGTCCGTGGAGGCATATTCCTATCTAGAAGCGTTAAGCTTCCAAGCGCGCTCAAAGTTCGAGTGCGGACAAGCTGTTTTGTCGCCGCCGCCGGAAGGCGCACTTTAGTTACAAAGTGCAAATTACAGGGGAAAAAATCAAGAAAAAATCTGAAAAAAATTCGAGGAATTAGCCATCAAAAGGATCGCGGAAATGTATTGACGAGAGAAGCATGGGGGAAAGGGAGGGAGCAAAGTCATATTTTCCACGAATGGCATTGACATGGAAAATTTTGGAACTCATTAAATGCGCAGTCTGTGGCAAAATAGAAAAATAATTACCTGTTGGGAAGTGGTTTATTATTATAGATACAAAATTTCAGAAGGGAAAAATCAATAATTATTCAACTGTTATTATAAAAAAATAATTTCTTTGAATAAAATTAAATAAAAACAACTTTAAACAGCTTTTCCGCTCTCGAACTTTGAGCACGCTTGGAAGCTTAATACTTCTACATAGAAATATGTCCTCATAGACTTTTTTGTAGGAAATTTAATTTTCTACAAATTACGTACTATGACTTTTCAGCGTATCTGTTGTGGTTTTGACGGCGTAAAACAAAAAAGGTCGGGCGGACGTTTTTTTTTAAATAATTTCCCGGTGTGCTGGAATCTCAAAACCTCGATGTGTTTTCCTCTAATGTTTCGGATGGCATAATTTTCATCCGTATACTATGATAGTTTTACTATTGTGACGTGTGGACTTTATCCACACGTCGAATAATTTTGAGTTGAATATAATATTCTCCGGAATATTATATTCCATTAAACAAATGAGTGACTCATTGCATGAAAGCAGTGAGTTAGCTTCAGAGTTGGCCCGAGTAAGCAGTCTCACGGTGCCACCTGAGTCCGATTTCCGTTAGGGAAACTGTTTGACTGTCTTGGGGACTGTCAATGATAGCCCAAAGGTGTATAAGGGATAATAAATCGTGGGACTGCTGAATTAGCGTTTTTGGGTTAGCAACGAGTTGCAACTCCAAGACGAGGGCAGATCACGGTAAGAGGCAAACCAGGACAGTCGGTCCTCCCTCTTAAGACTCTTTTGAACAGATTGATAACGCGTTACACCGAACCCAAATAAACAATTGTCTTGTAGACTTTAAATCAGTTACTTTATATTATATTGAATATTCCATAAATCAGTCTAGTGATTTATCGCCCTTATTTCGCAAAATTATCCCATCACTAACTCTCATCCTAACGGTGAGCGAACTCCCCGTGAGCTCGACCGCAGCAGCAGCCGAAGCAGGAGGGTCAACTTGGCAACCCGAGTATTAAGTGTAAGGGTAAAACCAGAAAGGGTTAAATAAGTAACCCAATAAAACCTCAAACGTCACACTATCATCTTCGATTTCAGCCTAGAAAATTTTCTTATTTGACTGGACTAACTTATTCACTGCCTGGAAAAGGTACGACAGTGGCACTCAGCAATTGTATTCTACCCCTTCAATCTAGGTAGCCGCTTCCACTAGAATTGAGTTTTTACTTTTGTTCCTCATGCTAACGTTCTCGATAGTTTTGTTCTCATTTTGTTCTTCTCGAGAACTATTCTCGGACTTTTGTTCGCGTTTAGGTTTTGTTTTGCGAATATTCCTGAGAACTAAACTACGAGAACGACATTTAGTTTTTCTCTGGACTTTTGTTCTCGGTCCCGGGATTTTTCCCATGTTAAATGAAATCCCTCGTCGTGCGACGTTACCGAAACTCACTCAACGCGCCCGACCAGTGTAGAGTGAATTCGGCAACGTTTTGGCCTAAATAGCACGGCCGGCGAATAGCTCATGAGGCGACCAAAGTCGTTAGGTCATAAAGCGCGACCAATTTATGGTTAAAAATTGTATTCTTCGATTTGTTATCCTCTACCACTTCACTACTGAACTCACTGAGGGTTATTCTCCCTTAGTGTATTATGGTTGCATAACCATCATCGGACTCTCCATTTCAATTCATGAATTTTTTTAAAATGAAAATTTTTTTTAACTTTGTGATAATATGGGTAGATTTTGAAGACACTTCAATTGAATTGTCGATTCAGAAATAACTTTCTCAGGAAAGAGATGGATATGACTGATTAATTTGGAAATTTTCCCTCTAAAAAGACAGATTATCGTTCATATTCTATGCAAATGGGACAGCTGATTGGGGCTGGTTTGTACAGATATTTGAATTGTGAAAGATGAGGTGCGAGGTACGGTTTCTCGTCAAACCAGCGCCCGCAACTCGTGCACGCGAACGCGCGTGCCTGGCATTTGCTCTTGCCTCTCCTCGCTATATACAAATCCGCCATGTGTTATAACGCGCATTGACTGTAAGGATAACTCGATGCAGTCCATTGATCTCACTTACTAAAGTTGCACTCTTCACACAGCGTCTGTGTATACACATATTTTCTCAACATGATGGTCTAGCCTGGAATTTCCTCGAGGCGTTATGTAAGCGATGTCGCGCGGCATTCACACAGTAGCATCAATAGCTGGTTTAGGAATTGCGTATCTCTGACGTCGGGCGATTCTTTTCACGTGTAAAAAATCATTCGCTTAAACTCACTTCAATGCGCGTTGGCATTAATCTACTGCCAGGATTTTTGCAACGACTCATCAGCGATAAGAATCAAATATAAGAGTCCAATTAATTGGTGTCTAATTAAGGTCTGAATGATGAATAATTCTGAGACTGGATTGGAAGGGTCTAAAAGCAATGTAACCAATCAGAAAGTGATTGAAAACGGAACGAAGGCATGTTACCCGTAAATACAATTGAATTAAACCAAGTTACCATTAAACTATCTGTTTATTCGTTACCAGATCTATATTGCAAAACATGAGAACTATCCAATTTCAATAGTATGGTTAAAATTCCATCAATGATAGGAGATAGAGAATCCTGTTCTAGATTATCTACGTTGAAAAAATGGCGCAGCTGTAGTGGGCGCGACAGAAGCTGTCGCGGCTGATACAGCTGTAAGTTATTACGTGGATACGTCTATGGAATCTGTTTTTTCGTTCTTTCTTATTTCTTATATTATGGATAACTAATGTTGTGTGGTCCGCCTTGTGGTGGTTCAGTTTTCATCGAGACGAATTCGATTTAATTCCACCAATTAGTGGAAGATCTATGAAAATTTACAATCATTTGAAATATTTTGAGAGATTTCCAGACTTTTGAGAACATTCTAGAACTTTCTAGTATATTTCAGCACTTTCCAAAAAATTCTAGAACTTTCTAGAACATTCTGGAACTTTTTAGAACACCCTAGCACTTTTCAGAAAATTCCAGAACTTTCTAGAATTTTTTAGAATATTTTCGGACTTTCCAGAACATTCTAAAATTTTGGAGAATATTTTTGCATTTTGCAGAAAATTCTAGAATTTTTCAGAATATTTTAGCACACTCCAGAAAATTCTAGAGCTTTCTTAAACATTCCGGAATTTTTTAAAACATCCTAGCACTTTCCAGAACATTCTAAAACTTTTTAGAACATTCTGAAACTTTTGAGAATATTTTAACTTTTTCCAGAAATTTCTAGAACATTCCGGAACTTTTTAGAACATCCTAGTACTTTCCAGAACTTTCTAGAATAATTTATGTCACTCGGCTCGCCCTAACCTCATTCTTTTCAGGCCTAGTCCTGGTAAGTACATTTACCGGGACTAGGCCTGTTGGAAACTCGGTTAGTTGCGCCTCGTGACATAAAATAGCGTATGTTAGATGGTCCAAAAAGTGTTTTTATAACAAATTGGATCATAATCCGCGCCGAAGGTATACATTTGTCACAAAAATACTTATCGGGCCTAGTGACATAATCTACTATTAGCACTTTCAAGAAAATTCTAGATCTTTCTAGAACATACTTTCCGGAACATTCTAGAACTTTTTAGAATATTCTGGAACTTTTTAGAACATCCTATTTACCACGCGTTTATATGCGATCAATCATCGTAAGTGTTTAAACGTAACCATATGAAGAATAGAGAAACTTCTATCATCATGATAATTAAATTTGATTATTATCAACCGTCGATAACTTTGAGTAATCATCAATCGATAATTTATCCATATATCGTTGAGGCGTTAGTATAAGAAATAACTACTAGATGGCGTTAGTAAATAAATATTTTTTCACAAAATGATATCTCAAAAATGAAACCATAGACGTATCCATGTCAAAAATGATGTATAGACTTGCCGAAGCAGACGAAAGCAAAACTCAATTAGATTATAGATCCACTACCGCGTATAAAAAGAAAAGGTCCCGCGAAAATCCCTCAAAAGCCTCGGTGTAGTCTCGTAAAAGTCTCACATGTTGCTAGTCCTATGAAAGTTATAATATTATTACGAAGTTATAATATTATTATGATATTCTGTCTTTTTCAGGCATTCTGTACTTTATAGTGAAGGGAAACGATGAATGAAACAAGTACTAATCATTTTACATCCATATTGATGAAATAGGTGCTGGATCTTATCTCATGCTCGATGATCATATTTTGTATGTAGGGAAAAGAAAAAAATTGCATGTTGAGCTCTGGCCTTATTCATTAAAATGTTCTATTATTCTTCGGCACTTTGAAGTATTGAAAAATGAATAAAAAATCCGAAACCATAGATATTTTACATTCCTGACTAGAAATTTGATGGGGCTAACTTGGTGTCATATCGCGGCCGAATTCACAACAAAAACTTCCCGGTTTTCATCTCCCAATATATGATAATAAAAAGATGAAAAAAGCTCTAGGGGCCTCCGGTGGCTTGGTCGGTAGGGCGATGGATTTGTAAGTCGTCGATCCGGGTTCAAATCCAAGTCTCAGCTGACTGATACAAGCACCACTGTAATTTGCAAGTGCTTTGTTAACCAACACATCGTAAACCCCCGCCGTCAATTAGCATAAATCATAGCATAAATATGGTAATGTTAAATAACAATAAAAAAAATAAATAAAAAAATAGCTATTTCCGTTTTTCATATTTTTTTCTCTTTTTGGAAAAAAAAGGAAAATTTGTGGATTGATTCAAAATCTAATAAGGTCTGAATTATATGAAGATTTATCGATTGAAAAAAGAAAATGTCAAATTGGACCATTCTTCCGGGGGAAATCGTAAGCCAAAAATTTCGCCACACACATCGAACATAAATACCTACATACATACAGATGTTTATAGTCCGGTCACTTTGATGACTCTGGGCATTTTGATCTGTACGTAATTTCCCTTACCCCTAACCCCGGGACCATAACGACGGGGGCTTGGTATCATCAAAATCTGTGTTGTCCCCCCCCCCCCCGACCCCCGGCGACCCACCAAACGTATACATATACGAATGGCATTTCGATGACAGTCACCAAACTACTCGATCCACATGAAAGTATTTTGATGACTTTCATCAAAGTAACCAGGAGTCACAGAAATGACCATTTCACATCACAAAACGTGACCGAACTACTCAGATCACATCCATACACACACACACACACACACACACACACACACACACACACACACACACACACACACACACACACACACACACACACACACACACACACACACACACACACACACACACACACACACACACACACACACACACACACACACACACACACACACACACACACACACACACACACACACACACACACACACACACACACAGACACACACACACACATACTTTGCCGATAGCAGCTACTGTGGGATACTTCTAGAAAAGGTAGATGGACACACCGACTTATTCCACAGGCAGATGTCTGGTTGGGCCGTGAACATGGTGAAGTCGACTATTACCTAACCCAGATGTTGTCTGGACACGGGTGCTTCCGTGAATATCTTCATCGGTTAAAACATGAGGATTCTCCCGATTGCCCGTCCTGCCCCGGAGTCAGTGAAGATGCGGAGCACGCGTTATTTAAGGGTCCTCGTTTTAACATTCAACGCAGCACTTGGAAGAGTGTCTCCTACCCACACCCAACATCTCGAAGGGGGACGTACATTAGGGGCATAATGAGGAAGAACAATAAGCTGAGACCTCCCTCGCAAAGTAATACCTAACGGTGGTTCCGCGAGGGGAAGAAAAAGGTCAATGATTACTGGGGTCATACTCGGTTTTTTAGTCCATTGCACATTCGCCGAGCGAAAACATAGAAACTGTGGCTGTTCGAGGTCGCTACCATCTAGACCTGACCGAGCCGGACACTACACTCTTCATACCATCAGGCTGGAGTATGTTAGTGCGTAAAGAGCATTTTTTCGATCATGAACAAAAAAAAACATACACACACACACATACATACACACATACACAGGCATTCATTTTGTTGAAATCCATCGCAAAACATTAGCAAGACCTTGAAACGTGGAGATATGGTGAAAAATCGAATTTTCATTTTCGGGGGCATTACAATAACTTCCCTAGCCCGAGAAGTTAAAAAAAACCGAAAAATTCGCACACTGTTACAAACATGTACACAGCCATCTTCTAAAAATATCATATCTTTGCATTTCATAACATTCTAGATCATTTCCATACAAAATGAGAGAATGTGAATATCTGGTATAAACATAGCCTCCATACGGAAGCAAAAAAATATTAACTCGTAAAGTAACGGTGACACAACTTCTGTCGCGTAGGGTTTCTATGCTGCTTGTATTTTCCAAAAAATGACCGACAAAACTCAATCTATCACATACAGTGTGACGAAATTTTAGAGATTCCGTCATTTCCTCTACCCCAAACTACTAAACAGGTAAGACAGAGGGTGAATATCCTAACCCTCGCTACCTCCAGCTACCTCCCAGCTTCTTATATTTCCTTTATTAAGAATACATGAAACTAGCCCCATATATATAAATTTCCATGTACGAGTGCACTATACCTGTGAGTTTATCCTAATGACACGAGAAAGTTCATTACTTACGGAGCCGAAGAGCAGACCACAGGAATCCATGCAGAGGTAGAGACAAGTAGCAACGCCCTGGATTCGTAGTTGCCCCCGAGAAACTGATGTCCTTTGGAATATCGCTGAAATCAGAAACGAAAATCATATTGAATTATGAATTGACAACAATTGAAACTCGGTGAGAGCAAAGTGTCAACTTTTCTATCGATCATATATCTTAATTACTCAGCGATTCGTGTGACGGGACAGATAAAAGATTTTCCTCCCGACCTAAAGGGAGGAAGTTATTGTAATGACCTCGAGAATCGAAAATGCAAATTCGATATCTCCACGTTTTACGACGTGTGTGCGGTTTTTCCTTTTCTTGAGGGCTTGGGGCAAAATGTCCCTGACCGCACGATATAGTGGATAGTAACAAGACAGATACCACCATACCCTGTTTGGGGACCTTACCCACTAAAACCATTTGGCCTTGGAAATTCTCTGACAATATTGTCCTTCGCGGAAGCACCGTTAAGTATTACTTCGCGGGGGAGGTCTGAACTTATTGCTCTTCCTCATTATGCACCTAAGTACGTCCCCCTACCCTACAAAGATGTTGTATGTGATAGGCATTCTATACTGATCCATTTGTCATTTTGATCGGCTATTGAGCAATATTATCTCAGCACACACACACACACAAGGGTACTAAAGGAAGGGTACTAAAGAAGCGCGTACGAAGACCAATAGAATTGGTTGGTAAGTGAGCGCCTTTGATCCTGACGTCTTTGCGGTGGCCCTGGATAACCACCCAACTAGTGGCGAAAATTCTAGAGACAAGGCAGAAGATATGATGCGCAGAATCATAGAAGCCTGCGGCGCAAGCATCCCTCGGAAACGTGGCGTGAATAAGCTTCCATCAGTGCACTGGTGGAATGATTGCCTCGCTGACCTCTGTAAAGAGTGCCTTAGTAAGAGAAGAGCGTCGCAGCGTGGTCACAGAAGACCAAACTTTGAAAACTGATGGCAAAGTACAAGAAGGCACGCCGAAGATTAAACGAAGCCATCAAGGATAGTAAGAGACAAAGCTGGAATGAGCTGATCGAGAAGGTGGAGGGTGACCCGTTGGGCCGGCCGTACAAGGTGGTTATGAACCACCTGAAAAGCCAGTCAATGCCATCACCAACATGCCCCGAGCTCTTGGAGGAAATTGTAACAGCGCTGTCTCCCCAACAAATGGAGCTACACCATTCGACAGAGCAGTACGAAATAGAGGAAATCCCACCTATCACGGAGGATCATCTAATGGGGGCCTGCAGTAAAGTGGGGAATACGAAAGCTCCTGGTCTGAATGGAATCCCAAATATTGCATTGAAGGCAGCCATCAAAATAGCCCCAGCGCTATCCTTGGAGTCTCCAACGCATGCCTTAAAGAAGGTATTTCTCCTTCCAAGTGAAAGCAACAGAGACTAGTACTTCTCTCAAAAGGGAAGAAGCCACCGGACGAAGTATCATCCTACCATCCACTCTGTACATTGGATACAGTTGGCAAAATCCTCGAACATATCGATCACAGGAGAATGGAAGCAGCAGTTGAACCGCTGCTTGCCAACAACCACTATGCAACCAGTATACAGCCAAAGAGGCGATGGCAGGGGTCAGATGGAAGGGCGATACGAAGAAGTATTGTTTGGTGGCAACATTAGACATCAAGAACGCCTTCAACTCCGCTAAGTAGGACTGCATTATGAAAGACCTCGTCAAAATGAACGTACCAGGATGCCTACGCACAATGGTAGCAAACTACTTCACTGATGAGATCCTTAAATACGATACAGAGACTGGTCCTGAAGAGTACAGTGTCACTGGAGCGGTACCTCAGGGCTCTGTTCTGGGCCCTCTGCTGTGGAAGATCATGTACGATAGGCTGCCGAAACTACTATTGCCAGGGGAAGGCCAACTCGTGGCATATACAGATGACGTGGTTGTATTGATCGTCGCGAAGCATTTCGAAGAAATAAATTTCGCTTTTGACACCACCTTCGAGAAGATCAGCCAGTGGATGGCCACAGCTGGCCTGAAGTTGGCAGAACACAAGACTGAGGCAGTACTCATTACAAGTAGGAACCAAGTGGAGACCATCACTCTGCAAATTAGAGCACATAAAATCACATCTCAGCCATTCCTTCGGTATCCGGGAGTGATGATTGATGCTCGACTCAACTTCAAGCAGCAGACAGAATACGTGGGTGTCAAAGTGTCGCTAGTTAGAGCGACCTCATCACGACTAATGCCCAGTATATGAAATCTAGAGCAAAGAAGGAGAACATTGCTATCGTCAGTAATCACATCCATGCTTACATATGGAATCCCCATCTGGGCTGACGCAATCGAGACAGAACAATCACGAAGAAAAGTAGCACCAGTATACCGACTGAGTGCCTTGAGACTCGCCAGCGCCTATCGCACAGTGTCTGAAGATGCAGTGCACGTGATCGCTGGGATGCTGCCCATAGGAAGAACGAGAAACCTTTACCGGCAAAAAGGGTTAACCACATTGAGCTCAGAAGAACTCAGAAGGGAGGAGCGACAAAACATCATACGCCGATGGCCACTGCGGTGGGATACCGGTAAAAATGATCGATGGACGGTGCACCGTCTCATTTCTCAGGTGGATGTTTGGTTGAACCGTGAACATGCCGAAGTCAACTATTACCTAACACAGGTGCTCTCAGAACATGGGTGCTTCCCAGAAGCAGCTTTCGATAATATCTTCATTTGTTCAAACATGGAGATTCGCCAGACTGCCCGGGCTGCCCCGGAGCCAGTGAAGATGCATGAAGACTCTATTCTAGAGTCAAATCGGGGTATCTCAGAGTGAACTCTAGGATTGTTCTATCAGGAAAATTTTTCAGTTTTTCATGATAATGAAAATTTAGACTCTTTTTTCTAATTCCATTGATTCAATGTTCTGTTAAAATTCTTCCATAAAAAAGTACCTATTTCAAAAATATTTTCAATATTTATTCAGAAAACGTTGAACGATCCGATCATTTTCAGTAAGATTTTTTGATTTTCCAATGATATAGTTAACATCGTGGCGCATTGTTCATCAATTGGAAGGTTGGATCGTTATTATATTGTTGATTTTATAGAATGGCATGCTGACGAAACACTCATTATATTCCAATCAAGACTCAATTTCAATGAATTATTTGAATTTTATTTGAAGCTATATCTGAACAGTGTAACAACAAGATACACTGAACTAGTGATGCCGTCGAGACTTAGACGGGAATTTGTTTGAGAGATCATCACGGATTGAAAAAACATTGGAAGTTTTGGAATTGTTGCAATCTCGAAAGATATTGGGTCGTCGCATCTCGTCACGATTCTGGGAGGATTTATCTTGCCCGGGTCTCGACTTTTTCAGCCTTTTATGTACACGAGACGAGACGAGACAATATCGAGACTAACATTTGAAAAAACGAAACATACGGAGACTCAGAGGTGATGGATTCTTACAAAATCGCGACGAGATGCAACCATCCAATGTCTTTCGAGATTGCACAATTCCAAAACTTCCGATGTTTTTTCAAACCGTGATGATGTCTCAAACAAATTCTCGTCTAAGTCTCGACGGCATCACTACACTGAACCTATCATCTTCAAACTCGGTCCGGAGTATACCAAGAGGAATGTTTTGAAGTGCCATTGAATGAATTAGAATGATTTATTTCAGAGCTATTATCGATAATTTGGTTTTCGAAACTTTGAGGCCTAAAAATTTGAGACTTTGAGATTTAAGGATGTCTAAGTACGTTGATCATGTGATCTACTATTTTTTATAACAAATCTGAATTTACGAAAAATTATTACCAATCATAATTTTCAGAATTTTTCATTTGTCGTTAATTTTTTTGGGAATTCATTTCATTCAGTATTATGAGAAGTAATTTATTTGATCTCAGACTTGACTCTCGTTGCTCTAACCTCTCACCATTGCTAGAGGCTGGAAACGCTTGGATTTGAACCATCCAGCATGGCCGCCGTGCACAACTACAGGTCTTCTAATTGATCGTTTGCAATTATTTGGCCGGCAACTTATGTTTTCAATCATCAAGAAAAAAAGTAGAAACTATAACGAACAGAATTATATACGGTTATATGTACGAAAAAACGTTCTAAAAATGTGTATTATTGATTTGAAGATGAGAGTCGGTGGCTCTTATGGACACACTGTGTTAAATATCATTTTTCAAAATTCATTATCTCGAAAAAATGTTCGGCAAACAAGGTTGAAATTGGGCTTTAAAGAAAGCTCTCGGTCCATAGTATGAATTCCAAAAACCCGAGTGGAAATTGTGGTAAGGCTATGCTCAGTCACTGATCAGGACCTTACTCAGGTACCTGATCAGGCATGTAACGCCTCTGACCGAGATTTTCCACTCGGGAAGGTTTTTTCCCAGGAAAAAATCGCCGAACCACTTGGATATCCTTAAGTCCTGCTTAAATTCCAACTAAGCCTCAATTAAACTCCCACTAAATCCCAATTAAATCTCAACTAGATGCGGACTGAATCCCAACTAAACCTTCATTATAATCTAACTAAGCCTCATTTTCAACGAATGGTTTGAAGTTGATTTGAAGCTATAACTGAATAATTCAAGAACGACATACCCTAACCCAACCATCTTTGAACTCGGTCAAGAGGACATCGAAAATAATATTTTGGTGCATTATTGAATCGATTAAAATGATTAATTTTTCAGCTATCATCAAGGAATTGATTTTTTGAAAAATTCCAATATTGAAAAAATATATTACATACATTATGGATCAAGTTTCAATTGGTGTTGTTGAGCAGCACTGATGAATGTGTATGTTCAACAAAAAAAAAATCATGGAATTCGACACATTCGTTATGGAGAAATTTTCAATGAAAGCCTTAAATACATTGTGACATGATAAAAATCATGCACTCTTCCTCGCCAGTACTAACCGCGGTGTAAAGGGGGGAAATTAGTGAAATACCCCAGCAAGGAGTCGGATCACCCAAGGCCACAATTAGGTAATCTAATTCTCTTATTTATTTCTTCCAATTTCTCTTTTCTTTTCTATCAATCATTCTCACCGCGCTACGCGCATCACCGAACGAGAGCGAGAGAAGAGAGAGAACGAGAGCAGCAGGACTGACCTCAAGAGAAGAGAGAAAGAGGCAGTGGCGCTACGACACGACGCACACCCACCAAAATCACACACTCAAAGGGCAGACCGGCTCAAGAAACACATGAGAGACAACCGAGCGTGAGCGGGCATGGCAGGTCTCGGCGTTCGCTCCCCCACCACCACCTCGCTAGAGAACCGTGGCACTGCCGCATAAAAAGCGGAGGCCATAGCATAGAGGATTCCGAGTTAGATGCTGAGACCGGGTCCATCTGAAGAGCACGGCGCTAATATGACGGCGGGAAGAAACCCGAGACTGTCACACCAAAAATTACGCGAGCAATCGTGATTTGAACATTCCAATTCTATTTCGTGCATGCAATCATAGACCGTGTGGTACACCCAGGCTGGTAGAGGCTTTAACGGGGTGGGGGGAAAATTTCGGGTATGCTCCGGCGGCCCAAGAGAATACATTTTTCACTCTTCGCTGGGACAGCGCGTAAGACGCACTCTGCGCAATCTAGTCTGTCAACTGTTCGTGAACTCATTGAGTTGAATTTTTAAGTCGTCTTGGACGCAATTAGAAACTTTGCTGGTGTGATATTAATTCTTAATTACGTGTGCCACCACTTGAGGAAAAGTAGATCGCTGCCATCCGTGGGGAAGTCAGGCCGTAAGATGGAAGCAACAGGAGACGCATATCACGGTGAGCGTGGTTTTCTTTTGTGAGTGCTCGCATTGGAACATTTCGTGATCTCCGGCGGCCATTTGGGCCCCGTTTGAGAATTAGCATTAGATTTTCTTTCATTCGGCGACGCGGCACTCGGTGGCCTTCAGTCACACAAATAATTGATGAGAGATTATTCATTAGTATTTTTTTTTTGATTGATTATTATTTTTGGTTATTATTGTTATGGGGTATTTTTTTTTGTTATTGAGTACGAAAATTATTTGGTCTATTATATTCATTTTGTCCCGAGTTATTCGGGGTGGCTTGTGTCTCGTTGCGTCGGGTGATCTTCGCGTGCGTGGCGCCTATCGCCTACCATTCTCATTTTTTTTTTTGTTTTTTTTTTTATTATTACCATGCTGATTTTTTTGTTATTATTATCATTCAAATTGTCATGATTTTTTTTTTAATTAATTATTTGTCTTTCTATAAATTATTGTTTTTGTTGTGTATTGAGTCAGTGCCCGGGAGTCCTCTCCCGTCACTTGTACACCTTAATTTTCTTTTGCTGAACTGAGTCCTGGTGGAAAAATATTACCGAAGAAACCACCCTATGCTTGAGTATTAAAATCCATATTTTATTATGTGGAATTACCAATTTATTTGAACGCCACACGCCTCCGTGGATTTTTCTCAGCTACCTGGCCGATTCCAGGAAATTTGGTATATTTGTTTTGTCGTTCAACCTTGTTTGATTGGAGGTTAAATCGGACTGGTGCCCAAAGCATCACTCCGCGTTCATCGCGGCCACGTTGTTTGGAAGCGTTAAGTATTGCTGCTGATTCTTCCGCATTGTTCTTTATCTGGCGCTTGCAGGGTTGCTAAAGTACACGGTTACCATTCACCGTGTCAAAAAGTCCTCACAACATACATACATACATACATACATATGTTTATAGTCCGGTCACTTTGATGACTCTGGGCATTTCGATGTGTACGTAATTTACCTTACCTCAAACCCCGGGACCATAACGACGGGGGCTTGGTATCATCAAAATGTGTGTTGTACCCCCCTTCCCTGCCCTCCACCCCCCGGCGACCCCCCCCCCCCCCCAAACGTATACATATACGAATGGCATTTTGATGACAGTCACCAAACTACTCGATCCACATGAAAGTATTTTGATGACTGTCATCAAAGTAACCAGGAGTCACAGAAATGACCGTTTCACATCACAAAACGTCACCGAACTACTCAGATCACATCCATACATTCATATATACTCTGAGGACTTTTTGACACGGGGAATGGTAACCATGTACCTCAGCAACCCTGCAAGCGCCAGATGGTAACAATGCAGAAGAAGCAGCAGCAACTTATCCCTTTTCAACAACGCGGCCGCGATGAACGCGGATAGATGCTCTGGGCGCCAGTCCGATTTAACCTCCAATCGAACAAGGTTGAATGAAATAAACAAATACCCAAATTCCCTGGAATTGGTTAGGTAGCTCAGAAATAACCGCGGAGGCGTGTGGCATTCAAATACATTTGTAACTCCAGATAATAAAGAAAATGGGTTTAATATTCAGTAATTGGGTGGTTTGGTAATTAATAATTTTTCCAACCGGAATCAATTCAACAAAACAGAAAATAATATTGTCGTACAGTTACCGGGAGAGGACTCCCGAGCAATGACTCGATACAGCGCAAAAAAAAATAATCATTCAATTTAAAAAAAAAATAATAATTAAAAAAAAGTGAGCCGTCGTGGTAGATGTGAAACATCAAGGGCCTAGTCCATCGCCAGGGCTATTTCGTGTCCATTGACATTTTGTTGTTTCCCCAGTCAGTTTTATGATTGGATTTTACGTTTTCAGGGTCGCTGATCACGAATATGATAACCGTTTTTGCGAAAACACGGGCCGTCTATTTGTTTATAACAGTTTTATTGTTTAAATCGCCCTCTCGCAAAAACGGTTATAGATAGGAAAAAACGTTTTAAACAAAAAATGTTCTTCACGTCAAAAGACACATTTTTTGTTCTATAACTTGGTTTCTCAACTGTCACGAATAAAAAGTTATTGTGGGTGGAAGCAACTCAGACGGCGCGCTAACACTTTCACGCGGCGGGAGCGCGTTTCAGGACCGATTGTGAAGTACCGATAAGAGATAGAGCAAAATTGTTTAAATCAAAAATTTTTGTCATAAAATAATACATCAAATCACTTATTAAACTCTTCGCTCTATCTCAATATTGTTACTGGGATATTTGCGTTTGTGTGCAAAATGGCGGGGCAAATGAGTCTCCCATTGCACATTCAACCGTAATTATCTCAGTAACTATTAGTTATAGAGACAAAAGTCTATAACTCAATAGATGCATCGTAGAATAACAAATATTGTTACAGGAGATATAAAACTTGACGTCAACGTCAGAAATCATAGGTTTAGTTATCACCATAAGATTATTCAGGACGCAGACGCAAGAGTAAAATTTGGGTGGGGTCAACAGGTGTCGAGCAATCACGCCGGCGTATGACACTCTCGTATCGGTTCTTGTACCGTACACAATAAATTATTATCTGTATACTGTGTCCAAGGTTAAATTAAAATTAAAATAATAATATCTTGTTATTGGGGTTTTGTTAAAATTGTAAATGTAATGTGTGTGCACTTTTGAGAGTCGATTTCTGACAGCTCGTAAGTACAATAAACTTGTATTATCTGTTCAATTAATTTAAACTTTCTTGGAAGTTTATTCTCCCGTCCTTGGGTCTTCCCTAAAGCATCCTCGTCCCTGAGATCCACAAAACTTAATGATTAAAACAAATAAGTATTTGTTAATTTGGTTAAATTAACTGGCGCCAACCGGGTAAAATTGTTATTAGTTGAGCCTCGACAGCCTTGACCCAGGCCGCGTCGAGTGGAAGAACAAATGATTAAAAGTTAATCAAAGAAAATAATCTTGTTGAAAATTTAATTATTGAAATGAATAAATTTGAAGGGAGAAAAGTTCTTCTGTCTCAATTGCCGCCCAACTAACGGTGCAACTTTGGGGAGCATTAATTGTTAAATTATTAATTAATTGTTAATTTCACATTGAAATCTGTTAGCAGAGAATTAAACTTGAGAATTTTGTGGAAGATAATTCGTCAATTTAGAGACATTTGATAGAACCGAAATAAAATAATGAGTAATTGAACACGATGAGTCAGGTGGCTCAGCGTGTGGTATAAATGTCTCTCGCCTATGTACAGAGTGCGATGAAAACAATTCAATAATTCACAGAAACCACTCTGTCTTTTCTCTATACTTTTATCATTATTTCATCTTCCTGTCTATTTATTTCTGTTCTTGTTTCTGTTAATTGTTGCGTTGTAATTTTATGTCTGTTAATTCCCAATTATATTCGTAGATTGAAGTGAGATTCGATGTTTAGGGGAGTTAATGAAGTAGACCTTTCTCTCTTCATTGATGTCAAAACATTTTTAAATGCTGATTGTGAGTCAGTTTATTGAATGGTATTGGTTAGTGTAAAGGTTGAATGTATTAGTCGGATCTCACTGCAATAATCAAAATTGAGAAATGATGATTACAATTTTCTCTGCTAAATCGAATGGTTAGGTTTTCCCTCAATAACTCATGATTTGTTCGTTGATGAGCCTCAGGTACCTGTGATAATATTTTGAATCATTATTCATCTATTCCGAGTGAGGGGCATTGTCAGGGTCAGACGTCGGTGAGCCGTGTCGTTCAATTGAATTAATAAAGGAATGTTTCGTACACCACCTCCTGGAGAGATGAATGAACAAGCTCAAGTCGATGGTGCTCAGTCGGTCACCCAACAGCCAGGTGCCACTCAACCCGGTCAGATGGGAGGGGGAACAGTTACTAATAACACTGGTGACGCAAACGCAAATGATAATTTGAGGCCCACCAGTGCAACATCTTCTATCGGTGGTAGGGGCAAAGGACATCGTGTATCATACGACATACGACATATTTGAAGTTTTACCTATTCATATTGATTCTAACTCGGTTCGAACGAGCGGCCCCGCCTTCTCCTTCTCTTTAATGAGAACCCAGTCTACCCCTGCTACCGCCAATACCTGTACCCGCAGATCAACGCGTAACAGAACGTTTCGATGCTACCGAAAGACAATTAAGTTCCTTCACAGTAAACTTCAATCAGATATTGGATCGATTACATATTTCCAGGTTGAATCCACAGGAGGTCCCTAGACATTCACAAAATACGCGAGACAATAATCTCGAAATCCCGGAAAATTCACAGTCAGGGGGGGACAGTCAATTCGATGATGGGAACGAGACTGATGATTCTCAAAAAGATTACCCGGGGGATGATGAGTCATATGAGATAATACGACGTCATCGTCGTAGAAACAGACTGATATCACGTCATACCACTAACGGACAGAATGTCGGTACAGCTTTTACCCCTTATCGCAAAAACCCTAGCGTCAGTCAGCCCTTAAGCAGAAGTGGCTTAAGAAGAAGACAAAATCAAAACGTTCAGACAGACAATGCAGTACCCCTTATTCCAACAGATACACAGATACTACAGTTTTTCAAAATCAGGGTGAACCAGCCATTGCCCAATGGACAATTGGTTAATGAGGAAGTGATTGTCACTGAACAGCAGTACAGACAACTGCTTCAGCCAACACAGGTTTCTTCAGGCTTGGCCTCGGTTCCACTAAACACAATTCCATTAAATGCTGGTCGTAGACATACCCACACATATTCTGATCGAGCTCGCAGTGTTAGCCGTGCTTCCACACTTTCTCTCGACCCGAACAATTTTGTATCTTCGACTCAATACCGGGGAGCCAGTGAGAGTATCACTCGTGCTCCAAGGGGTAATTTGTCCTGGAGAAGCAGTGATTCAAACGATGATGGTGGTCCCCGTCGGTACACCACATCCCACAGTAGACGAGGGAGTCGTAGAAATACAATAGACCAGGCGACTAGCGCAGGTAGTAATTATAATGATTTACGAGCTGACAATTATCCTTCTGCGATAAAAATCGGTCAAGTTGTCAATTCCTGAAACATTTCATTCCCTCGCACGGAGAAAGATCCAGAACAATTTCTGTGGATCCTGAAAGATTTATTGTCTTCTAGTGGAATTAACAAAGATCTATTCGTTCCTTGTTTATCACGAATTTTTGAAGGCCCATATAGAGCATGGTATCTAGTGAATAAAAAACACTGAAGAACGTGGAAAGACTTTGTCAGAGCTTTTCGTAGTGATTGGGCGGTGAAAAGAGACGATGCAGGCTTGCTTATCGAAGTTAATAATTTGAAAGTTGAAAGAAGTGAAACACTTGCAGAATTCGCTTGCAGGTGTCGTGTATTATTTGAACGAATGGAAGCTCCACCCACAATTCGAGAACAAATTAAACAGATTCTGACTAAATTCAATCCTAAATTAATGTGGGAAATTTTAAATTTGAATCATGTGAATTACACTCAATTCCTTAAATACGTTAATGAGAGGAGTTATATTACCCAAAGAGCATACGCCGGTTATAGCAACAAATCAAAACAGATTCCTGATTTCAAATATGCTCAGGGGCAGTTCGACTCTGCTCAAGAATCGGAAGAAGAGAATATTGAAAATGACGAAGAAAATTGTGGAAACGAAGATATTGAATCAGAAGTCCAGTTGAAGTTTGCTAGAGGTAATAAAGATAATAATAATACTAAGAAAGGGTCGAAAATATCAAATTCGAAATCTTTGGTTAGACAACGGTTGGAGAAAAATCTTGAGAGATTCGACAATTCAAGCTCGTGTAAATATAGCGGCTCTTCACTTAATCAGAATAAATCCAGTCAAAACAAGCAGCCGTTCGATCCTAGCAAATTGTTCTGCCCAAATTGCGGTCAGACAGGTCATTCAGGTCGTTATTGTACCGAAAAACGTCAAGCTGTCTGCTATAATTGTCGAAAAGCGGGCCATGAAACTAAAAATTGCTCTAATGTTCAGGGAAACGCCAACAGCGCGCAATAACTCCACCTCCGGTTATTGTGCCACAGGGCCCAGTAGAGGAAGCTAATAGAACAGAATTTGAATCTAACCGCGCAGTACCTGATAACATTGAGCAAGTGAAAGTCCTTAACAAACTCAGTTCGACACTTTCCGTAGATTAGTTGACTAAAGATGAGTCCATACAGAGTATTAATCTCAATGTTATCTACCCACCAACCAGTGATTCCGAAATGTCAGATGAGGATGTTGAAAATAATTCTTCAAATAACAACATCGAACCGGGTAACGACCTTGTAAACTCGGCTTCCGATCAAGTGCAGTTATCGATAATAACAGGTAAAAATTCTGAATGTCTAGCTGTAGTCAATAACACACCAAACTCTTCTACCGGTCAAAGGACATTCAAAGACTGGAGACCTATCCAGTTGCCTCACCACATTATACACAGACTGACACTAAGACGAATTTACCATGGTAGTAACTATTCCAAAGAGCCAAAGAAAGCTGTTAGAATTCCAGTTGAAATCTCGATATTTGGAGAAAAAATCAAAGGGATAATAGATAGTGGAAGTGATAGATCTTTCCTTAGTGAATCAGCCTATGAGCGAGTGAAAAAATATCAGGTGCACGAGTTGGAATCCGACTTGTCCTCACGGTCAGGAGTGCGCTTGGGCGATAAATCTCTCGTGAAAACACAAGGTGGCACAACTTTTGTCATTGACGTAGGTGATGTGTTTGGCCCCCAGTGGTTTAGCGTGATGCCAGGCTTGTCAGAAGATCTCATTCTATGGATTTTCGGATGTCTTTTAAAGTTCTTGTCGATCCGTTTTCTTGAACCTGGTCACTTGCTGATAGTAAACAGGCTTACCCATTGTCACATTCATTCATATTCCCCGCGTAATTGAAGGCACTTTCAGTAGAACAATCGAAATGTCTAAAAACCTTTCTAGATACTGAATTCAGTAAATTTGACAGAGATTGTATAGGTAGAACTGATCTCATCAAACACACAATTGAGTTGAATGATCCAACTCCTTACCGCCAAAAATCTTATCGAAGGAGCGAGGTTATTCGTAAATTAATTGATAAAGAGGTTGACAGATTGTTGGAAAAAGGCTACATTACCTGGAGTAACAGTGAATGGGCTTATTCACCTGTTGTTGCTCTAAAAGCAAATGGAGGTCTCAGATTCTGTATTAATTACAAGCCCGTCAATCGTTAAACAAAAAAACCGGCGTACCCTTTACACAATATGCGCTCCATTCTGTCTCAACTTCACCAAGCAAAAATTACGTCTACCCTTGACATGAGTGAAGCTTTTCACCAGATCCCCATGGACGAGGGTAGTCAAAAGTATACCGCGTTTGTCGTTGAAGGTAAGGGCCAGCTGGAATGGCTCAGGATGCCCTATGGCTTGACGGGAGCTCCTTCAACTTTCCAAAGGTTGATGGATATTTTAAAAAGACGTTTCAAAGAGTTAGTCCATGAGCGTAATCTACCAAATAAATGGGTCGATAAAGTCTTCACTTATCTTGACGATTGGATAGTCGTCAGTGAAGACCTTGAAGAACATCTTTCAATCTTATCACTGGTTTTCGAAGTATTTCGGGAGGCTAAGTTAATCATCAACCGAGAAAAAAGCAGTTTTGCTTGGAAAGAGGTTAAGTTCCTTGGCTACATAATTGATGAATTTGGTATGAGACCTAACCCTGAGAAAATACAACCTATTCTCGATTTCCCCGTCCCTAAGGATAGAACCCAACTTCGACAGTTCAATGATCTTGTCAATTAGTATCACCGTTATCTCAAGTGTATTGCCAAGATTCAAGGTCCATTGAACAAATTAACAAGTATCAAAGTTCCGTGGAAATGGACTGAAATAGAGCAGAGGTCATTCGAGGAAGTCAAGAAGGCACTGGCTGATGCGCCACGTTTATTTGTCCCAATACCAGGCCAACCCGTTATCTTGTACACAGATGCGAGTGATTTCGGGTTAGGCGCGATTCTTGTTCAACTTAATCCAGAGACTGGTAATGAAAATCTCATCGAAGTACTGAGTCGTCCGTTGAGAGGTGCTGAACTTCACTATACCACTACTGAGAAGGAGTGTTTAGCTGTTGTTTGGTCTGTTGAAAAACTTCGTTGTTACCTCGACGGAGTTCCATTTAAAATCGTCACGCACCACCAAGCTCTTCTGTGGTTACATGGATTAAAAAACCCAACTGGTCGCTTGGCTAGATGGGCCATGTATCTCTATCAATATGATATTTCAGTCGAACATCGTCGCGGTACCACCAATGAAGCCCCAGATGCGTTGTCGAGAATGTTTGATATTGATGTTGATCCCCTCGGTTGGGAGAAGGTCGTTGAGGAAACGATCCAAAGTCGACCTCAACTTAATTCGATTCGTGGACAAAGTTGGTATGACGCGAAAGTCCAATTAGTCAAATTACATCCTGAAAGATTTCCTGAGTGGAAAGTTGATAATGACGAATTGTTTTATTATCGACCTGATTACGAGAAAGCCCTGATTGACGATGAAAACCCGTGGAAGAAAGTTGTAAAGTCCGATGACATTGTAACTATATTGCACGAGAACCACGATCTGCCACAAGCCAGCCATCTAGGCAGAGACAAAACCCTAGATCGAATCAGGCAAAATTTTTATTGGCCCGGAATGACTCAAGATGTCAAAAATTATGTCAGTAATTGCGAAATTTGTCTTAAAGTAAAATATAATCAAAATCCAGTTAAAGGACGATTGATGACAAGACCATTGCAGAATCCGTGGGCACAGTTGTCTGTCGATACCGTAGTGTCTCAAACGCGAACGAAAAAGGGTAATACTAACGTCATGGTCGTCTTAGATTTGTACACGAAATACGTCGAACTGTTTCCCTTACGCCAGCGGACAGAAAAACATATTGTGAAAGCATTAGATATTATTTTTGATAGATGGGGTACTCCCCGATCTATTGTCACAAATAACGGCCCTGAGTATGTTAATAAAGATGTCAAAGCCCTTCTGGAAACTCGAGGGGTTGAACATCTTACGACTCTATTTTATCACCCACAAAGTAACCCCGTCGAACGCGTGAATCGCACAATTAAACCTATGATCGCGGCATTTATAAAAGATAATCACAACGAGTGGGATGAAAATCTGTCGAAGCTCCAATTCGCGTATAATATGGTACCCCACTCTGGGAGTCGTATATCACCCTATTATCTTAATCACGGTCGTGAAGCAGTATTTAGAAATATCCACAAACCAGTTGACGGTGGAGCACCAGGTCCTTCAGACCAGTCAGTTGAACATTGGGTGAAACGATTGAGTAAAATCGATGAATTGCGTCATAAAATCGAAAGTAACTTGAAAAAATATACAGAGAAAACCCTTGCCGGGTCTGACAATGACAAGCAGTTATCGGTGGAAATAAAAGAGGGTACTGAGGTTTATTATCCGAACAGAAAACGGCATGATTACGATTCCTTTGGCGCCGCGATTTGACATATGTTTTTAGACCCATTTTCTCTCAGAAATTCGGGAAAAATAACAAAAAAATTCCATCTCAATTATTTTTCCAGATATAAACAATTGAATTTTGATTTTTGACTTTCTTCATGATGTGACATATGTTTTCCGAATGATTTTTTCTCAGGAATTCAGAAAAAATATTTAAAAAATTCCATCTCAATTATTTTTCTAGATATAAACAATTGAATTTTGATTTTTGAATTTCTTCATGATGTGACATATGTTTTCCGAATGATTTTTTCTCAGGAATTCAGAAAAAATATTTAAAAAATTCCGTCTCAATTATTCATCCAGATATAAACAATTCAATTGGGAATTTTGAATTTCGTCACTATAAGACATATGTTTTCTAATTGATCCAGTCCCAATCTGGCGGTAAATTTTGAAAGCTCTAATGTTGTGGAAAAGGCCTGATTCAGTTAATTTACAGATTTAGTTACCGATTGAGCATCCATCTAGTGGCATTTTCCGAAAGCAGAACTCAAATTCGAATCAAAAAAGGTAGATTCAGGTATTTTCAATTTCTGTCATTACGATACCTCTAATTGCCACGAGAGTGTGTGTAATTCGCACACTTTGATGAACCCGTCCCCTTAGAAAATCGGAATTATGGGAAATCAATCCAATCAACCGGCCATTTTTGATTATTCGGCATTCATCCATTGTTTGTCAAGCAGTGACGATAGCAGCTCTCGTTCAAATTGTTTTTTTTTCAAGTGTAATTCTCGTTCAAGGTGTGATTTTTCAAGTGTTTGTGATTATTTTCATGATGAATTGTGCACCTCACCCTGAGCTACATCCGAAGTTGGAGAATTTCTTGATGTTTTATTCTTTCGGAGAACTTATCAGTACCGAGGAACAATCGAAACATTTCTTGGAAGAAGTGGGATTGATTCCGTCCAAAACTTCAACACCTCCGAGTTGTGAGAAATGTCATTTACCCATGAAAGTGGAGAATCAAACACAGACAAAATTAGGATGGATTTGGAGGTGCTCTTCAAAGGCGAAGAAGAAAAAAAATGCCAAAGACTGTCGCCATAGCATCAACCCTGCTCGTGGAACGTTCTTCGCTGGACAGCACTGTCATTTGAAGATAAATGAGATTCTCGCGATTATCATATCTTTTGTCTTGAAGGAAGAAGTGACAAAAGTTTGGCAACATCTGACCAACCTACGTCAACATAATGCCGACGTAATCAGTCGAAGTACTGTTGTGGATTATTATAGTTATTGTAGAGAAATTGCCGAAGTGATATGTTCCAACACCGATTTTTGTCTTGGCGGGGAAGGAAAGACGGTCCAGATTGATGAAACGTTTCTCACAAAACGCAAATACAATCGAGGCCGTCTGACTGAACAAATGACAATCACGGTACTGGGATTGTATTGCAAAGAAGACAAGATTTGTCGTTTCTTTCAAGTTGATGGCAAGAGCAAGGCAGATTTGTGGCCATTCATCAAACGATTTGTTCATCCCCAAACATCACGCATATGCACTGATAGTGCTAAACAGTACTGTGGAGTTGAAAAAATGTTTCAAGATGATACATTGCATTTGACGACCAATCATTCTAAAGGAGAGTATGTTGATCCCGACAATCCTCAAAACACCATCAACGATCTGGAGAATCAGAACCGTTGATTGAAACGCAATATCAAGAGTCGTCGAAGCTCCCAAATTCTCCATCAATACATGGCGGTATATGATTATCGTCATCATTTCCTGGAGAAGGACTACAAGAATGATTGGGGATCACAAATTACTCAATTCCTTTCGGACATGAAGAGAGTCTATCCGGGGGTTGTGGATGGTCAATTGAAGGAAGGATTGCAATTGCTGATTCTTGAGACGCCGACAGTAGAATCAGAAGGTTTAGAAGACTTGATACCTCTAGCAAAACCTTGCCATGAAATGACCATCAATGAGCTCATTGATGATGCATCATCATCGAAGGATGAAAACGATCTTCCGGAAATTCATGATCCTGATTTCAACCTTGAAGATTATTGCTGAATCTGTCCCTCTTATTCTCCATCTCATTCTCCTTTTTGTTCTACCTTCCATCATCTTCTCTTACATCAAAACAACATACACACATATATACATACATACATATATACATACACACACACACGGAATGCTGTGCAGACTTTACCTCCTCGTGGTGCATTCTGGGTAACGCTGAACCAGTCTGACTTGGATGCTTTTCGGATAATTTTCTAATCTTAAATTTATGTCAGAGTTGAGAGAAATTGCTATTGGGGTCTATATAAGGTGGAATGAAGTGTTCCTGTGGAAGGTGTAACGCCATTTTTGTCACCTTCCATGGGATCACATGCATGTTCTCACATTTCGGAGTTTCTCTCTGATTTCCATGTGTTTCGATGGAGTCCTTTCAGTTTGCACTGTGAAATTCTCAATGTAATTGTCGATATCTAGTCGAATAATTGAGATGGAATTTTTAAAGTTTTTTTTTCGAATTCTCGAGGAAAAATGGTTCGGAGGAGGTATATCACTTTATGACGACATTTAAAATTGCAAATGTTATTGTTTATATCTGGATAAATGATTGGGCTGGAATTTTTTAAATATTTTTTTTGAATTCCTGAGAAAAAATCATTTGGAAAACATATGTCACATCATGAAGACATTCAAAAGTTAAAATTCAATTGTTTATATCTGGATAAATAATTGAGATGGAATTTTTTTATTATTTTTCCCGAATTCCTGAGGAAAAATCGTTTCGAAAACATATGTCAAATCGCGGCGCCAAAGGAATCGTAATCGTGCCCAAAAGAATTTTGGGACCAATGGTTGTGGAGTTAACAGACAAAGCAGGTAAAATAATTGGTAAATACTATGTAAGCGATCTGAAAATTCCACGACGCCAATAACAACCAACAGAACAACCCCTTCATCTCCAATTCTTCATCTCCAAGTCTACGAGGCCAATAACAACCAACAGTACAACCCCTTCATCTCCAATTCTACCAGCGTGACAATGACAATGAGATCACCGTGAGCAACACCATCGACAGCTCAGAAACTACGATTTCCAAGGAAACAACTGAAGAATTGGAGAAGTTATAGAGAGGAAAAGATGAAAAGGCCAAGCCCAAACACTGAACACATTAATTGAGGTCATGGTAAATAGATCATCATCAGTTGCTGAGTCATAAATCAAAGACCATCAGCCATTACCAGTACCAAGCACTTGGAAGGGTTCAAAATCTGATACCACCAAACTGTCAGTCCCGATGGAGACAGAACCTGAGAATATTATTGCGGTCCCGTACCTTTCAATCAAATTCCAGTGTGGAACCACAGGGATCCGATGATACCCAACCCATTGCCAGGCAGAATCCTCGGCTACCAAGTAGTTATCAAGTATTATTCGAAGTACCAAAACTTGATTGGCAATTTTGGGAGTCATTAGTGGTCACGAGATAACTGTAACGGAGGCAATGAAACCCGACATGTTGACAATCCCTTCAACTCCCGCCGAGATATCGCCATCGGAGATATATTCGTTACTCTACGAGGAAATGTCTCCCACCAACTGTAGAAACTCAATAAACCAATTCGACGAAATCTCGAAGAATGAGTCAAGACGTCAATAAAAATTGGAGTTGAATGGAACCTATATCCGAGCTGTGATAGCAATAAAGAAATAATATAAGGCTAGGAGAAATTCGCAAATCAGCGAGGTATTATTACAGAGATTATGTCAAGGGTGTTACATAGCCTATGAATTGAATAACCAAAGACCATCTCCATTATCTGATGAGTTGAGAAATCTTGAGAAGGAATACATGAGTCAAGTTTTTAATCTCAGAGCCACTCGGATTAAACAAGACGCTTTAACTGGTGAGTCAAGGCACTCTCCCCAGCAATCATTAACCTGCACGCGGGAACTGCATATCAGTTGTCCCAGGAGAAGTAGCGGAGAGCTGTCGATGTTCCAATGAAACAATTGCTAGAGAGCCGTGGTCACGCTGGCAAGATGAAAGCCTGCAGGAGGACACGAAGTTGTTACCAACACCAGGACCGGGATTTTATTTACATTCTGTCTCATTGCTAATTATAAGTCGATTATTTGGTTTCTTACAATTGTATGTTCATTGTTTAGTTTTCAATCATCAAGAGACGACTAGTTCATTGAAACTTTCCCACTCCTTGTGTATATAAGCCTTATCCTTAAATTTCCAAGAAGGTAAAATTAAAATTTTGTTGCTAGAATGCCAATTACAGATCAAACAGATTGAACAGAGCTACAAGTTATGCGGAAGTAAGTGGAACATTATTATTATTTTTATAAAATTGGTGATGGATGGCAGTGATAGGCACTATTACTGTTGTCGAATCATCAAATTTCATATTACAAATTCGTTTCGTTAAAACTTACGAGTTGACGTCAAGGTCTGAGAGAGGAGAATATTACAGGAGATATAAAACTTGACGTCAACGTCAGAAATCATAGGTTTAGTTATCACCATAAGATTATTCAGGGCGCAGACGCAAGAGTAAAATTTGGGTGGGGTCAACAGGTGTCGAGCAATCACGCCGGCGTATGACACTCTCGTATCGGTTCTTGTACCGTACACAATAAATTATTATCTGTATACTGTGTCCAAGGTTAAATTAAAATTAAAATAATAATATCTTGTTATTGGGGTTTTGTTAAAATTGTAAATGTAATGTGTGTGCAATTTTGAGAGTCGATTTCTGACAGCTCGTAAGTACAATAAACTTGTATTATCTGTTCAATTAATTTAAACTTTCTTGGAAGTTCATTCTCCCGTCCTTGGGTCTTCCATAAAGCATCCTCGTCCCTGAGATCCACAAAACTTAATGATTAAAACAAATAAGTATTTGTTAATTTGGTTAAATTAACTGGCGCCAACCGGGTAAAATTGTTATTAGTTGAGCCTCGACAGCCTTGACCCAGGCCGCGTCGAGTGGAAGAACAAATGATTAAAAGTTAATCAAAGAAAATAATCTTGTTGAAAATTTAATTATTGAAATGAATAAATTTTGGTTTCAAACATTTTTTTCTATTATCATTATTTCGAGAGATATTTCCAAAGCAAGTCAGACTGATTATGCGGTTCGTTCACTTAAGCTCCCACGACGAGTTAGAGTCTGACTTGCATTGGAAATATCTCTCGAAATAATGAAGATAAAGAAGAATATTTAAAACAAAAAATGTTTATTATTCTACGATGCATCTATTTAGTTATGAGACTATTGTCTGTATCACTAATAGTTACCGAGATAATTACGGTTGAATGTGCAATGGGAGACTCATTTGCTCCGCTATCCTGCGCACAAACGCGAATATCTCATTAACTACTGGAGATAGAGCGAAGAGTGTAGTAAGTGATTTGATGTATTATTTTATGACAAAAATTTTTGATTTAAATATTTTCGCTCTATCTCTAATCGGTACTTCGTAATCGGTCCCGAAACGCGCTCCCACCGCGCGAGGGTGTTAGCGCGCCGTCTGAGTTGCTCCTACCCACAATAACTTTTTATCCGTGACAGTTAAAAAACCAAGTTATATGACAAAAAAAGTGTCTTTTGACATGAACAACATTTTTTGTTTAACACTTTTTTTTCTATCTCTAACCATTTTTGCGAGAGGGCGTTTTAAACAATAAAATTGTTATAAACAAATAGACGGCCCGTGCTTTCGCAAAAAAGGTTATCATATTCGTGATCAGTGACCCCGAAAACGTAAAATCCAATCATAAAACTGACTGGGGAAACAAAAAAATGTAAATGGACACGAAATGGCCCTGGCGTATGGACTAGCGAGGGGGAGGGGGTGCGCCGGTGAGTGACGCGCAGCCTGGAATGAAGGGGGGTATCGCCTGAAAGGATGACGTCTCCTCGCTACTTTTCTGGCAACGCCCCATTAGATGTTTCACATCAAAAAATAATCAGACTCGAACCAGAAACTAGGGATGCGGCCGGTCTACGCAATTTTGGTGGTCGCTCGCAAGCTCGCTCCCAAATTTGGATGCGTTGAATTGGGAGCGAACTATTGAGGTTCACAGAAAAAACTTCCCGGTGTTCATACCCCAATATTTGATAAAAATGATTAGAAAAAAAAAATTGCAATTTTCGTTTTTTATGTTATTCGGAAAAAAATTAAAAATTACTGGATTGATTCCATCCAAAATTTAATCAGGTCGGTATTACATGAAGACGCATCGATTGAGAAAGAAAAAAGTCAAATCGGCCCATACGCTCGTGAAAAATCATTGATTAGCTTTTTTCGTAATATTTGGTCATGATATTTTTCAAAAAAAAAATGGAAACCACCAAATTGATTGAATCGAAAATCTAATCAGGTCTAAGTTACATGAAGACGCATCGATCAAAAAAAAAAAAAAAATCAAATCCGACCATTTGTTTGCGAGAAATCGTTAACGAAAAATAGTGTGCACATACAGACATACTCACACACATACACACACACATACAGACATTTTTAAAAAAATAGTCTAGAACGATTCGTGATGCCTTAAAACGTTGAGATCTGAAGAAAAATCGATTTTCGATTTTTGGGGTGATTACAATAACTTCCCTGCCCGGGAAGTTAATTATTCATAAAAGAAAATAAGGAAATGAATAGACGTTAAGCGCCACGCGAGGATCACCCGACGCGACGAGACGCAAGCCACCCCGAATAACTCGGAACAAACAAAAATTATACCACAAAAAAAATGAATAAGTGAGACGGGAGAATTCCCGTAATTATTCACACATAAAATAATTCTCGTGATAAAAAAAAATAGTATTCAATAATAGAAATCAATAAAATAATAATTCTGAATAAATTTCATCAATGATTGTTTGACTGAAGGTCACTGAGTGCCGCGTCGCAAGGTAAAGAAAATCTAATGGAATGTCTCAAACGAAGACCAAATGCCCGCCGGAGATAATCAGAAATTTTAACACGAGCACTCATAAAACTAAATCACGCTCATCGTTCTTCGCATCTCCTGCTGCTTCCATCTCGCAGCTTCCCAACGGCAACGGTGTCGGACGTCCACTCAGTGGCACAACGAAAATATCAATTGTAATCACACACAAAAAAAATATAATATGCGTCCAAGACGACTTAAATAATGAGTAATTTCAGAGTAGAGAAAATTTGATAATATTAATTACGCACAATGCGTCTTACGCGCTGTCCCAGCGAAGAGGTGAAAAATTCTACTCTCTTGGGTCGCCGGAGCGTACCCGAAATATTTCCCCCACCCCGTTACAGCCTCTACCAGCCTCGCCGTATGACACAGCCTCTGCCTGTGTGTACTATATTCTATTCAATTCATTTCAAATTCTTAATGTCTACATTTGCGATAACTCGCGTTAATTTCAATATTTTGGCATCAGATTTTCTTCCGCCGTTTCGTCTGCGCCACGCGCTTCAGATGGTCCAGGTCCCAGTATCTGACTCAGGACCCTCTATTCTCTGGCCTCCGCTTTTTATGCGGTAGTGCCGCGGTTCACTGGTGAGGTGGTGGTGGGGAGTGAACGTCGAGGCCTGTCATGCCTGCTCACGCTCGGTATCTTACGTACTCATGTTGGTGTGTTCTTAGTGTGTGTGTAATCTTGGTGGAAGTGCGTAGTGTCGTCGCCACTGCTCCTCTCTCTCTCTCTCTTCCCTTGTGGTAGGCTGGCTACTCTCGTTCTTTCTCGTGGCGCGCGCAGCGCGGTGAGAATGATTTAGATAGAAAGAAAAGAGAAATTGGAATAAGAAATAAAAGAATAAATTATCTATTTGTGGCTCTGGGTGATCCGACTCCTCGCTGGGGTATTTTACTAATTTTCCCCCCTTTACACCGCGGTCAGTACTGGCGAGGAACAGTGCATGATTTTTATCATGTCACAATACATACATACGGACATGGTCTAAAAATCAAAAGTGATGTGGACCAGTCCAATCTCTGTACCAAGTGCGGAAAAGTCTGCCACATAGTCGCGGCCTGCGCAAAGGACGCTCGGTGTGCCTTGTGCACCGAGGAAGGCAACACGAAGAATTGTGCCCACATTGCTACTAACAGTAGATGTCCAGCCTCTAAAGAGGCACTCCAGAAAGTGGGATGTAAACGCGTATGAGGATACTCCAGCTTAACCTCAACCATTGTGAGATTCCACACGATCTGCTTATGCAGACTGCATGAACTGAAGCCAGATCTTGTACTGATCTTGAAGCTATATAGACGCCTTACCATTCAACCCTGAGAAATGGATAGCGTCGCTAAAGCCGTTATTTGGTCTTGCGGGCAGTACTCATTACAAGTCGGAAGCAAGTGGAGACCATCACTCTGCAAGTTGGAGCACATGAAATCACATCTCAGCCATTTTCTTGGTATCTGGGATTGATAATTGATGCCCGACTGAACTATAAGTAGCAGGCAGAGCATGTGGGTCCTAAAGCGTCGATGGTCAGAGCGACCTTATCACCGCTTACGCCCAATATAGGAGACCCGAAGCAGAAGAGGAGGACATTACTGTCGTCAATAGTCACGCCTGTATTGACATATGGAATATCCATTTGCGTTGATGCACTTCAGATACAGGAATCATGAAGAAAAATCGATCAGTATATCGACTGAGTGCATTGAGAGTCGCCAGTTACGGTTTTTTTGTAACGCGCATCGCTTTGACTCCCTGCCTAAAGAAGTTTCATTCCAAACACAGTGAGCTATTCAAAACAGTGACATTCCAAAAACAGTGACCTATGTGTAAATATCTCATCACCGCCGTACGGGTTTGTAATCCATGATAGGCAAACTGTGGTTCCCCCTTCTATTTTCCATCAATTATTATGTTTTCTCAAAATAAAGATACAGGTATCACCCCTACTTATCACGGGTACAGTTAATTACAGGACAAATGATCACAAATTTAATCACATGTACAAATGATCACAAAATATTTGATCATAGGAACAAGTCGTCACAAAACTTTTCATCGCGAGTTATTTTGATCATGGGATGATAACAGTTACTAATATGGTGGTAATGCTTTCCATCAACGTGTTGGTAGGCATGATGAGTAGTTAGGGAAATTCGTCAACGCTTTAAAAGTCGAGCCAGCGTCGTCTGAGCTGATTTGGGAGCAATTCAATGCTGGTCGTCATGTAGCATCACGGGAACGCATGAAATATCGTGATTATGATACTCGTCTCTATCCGTTGTGGAGTATCTACGCGGGGTCGCTCACAACGTTCATCCGTGATCTTTGATTCTACGGTCTGATCAATTCGAACGTCTTATGATTTTTTCTATTGTAATTCTCTATAATATACTGAAATTACGACAATTTAATATCCTGTGATGTATTTCCTTAATGATCTAATTATCCTGTGATAATTGTTTTCGTGATCAATTGTCTTATGATAAGTGGTTCTGTGATCAGTTGTCCTGTGATCAATAGAGGTGCGATCGAACTAGCAACATCGGCCTGCCGCCCGAAGGACTGCGTTGCGAGAGCAGCGCAGTTTGATGTCATTTTCTGATACGGACTTCCGTCGCATTTACACCAAATCACTCCGAGCCAGAGGGTGGTGGGCGTAAGCGATAAGATGTTTACACGTAAAAAAAATATACACACACAGACGGGCAGACGGACAAGCGGACATGTGTTCAAAAACATCATAGAAAGATTCGGGGAGTCATGAAATGGGGAGATATGGTTAAAATTTCCACTTTCAGTTTTTGAGATCATTACAATGACTGCCTCTCTTCGGGTCGAGAAGTTAAAAATTTAGCCCATTCGGTCAACGTTGAGAAGAAATCCAACAAGGTATTCATAACCTGATTCCTATTGAGCTAAATTGGCATTAGCCCACGCTCTCCTGTTGATCTTTTCTGTTTGTCTGCTGAATTGAGGAATTATTCGTAAATCATGAATGCGATGATCATAAACTATTCGCCGAATGAATACAAGGCTCCAAATTTCCACGCACCAAGTGATGATATACATATATAGAACATTCCCATTGACGAGGAATAACCATGGTCATGTTTGGAGGTTGTCAAACAAAAATTACACGAAAATTTCCAGGCGAAACGAACTTTATCAACTGACTCAGCTCGATACCTATAACTATCATTTGACAAAATGCACTGTAAAGATTTTTATAAGTCTTTTTTATGAGTCTAATAATTATATTCGGGCTTTTTTTTCGTTTTGCATTAGCGTACGAAAATTTATACGTGCATTCATAATCGAAGGCTCTTCTCTTCAGAACTCAGCTATCTTATTTTCTTGATACTCAGCAGTTAACGACCTCAGTTGTTAATGAACTACGGTGATTCTAATTAGTTTTGATCGTCTCGTTGAGTTCTTCAACTTACATCTCACCAAAGTCCTTTCAACTCGTGGTTGAAAATTATTCTTCATCAAAATCAATAGAGTGGTTTTTCTCTATTCCCTGTCTCATTGAATTTCATTATTCATGGCGTAGAAGATAAAGAAGGCAAAATTCCAGACATTTTCACGTGAAAGAGCAAAAATCAAACTCATGCAATATTCATCAATTATTAATCAAGAGAAATAAGGTTAAAACCAAGAGACTCCAATCGTAGCTCTATTCCGTATATATCGTGGTGTTATGGAGGAATCGAGTATTGCAGTATAAAAATGTACAAACCACTAAAAGCATCTCGAATAATGTAGATTTATTTAGAAGTTATATTGGGGAAAATTTTCCGTGAATTCGATGGATGTATTACTCGATAATGTGCACATACTGTCATAACTCATAATATCACGGAGGAACATATTGATAAAGCACATTTCCTACTTCGCATGGAGTGTGGAATATGATAACAACATTCGACGCATGGAAACTGCACTTGTAAATTTATTCCGGAAGAATTTTCCCCACGATTTTTACAATCAATCAGTTTGAACATCAAAGAATGATACATATTGTTCTGATACTCCTCATGCATCAGTATTATTTCCAGAGTTTGCAAACTCTAAACAGAACGAAAGAAAAATGTCTTGCTAAAAAAATGCAAAGCTTGGTGTATTTCGAAAGATATAATATCACCACAGGGCCGTAGAAAAAATTTCGACTGGTAGTGCGTAAATCTAGGGTAGTACCACAAGAAGGCCAGTAACCCTGGGTTATGTCACTTGGTCGCGCCGATCTCTTCCTGGGCCACAAACAGAAATAGACACCGCTTCTGGTCTTCATGCGAAACAGAGTGCGTCTATTCTGTTTGAGATATATCGCGTCTCAATTGTTTTTAGAGATCCATTAGAAATGTCCGATTGGATAATTGTCAAAAATATACCTCTTCAATGATATGAAAAACCACAAATATTGATTATATCATTTTGAATAGCTAACTAGATAGGCTAGCATCATTATGATTTTCAATGATCATAATAATACAGTTGAAGACCTACATATTCACTTCACCTCTCCATTCAAGGGATATGACGAAGTGTAATACGTATACTTACCTCCTTATGTATCTGCTATTTGATCTATGAAATTTATCAAGATGCTTCTCAATATAAATCAAATTACCATATCAAACGCACACATTACTTCAATTGAATCTCCATCTGCTAAAAACAGCACAATTGCTATCCTTGAAAATTCTGATATTATGCAAATACCCAGAGTAGTATTATAATCTTATTCAGACGGTAATATCAGCATCGTCAGGCGTGGGTTAAGCGAGGCACTTTCTCTATATAGTAACAATCTTCGTACCAATATATACCGGGATGAGAGATAGAAAAACCTGGAGTGTAAAATAGAGACTTGAAAAATACAAGTATGGTATTCAGCATCACAAACGATCCGCCATATATGAGATACCGATCTCACCCGAGCTCCCGACTAATTTGTGTTGCTAAATGGCCTAGCACAAGTCGCGCCAAAACATTCTGTCTAGGAATCATTCTAATCTTCCTGTGTTTCTTTATTTAAAACTCTTACATGGAGAATTTGAATATGTAAATGATGTCGCTAAAGAAGTTTCGCAAATATTCGTCGACCCCCTGGATCTTGTCTCGATCCTTTACTCGAAAAATCTTAGGACATCTTATTTCACTTTCCTGGTTTATTTCCAAAGCAAATATACGACACACTGTACGATGTGTGGCTCAGCGTGGCGTCATACATCGTTGAGGCCAGAAGACGATGTGGAGGATAGAAAGAGAGGATCTCACTTGGAAAAGGTATGAGCACAGTTATAGCCCTTAAGTCAAGAGATGTAATAAACGCTGATTTAGATGGCGCATCAGTGACGTTAAATATTCTTACCTGAAGGAGTGTATACCTCGGAATCATATACTGATATTCAGAAGAAATAATATCTTCGCAATTCTGTGAATTTAGTGATGAATAAAAATACGCATACATTTTAATTTTTTTTGAGAAGTCTTAAAAACGGACTAGCAGAGGGTCAATTTGCTTGTTGCTAGAATAATACTCACATCTGTTCTTTGGACGTTTCAAAATCATCCATTGAATTCAGCTGACTGCATGACGCCTATTATGCTCCATCCTCCGTCGATTAATCACAATTAAAGCATCATTACTATATATATGCCGTAACATTATGGCATTGGTGAACCTTATCACACGTGTATATACATGTGTACTAATTATGAGGTATTCAGTTCCCAATTGTTCACGGGATGAAGTTAAACACGGTGATGTTAATTCCCAGCTATTCCACAACTCGTTGTGTGGGTTCGTACGTGTACGTGTTACCAAAAATTTTCGTCAACGATGTCTCGTGAACGAATGGTGCAATCCAGGTCATCAATGACGCCATTGAAGCGTCTGCATTCAAATGAGAGCTGAAAAAATTTTAGAGACGATCGATCCCGTTGTTCTCAAGTTCTTCCAGGAAAACATGAGATTAAAATTCGATTTGTTGAATTCTTTTCTTTGTTTACCTTCACGAAACAACTATTTTACTTTCGGATGGAATTTTGGTTTTTGCTTCCCGAGGGAACCTTTGTGATAGTAATTTTTTTCACTTTTTCTAATTTGGTGTGGAAATAATGTAGAGTGGTATGAAAAGGGAAGATATTTTTAGAAAACGTACATATATGTGTATGTGTCTGTATGTAGGTGCCCATCTATCCTCGAATTATATCGATAACTGCCCAAATATTATCGATAACGAGTAGTATGGGTGTGACCTTCTGTGACTCGAACCAATAGCTTCCCGACCAATGCCCTCTTCAGTTTTAATTCAACGAGAAGAACCATAAAATCTATAAGAAATTTATGCAAGTAACTAAACAACTGCTGAAATAATTTTACCTAATACCCAATCAGAATCATGGAAGAAAGGAAAAATATTCATTTGCAAAACTCCATTTCTCTAATTGCCAATATTTCCAATATTTAAAATTCGCGAAATTTTAAATAAAAAAATCAAAAAACTCCGGAAGTTTCATTTTCAAAATAACTAAATAACTGCCGAGACTATTTTTTTCTTAATTCAATTAGATCTAGTCTATGCAAAGACGCATCGACTGCATGAATAAAATTTCGAATCCCATCATTTATCTAAAGATGGCGGGATTTATGAAAAAACCTCATTTTCGACGTTTTTTCGCATATTTTTTTCGCACACACACACACACACACACACACACACACACACACACACACACACACACACACACACACACACACACACACACACACACACACACACACACACACACACACACACACACACACACGCGCGCCCTTCATCGACTGCGATTGCACCCTTCATCGAATGCGATTTGGATGTCTGATAATTAGCAGAAAATATCATCAGCGCAGCTTCTTCCTTGCCGGAAGCCAGTTTGAAATTCAGGAAGAAGATTTGTGGCTTCAGACCAGGTTGAAGATGGTTTGTTAGCAGCTGTGTGAAGATTTTAAAGTGCGATGTTACGATAGTTAGCAGGGTTCGCTTTGTCTCCTTTCTTGTGCAGCACGATGGTTTTTGCACATTGGCCCATTCCGAGGGCACTGATCCCGATTCTAGGATTCTGTTAAATAAAATCTTTAGAACATTGATTCTAAGGGGCGGTGAGTGTTTGCAGCATTCATTTTCTAGTGCGTTGGGTCCAGGAGACCTGTTGTTCGCCATGCTTGATAGGACTTTACTGAATTCTGTGTATGAAATTGGGATATCGAGCACGGAATATAAACCAGAGAACAGTGGGATCATAAGGCTAGAGTACTGAAATAAGTAGTTTGAGAGATAGTTATCCTCCCATTCATCCATTGGACAGGGGAGGTTATTCCTTGGTGAATAGTTCTTCCAGTTTTTTCAAAAATGTTTATGATCAATATTTGATAGGAAGCCCCAGGTAGGAATCGACGATGAAAACAGAGCTCATCAAGCCTTGGTCCGAGGCTCAAGAATCTTGAAACCAAGCTCGTGACGAAGCTTCTAATGAGCCCTCGTTAGCCTTAAAATGATAACCACGTTTCAGGCTAAGATCCAAGGCGTGGGCAAGGCTTAGTGACAAGTCTCAACCTTACCTTATTTAAACAAATGGTTTAATTATTCCAAGGCATTTGTTTAAACAATTTCTTTTGTTATGAGGTCCCCTCCCCCCATCTTTATTAATTTGAATGAACCTATCCGAAGGACGAAAGCGAGACTCATGCGTCACTGGCGGTAAGCGTTCAGTGTGGTTGTTAATTGATTAACAATGACGCAAAAATAATATTGTTTAACGGTGAAACACATAAATGAACACAGAGGCTGCAATTAACAAACTATCACGAAGGCTCGACGGTACCACAAATAATATAATAATTACCATAATAATGATAATGACGCATTTCTTTCAACGCATATCACCTACCACCTACCTACTACCAACCTATGTGTAAAACAATTTTGTTCAATATCTCAAAAACTACCGGACTGATTTCATATTTTTTTCCAAAATACCCGTCTCAATGTCTCCTATCTAATTCAATATATTCAAAATATGAATACCGTGGATGTACCAGTTACCGGACGCTCAAGGATTCGGTACCAGTTTCCGGACACTTGAGCATTTGGCCGTCTTCTTTCCATTTGATAGTACTCACATCATAAATTCCTTTTACTACATGACCCTCAGGACTCAAAACGAGTGTTTGATTAATTAATTATTCCCTTAATATCGAAATAAGTGCCACGTACTGACTCGATGTCCGGAAACCGGTACCCGTCCGGTAACTGGTGCACCCACGGTACCCGTTTTCAGAAAATTTTCGAGATTTTGCCTATTTTAAATTCTTTCCTTGAATTCCTTATGTGCACAATACCTTAAGATTCAATTTTTCATCTCAAAATTGATATTATGTGTGATTGGAATGATAAATCGCTCGGAATTATGAATTTTGAGATTTTTTGAAAAGCCAAAAAAATCGAAAAACTTAAAAGATTCATTTTCCAACGTTCTAGGGTATATAGAATCAAACGAATGCTTCATTTTGTTCTCTAAAGCATAACGAACATTGCAAAGAAAAAATTATTAATAATCAAATAAAAATTGCGGATCGAGGAACATTTTTAAGGTAAAAACACGAAAAAGTACGTTTTTCGTGAATATACGCGGCAGAATAGGTCGGGTATGCAATTTTCCTTAGTTTTTCATATATCCTCTCATGTATCAAAAGTCGATCAATCGTACATATTTAAAACATGTTTAATAAACTCAACATTTTACATTCTAAGTGCTTTAGTAGTGGAATGACAGAAAATCTTCCCACATCAACACCTTCGATCCCTACAACGATAAGTTTAGAAAAATCTTCAAATGGCGATAGAAAGTTATGGAAATTTTGTCATAATGAATTAACACGTGATCAAATTATACGACATATCAAATGAGATAACTGTTTCGTTCCGAAATATTCATTTCTGTAATTCTACAAATTTCAAATGTCTGAAATGAATCATTACTTAATCCAGGTTTCACTCAACTCTACGAAATTAAACATTCGAATAATTATTATGAGCCACTCCCTCAATTCAACAATTTACCTCCAGGGTCCAAAGAATAACGATCATGTTCGCCGATCGGAGTGTCTGCTATTTCCCCTCCTCATTCAATTTTATTTCATCCCATATGTGCTTTTATTAAGCACCCCCGCACTCACTTATTTGTGTTTTGCCCCAACCACCTACTCGTTAGGTCGATCCGTCTTGTCGATAAGCATAGAATGATTTAGCATTCGTACGTGCGGTCTGAATAACTTGGGCCAATGGTAAGGAATAAAAAGGTGTGAAACTTTTCAAGCTAAGGACGAGGCCATCAAGTATTCCGATGAGCTGACTCTCGGGGTTCAGGGACTATTCTAAATCCAGACAGGTAATTACCTTGCTTATTTAATCCTCCATTTTTTCAGTGCATTATTATATGGCACGAAATATTTCGAAGTCGATAATTAACGAGGGGCCATTAGTGTCTTGATCAGAACTGTATTGCAACAATCAAGTCAATCTTTCTTATCAGATTCAGTCGCTTGATCATGTTGAGAGAAAATTAATTTTAGCGTGGCATCAGAATCAGTGTTTTAACACTCACAGGTGAATAATGAAGAGAAAGTGACAGGAGGTATTATAATTGTTTCTTGACTGAGGTCAATTACCCCTCATTATGAGACTTTTATTCTCCGGTGTAATACCCCTCTTTCGCGGTTCAAAACATTATTATTATTATTATTATTATTATTATTATTATTATTATTATTATTATTATTATTATTATTAATCAATCCGATACTATCGCTTTGTGATGAATCGTCTTTTCTAGGATACATGAACATATACAGTTAGTTCCCTACCCTGATTGTATCCAGGGACAGAATTTCATTCGATGTCCATCGTTATAGTAAAATGCATTGTTCAAAAGGTTTTCTTCGTAGAAATTGGGATCAAGCGTGGCATTCTGAGTTCTAGCTATCTCTGTCTCCTGGGATTCCACTTATTTTCAATCCTTGTTTCACGTATTCAATTTATTGTGTACTCCGACAACCGGTTTGCCATGAGAATTCTAATGTTTTGTCTGTTTGTGAAAATCAAGGTGACAATTTGTTATCAGTTTCGTTTCATTAATGAAAATCATCATTATACATTATTTATCAGCACTCTCCAATAAGTGCAAAACGGGTGACTTTGGAAGCGAGACACATTCACTAACACTATCAGTTTACGTTCCACTGGGATATTCTGAAGCCAATAATTTCCTTGTGATAAATTAATATTGCGAATGACCTTGAATGTGAGTAAGCGTAGATTAATACGGAGACTAATTCGATTGGGTAGGAATTAACAATCGGTTCAGGAGTCTCATAGGAGGACGTTGCAATAGCACTTCTGGAGATATAGAGAAAATGATATCCGAGGGAATGGATGAGGAGGGAAAGGTCGTTTAATCTCAATTTGACGAAATATTTATCCCTGCATGCATTTGATTATTTTTCAAATTAGTCACGCTAGCGTGGTATCAAGTATTAATTGAATTGGAATGATTCATTGCACATCCACACGTATGAATATTGATTTATTTTTGTTTTTCGTGGATTTTATGTTACTATCTCATTATGTGGATGAGAAAGTTCATTGAATCTGCTCACATTCGTAGAAATTGATGGTTAACTCAGAGATGCCTGTGCTTTATCAGTTGAATTCCTGCGCTAGGGAATAAAATTATTGCATTTACCCCGAATGAAAAAGGAACATGAAAGGAATTGAAAACAAGTAGGCCAGCGCTCCTATACGGCTGGTGTTAAGGATTGGAAGAAATGCGTTACTATTATTATTCTATTATTATATTATGCTTCTCTTTGTTTTTCTACCAATTCTATTGGTAGTCAGCTTCTGGATGGATCTACAATTCATTCTGTGTATACATTGATTGTCTGTATCTCAGGAACTAATTGACATATCGACTAAAAACTTTACACAGAAGTCGAACCCGACAATATCAAGTACTAGTCAAAATTTCAGATCTTCAGTCCAACTCCTGATCGTATTATAGTACGCATGAGTGAGTTTAGAGAATGAAAATAGAAAAACAACAATATCTCGAAAATTTTCAATAGGAGGGTATATATATTTTGATTGTGCCAGGTAGAAATTGTCGTGACGAACATTTTGAGAAAAAAAAAATCAAATCGATCCAGTAGTTTTTGAGATATTGAAGAAAATAGTTTTACACATAAAGTCGAATATCTCCAAAACTAATGGTCCGATTGTGCCCATATTAAATAGCAACTTTTATTATCATATGGCCTAAAATCATACCAAGTTTGAAGTTTTTATCTCCAATATTTCTCAAGTTATCATGTGTACAAGAATTTGGGACAAAGAATAGAAAAAGGGCAATAACTATGTGACTTCTCCATGGTCCGGTTGAATTTTTAAATTAAAATCAATAGATATTTTCAAGAGATATATTTTGAAAAAAAAATCTGATCGGTCAAATTTTTCTCGAGATATTGAAGAAAAACGATTTTTCGATAAAGAGTGATATCTGAAGGACTAATCGACTGATCGAGCTGAAACTTGGCCTGGAGTTTGACGTAACTGATACCAATCATGGGTTGAAATTTCAGATTTCTATCGATAACTTTTGTCGTTTTATTATCACAATTTCAGAAAAAAACGAAAAATTTGCACACTGTTACATACATACACACGGACATTTTCTGAAAACATCATATCTTTGCATTTCATAACATTCTAGATCATTTTCACACAAAATTAGAGAATGTGAAAATCTGGTGAAAACAAAGCTTCTATCCGGAAGCAAAAAAAGAAAAAAACAATGCAATTTTCCATCTTACATTTTTCACAGAAAGACACACACCTATACACACACACATATATATATACAGGGTGTCCCATTTGAAACAGTACGGCTGAATAACTTTTGATGGAAGCAAGATAAAAAAAAAAAGTTGAATGGTTCAGAGGGAGAAACTCGATTTTGATGAGATCTCGATTCCGATAGGTCATGTGCTTATGTTATAAGCATAGAGTCATTTTTCTTAAATAGCAACAATATTTTTGATCTTATGGAAGTTGTGCATCTTAACGAGGAAAATTCAACCATACCATATTTCATGATGACGTCATCAATTTTTCATGAAATATCGTGCAAAAATGTAATGAAAGGGAAATATCCTTTCTTGCCACACTTGAATGTTATTTGGAATGTTCTTTGTTTACTATTTCGTGAGCGTACGATGTAAACAAAAGATGACTGAGGTGAGTAAGGAACGTTGTAATAGTTTATGTCGTTGTAATATTTATTATCGAGTTCAAATCGTTTTCTGTGAAGATCTGGTGTGATTCACAATGGTTTATTCAGCTAGTGAATGTGTTGATATTTTACTCATATTAGGTGAATCTCGAGAAGTGTACAGAATGGCGACACGATTGTATGCACAGCGGTTTCCGAATCGACAACGACATCCTTCTGCTGCAGTCATTCACAAAATTGAGCGGAATTGTCGGCAGGGAAGAATTGAGCAACGACGACGCCGGCAAGGTTTCAATTGTGACGATCCTCGCAGCATCGCTATTTTAGCAATGATCCACTTGAATCCTCACATTAGTTTACAGGATATTGAACACAATTTGAGAGTACCACGTGCACGGCCCACAGAATTTTGAGATCCATTAGATATCATCCCTATCATATCACACTGACGCAAGCATTATCTCCTCAAGATATGGAAAACCGCGTCAACTTCTGTCACTGGGCTTTAAACAGATTAAGCGAAGATCCAGATTTCTTTCGATATGTCATGTTCAGTGATAAAGCAACATTCCAGAGCACTGGCTCTTTGAATCGTCACAATTGTCACCATTGGTCGGCCCAAAATCTTCATTGGACTCAAAGCATTGATCACCAGCATAGGTGGAGTGTGAACGTGTGGTGCGGTATTGTTAATGGTCAAGTGCTTGGACCCTATTTTTTCGAGGGAACTGTCAATGGCTTGAGATACCTGCAATTCTTGCAGAATGAATTACCAGTTATCATGGAAGATGTGCAGTTAATGACGAGGCAACGGGCATGGTTCCAGCAAGACGGTGCACCACCGCACTTCAGTCGACCTGTGAGGGATCACCTGAACATTGTTTTCCCCAATCGTTGGATTGGTCGAGGAGGTTTCGTCCAGTGGCCAGCTCGATCTCCTAATCTTACACCACTCGATTTTTACTTATAGGGTTACGTGAAAGATGTTGTGTACACCAATCGACCGACAACCCCCGCAGATTTGCAAAGACGCATCAGAGATGCAATCACGAACATTCTACCCGAAGTCCTTTAATCAGTTGTTCAAAATTTCCGATGCCGGCTGGAATTGTGTCTTACTGTTAACAATGGTAACATCGACCAAGGTTGAATAAACCATTGTGAATCACACCAGATCTTCACAGAAAACGATATGAACTCGAAAATAAATATTTTCGTACTGAAGGAAATAGAAGAATAACATCTAACTATTACAACGTTCCTTAATCACCTTAGTCATCTTTTGTTTACCTCGTACACTCACGAAATAGTCAACAAATCACATTTCAAATAACATTCAAGTGTGGCAAGAAAGGCTAAATAAAAATATTTCCCTTTCATTTCATTTTTGCACGATATTCCATGAAAAATCGATGACGTCAACATGAAATATGGTATGGTTGAAATTGTCTCGTTAAGATGCACCACTTCCATAAGATCACAAATATTGTTGCCTTTTAAGAAAAAAGACTCTATGCTTGCAGCATAAGCACATGACCAATGGGAATCGAAATCTCATCAAAATCGAGTTTCCCCTTCTGAACCATTTAACTTTTGTATGAACTTTTTTTTGGTATCTTGCTTCTATCAAAAGTTATTCAGACGTACTGTTACAAATGGGACACCCTGTATATACAAACACAGTAAACACGAAGACACGGTGCGCTAGTATACCAACTGAGGGCCTTGAGAGTTGCCAGCGCCTACCGCACAGTGTCCGAAGATGCAGTGTGCGTGATCGCTGAGATGCTACCCATAGGAGTACTGGCTAGAGAATGAACAAACCTTCACCGGCGAAAAGGTTTAACCACATTGAGCCTAGAAGAACTCAGGAAGAAGGAGCGACAAAACAGGATACGTCGATGGCAGCTGCTGTGGGATACCGCTAGAAATGTTAGATGGACGCACCGTCTCATTCCTCAGGTGGGTGTTTGGCTGAACCGCGAACATGGCGAAGTCAACTACTACCTAACGTAGATGCTCTCAGGACACGGGTGCTACCGACAATATCTTCATCGGTTCAAATATGAAGATTCGTCAGATTGTCCGGCCTGCCCCGGAGTCAATGAAGATGCAGAGCACGTCTTCGTTACGTGTCCCCGTTTCACGATTCAACGCAGCACTTGGGAGATTGTCCTTAAGGAGAAGATCCAGCCAGAGTCTTTAATTAAAGCTTTGCTCTTGTCAAAGGCAGCCTGGGACGTAACGAGCAACGTCGCGGCGGAAGTCATAAAAGATCTCAAAACAGAGGAACGCAATCGCAAAGCTGCAGAATGGATGGAGAACCTATTGGAACATCCTACTTATGCACAACATCTTAGTAGGGTGGGGGACGTACATTCGATGCGTAATACGGAAGAGCAATAAGCTGAGACCTCCCTCGCGAAGTAATACTTAACGGCTGATCCACGAGGGGAATGGGAAGAGAAGATTCGAGGTAAAAAGAGGAAAACAGGGTTTTTACTGGGTGAAAATTCCAGATCTGTGCACGCCACCAATCCCTCATGGTGAGACAGGCACTGAGACGACAGCGACGGGTACCGAAGTCGATGCTGATGGTGAGTCTATGACTAGGGACAAACGCGACATCCGGAATGCTAAACGGAAACAGCGGACTTCAGCAGAATCTGGAAGTGAAGAACCCAAAAAGAGGAAGGAGGCAGGACTAACTCCACCTACCACGAAGACAGCTCAGCCTCCCAAACTAACGGATTGGGACTAGGTGAAAGCCAAGCAGGGCAGAGGAAAACATACAACTCAGCCTCTGAAGCAGCCTAAACCGCAAAAGTCTCGAAAATCAGTGTCTAGGCCCAATGCACTAATCGTTGCTGATATACTCACCCGAGTTGAGAAGGAGGTCCCTGATGATCAGGTCCGTTCTTCAGTTGATAAGATTCGCAGGACGACTACTGGAGACCTGTTGATCATTCTGACTAAGGACAACACGGATAGAGGCCAAAGGTCACAGAAAACGATAGCTCATCTTCTTGGGGATAACGCCGAATTTGTTAGTAAAGGGCCACAGGAGGATATCGAGATCCGAGATCTTGATGAAATGACGACGAAAGAGGAAATCCTCGCTGCCCTGCAGAAAGCGATTGGTGAAGGGAGTACAATCACGCTGGACACGATTAAGTCGCTGCGTAAGGCCTATGGAGGTACGCAGACTACCTTGGTCACATTAGCAGCGTCAGTGGTGAAGGAAGTACTCGGCGAACACGGTAAAATCAGGTATGGCTGGCTTAACTGCCAGATAAGAACAGTGGAGTCCAACCAAGTGTTTCAAGTGTTGGCACTATGGATATCTCGCCACAAAGTGCAAGAGTGAAGTGGACCGGTCTAGTCTCTGTACCAAGTGCGGAGAAAGTGGCCACAAAGCCGCCACCTGCAAAAAGGACCCTCGATGCGCTTTGTGCGCGGAGAAAGACAACAAGAGAAATTGTGCTGACATTGCTGGTAGCAGCAGATGCCCGACCTTTCAAGAGGCACTCCAGAAGGTGAGAAAACGAGTATGAAGATACTCCAGCTCAACCTCAATCACTGTGAGGCTGCGCACGATCTGCTCATGCAGACCGTGCGCGAACTGAAGCCAGATCTTGCACTGATCTCGGAGCCATATAGACACCTAACGACTCAACCCTGGGAATTGGATAGCACTTCTAAAGCTGTTATTTGGTCCTGTGGCAAGTACCCGCTCCAGAGTTTTGTTAATGGAAAAGAGGCCGGCTTTGTGGCTGTGAGGCTGGATGCCATACATTTCTACAGCTGCTATTCTCCACCCAGCCTCTCATTCGACGAGTTCACGGACTTCTTGGATCGACTGACTGAGGATACGACGCAATACTCTCTCGTGATAATCGCCGGGAATTTCAATTCCTGGGCAGTCGACTGGGGTAGTAAGGAGACTAAAAAACGAGGGGAAGCGTTACTGGAGGCTATGTCTACACTAGACGTAGTCCTGCTTAACAGTGGCGATAAACCACCGTTTGTTAGAGGAGAGGCAACTTCCATAGTGGATCTGACCTGGGTGAGTAGCAACGTCGTTAGGGGAGGATTCTCCTGTGAAGTATTGGACATCTATATCGCCAGTGACCACTGTGCGATACTATGGGAGGTATCTACGGGTCAAAATACTGGAGGAGCACGCAGGAAAACCAATGCGATTGGTTGGAAAGCGTGCACCTTTAACCTTGACGCTTTCCCCGTGGCATTGGACGATCGCCCAACTAGCAGTCGAAATGCTGAGAAGAAGGCCGAAGAGATAATGAGGAGAGTCAAGGACGCATGCGATGGTAGTATGCCCCGGAAACGTAGTATAAACCCTCTCGCATTGATTCACTGGTGGAATGAACACATCGCTGCTCTCCGTAAGGAGTACCTTAGCACGAGGAGAACATCACAGCGGGGCCAAAAAAAGGCCAACCACGCAGAACTGGTGGCAGAGTACAAGAACGCACGTCGGAAACTAAACAGAGCCATAAATGATAGCAAGTGACAATGCTGGAAAGAGCTGCTCGACGAGGTCGAGTACGACGTCTGGGGCCGGCCATATAAGGTGGTAATGGCTCGCCTAAGAAGCCAGTCGATACCATCGCCAACATGCCCCATACTCTTGGAAAAGATTGTGACTGTCCTGTTTCCCCAGCAAATGGAACTCCACCACCCGACAGGGCAGTACGAGATGGAGCGAATCCCGCCAATTACAGAAATCGAGCTGATGGAAGCTTGCAATAGAGTGGGGAATTCGAACGCTCCTGGTTTGGATGGAATCCCAAACATCGCACTGAAGTCAGCCATTAAGACACTACCAGCTTTGTTTTTGGAGATCTACAACGCATAACTTGAAGAGGGTACTTTCCGTCTGAAGTGGAAGCAGCAGAGACTAGTATTTTTACCGAAAGGGAAGAAGCCGCTGGACGAACCATCATCCTACCGTCCACTCGGTATGTTGGATACAGCCGGTCAAATCCTCGAACGTATCGTTCACCAGAGGATCGAAGCAGCAGTCGAACCGCTGCTTGCTGACAACCAATATGGCTTCCGAAAAGGACGCTCTACTCTGGATGCGATTAATCTTGTTGTGAATACAGCCAAAGAGATGATCGCAGGCATCAGATGGAAGGGAGGTACGAAGAAGTACTGTTTGGTGGCTACGCTTGACATTAAGAATGCCTTCAACTCTGCAAAATGGGACTGCATTATGAGAGCCCTTACCGAGATGAATGTACCAGAATATCTGCGGAATATGGTAGCAAGCTACTTCAGTGACAGAATCCTCAAGTACGATATAGAGGCTGGACTGAGGGCTACTGAAACTGGTACTGACAAAGGAGGTCAGACTCGTGGCATATGCAGACGACGTGGCCGTAGTAATTGTCGCAAAGCATCTCGAAGAGATTAACTTTGTTTTCGACGCTACCTTTGAGAGGATAAGCCAGTGGATGGGCATAGTTAGCCTGAAACTGGCGGAACACAAGACTGAGGCAGTGCTCATTACCAGTAGGAAGCAAGTGGAGCCCATGAAATCACATCTCAACCGTTTCTTCGGTATCTGGGAGTGATGATTGATGCCCAACTCAACTTCAAGCAGCAGGTAGACCACGTGGATGCAAAAGCGTCTACTACTGACGATAGTAATCTGACGATGTAATGCTCCCTTCCTCTGCTTTGGACCTCCTATGTTGGGTATCAGCCGTCATAAGGTCGCTCTGACTATAGACGCTTTTGCACCCACGTGGTCTGCCTGCTGCTTGAAGTTGAGTCGGGTATCGATCATCACTCCCAGATACCGAAGGGATGGCTACGATGTGATTTCATGTGCTCCAACTTGCAGTGTAATGGTCTCCACTTGCTTCCTACTGGAAATGTGTACTGCCTCAGTCTTGTTGACGTGGATACGTCTATGGTTTCATCTTTGGGGTGTCATTTTGTGAAAAAATCTTCATGTACTAACGCCATCTAGTAGGTGTTTCTTATACTAACGCCTCGACGATATATGGATAAATTATCGATTGATGATTACTCAAAGTTATTAACGGTTGATAATAATCAAACTTAATTATTATGACGTTAGAGGTTTCTCCATTCTTCATCCTGATTGCACTTAACACTTACGATGAATGATCGCATATAAACGCGTGGTAAATAGGATGTTCTAAAAAGTTCCAGGATATTCTAAAAAGTTCTAAAATGTTCCGGAAAGTACTAGGATGTTCTAAAAAGTTCCGGAAGGTTCTAGAAATTTCTAGAATTTTCTGGAAAAAGCTAAAATATTCTAAAAAGTTTCAGAATATTCTAAAAAGTCCTAAAATGTTCTGGAAAGTGCTAGGATGTCCTAAAAAGTTCCAGAATGTTCTAGAAAGTTCTAAAATTTTCTAGAAAGTGTTAAAATATTCTAGAAAGTTCTAGAATGTTTTGGAAAGTACTAGGATGTTCTAAAAAGTTTCGGAATGTTCTAGAAATTTCCAAAATTTTCTGGAAAAGCTAAAATATTCTAAAAAGTTTCAGAATGTTCTAAAAAGTTTTAGAATGTTCTGGAAAGTGCTAGGATGTTCTAAATAGTTCCGGAATGTTCAAGAAAGCTCTAGAATTTTCTGGAGTGTGCCAAAATATTCTAAAAAGTTCTAGAATTTTCTGCAAAATGCAAAAATATTCTCAAAAATTTTAGAATGTTCTGGAAAGTCCTAAAATATTCTAAAAAGTTCCAGAATATTCTAGAAAGTTCTAGAATTTTCTGGAAAGTGCTGAAATTTACTAGAAAGTTCTAAAATGTTCTCAAAAGTCTGGAAATCTCTCAAAATATTTCAAATGATTGTAAATTTTCATAGATCTTCCACGAATTAGTGGGATTAAATCGAATTCATCTCGATGAAAACTGAACCACCACTAGGTGGACCATACAACATTAGTTATTCATAATATAAGAAATAAAAGAACGAAAAAACAGATCCCATAGACGTATCCACGTAACAACTTACGGCTGTATCAGCCGCGACAGCTTCTGTCGCGCCCACTATAGCCGCACCAATTTTTTTTTCGCAAGTTTTAGACCAACTGTGTCCATCCACTGGCTGATCTTCTCAAAGGTAGTATCGAAAGCAAAATTTATCTCTGCGAGATGCTTCGCGATGATCACCACAGCCACGTCATCCGCATATGCCAGGAATTTTACTTCCCTTGGCAATGCAAATTTCAGTAGCCCATCGTACATGATGTTCCACAAAAGAGGACCTAGAACTGAACCTTGCGGTACTCCCCCGGCGACTCTGTACTCTTTCTGGCCCGTCTCTGTATCGTATCTCAGGATCCTATCAGAGAAGTAGTTTGCTACCATCCTCCGCAGGTATCCTGGTACGTTCATCTCAATAAGAGCTTTTATAATGCAATCCCACTTGGCAGAATTGAAGGCATTTTTTATGTCCAGTGTTGCCTCTACATAGTACTTCTTCGATCCGCCCTTCCATCTGGTCCCTGTAATCGCTTCCTTGGCTGTGTTGACAACTATTTCAACAGCATTTAAGGTGGAGCGTTCTTTCTGGAAACCATATTGGTTGTCAGCAAGCAGCGGTTCGAGTGCTGCTTCGATCCTCTGGTGAACGATACGTTCAAGGATTTTACTGGCTGTATCCAACATATAGAGTGGACGGTAGGATGATGGTTCGTCCGGTGGCTTCTTCCCTTTCGGTAGAAGTACAAGTCTCTGCTGCTTCCACTTCAGAGGGAAAGTACCCTCTTCAAGGCAAGCGTTGTAGACCTCCAAAAACAGCGCTGTCTTTGTCTTGATAGCTAACTTCAGTGCGATGTTTGAGATTTCATCCAAAGCAGGCGCCTTCGATTTCTCCACTCTATTGCAAGCTTCCATCAGCTCAATTTCCGTGATTGGCCAGATTCGCTCGATCTCGTACTTCCCTGTGGGATGGTGAAGTTTCATTCACGGGGGAAACAGAGCCGCAACCATCTTCTCCAGGAGTATGGGGCATGTTGACGATTGCATCGGTTGATTTTTTAGGCGAGCCATAACCACCTTATATGGCCAGCCCCAGACGTCGTACTCGACCTCGTCGAGCAGCTCTTTTCAGCATTGTCCCTTGTTATCCTTAATGGTTTTGTTCAGCCTCCGACGTGCGTTCTTGTACTCTGCCACCAGTTCTGCGGGGTTGGCTTTTTTTCGGCCCCACTGTGATGCTCTCTTCGTGCTAAGGCACACTTTACGTAGAGCAGTCGTGTATTCATTCTACCAGTGTACCGATGGGAGCTGGTTTATACTACATTTCCGGGGCATACTAGCATCGCATGCATTCATGACTCTCCTCATCATCTCTTCGGCCTTCTTCTCAGCATTTCCATCGCTGGTTAAGCGATTGTCCAGTGTCAGGATCAAAAGCACACACTTTCCAACCAATTATATTGGTTTTTCTGCATGCTCCTCTAGTATTCTGACCCATGTGTCTACCTCCCATAGTATCACACAGTGGTCACTGGCGGTATAGATGTCCAATACCGCCCAGAAGAATCCCCCTTTTACGAGGTTGCTGCTCACCCAGGGGACCTATTCTCGAAGAGATCCGCCATCGATTTTCACGTGAACGTGGTTTCGTGGCGGATTTTAGGAGCAAATAAGTGTTCACGTGAATGATCTTGAGTTACGCGTGAATTGAATTTGTGTGTTGGTCATTTCGAGATAGAAATACCTCCGAAAATTATCAATTTTTTTAGTAATGTGGATATTATTGGAGGTTAAGTGTTCACGTGCGGATATTTTTCACAAGTGAATGTGAAATAACCAAGAACACAAATTCAATTCGCGCGTAACTCGTAATCGTTCACGTGAACACTCATTCGCTCCCAAGATCCGCTACGAAGCGACGTTCGCGTGAAAATCGATGGCGGATCTCGTCGAGAATAGGCCCCCAGGTGAAATCCACGAAGAAAGTTGCCTCTCTTCTAATAAACGTTGGTTTGTCACCACCGTTAAGCAGGACTACGTACAGTATGGACATAGCTTCCAGTAGCACTTTCCGTCGTGCTTTAGTCTCCTTGCTACCCCAGTCGACTGCCCAGGAATTGAAATCCCCGGCGATTATCACGAGAGTACTGCTTCGCATCCTCAGTCAGTCGATCCAAGAAGTCCGTGAACTCGTCGAATGAGAGGCTGGGTGGAGCATAGTAGCTGTAGAAATGTATGGCATCCAGCCTCACAGCCACAAAGCCGGCCTCTTTTCCATTAACAAAACTCTGAAGCGGGTACTTGCCACAGGACCAAATAACAGCTTTAGAAGTGCTATCCAATTCCCAGGGTTGAGTCGTCAGGTGTCAATATAACTCCGAGATCAGTGCAAGATCTGGCTTCAGTTCGCGCACGGTCTGCATGAGCAGATCGTGCACAGCCTCACAGTGATTGAGGTTGAGCTGGAGTGTCTTCATACTCGTTTCTTTCTCACCTTCCGGAGTGCCTCTTGAAAGGTCGGGTATCTGCTGCTACCAGCAATGTGGGCACAATTTCTCTTGTTATCTTTCTCGGCGCACAAGGTGCTTCGAGGATCCTTTTTGCAGGTGGCGGCTTTGTGGCCACTTTCTCCGCACTTGGTACAGAGAGTGGACCGGTCCACTTCACTCTTGCACTTGGTGGCGAGATGCCCATAGTGCCAGCACTTGAAGCACTTGGTTGATCTTTCCACTGTTCTTATCCAGCAGTGAACCTAGCCAATCCTGATCTTGCCATGTTCAGCGAGTACATCCTTGACCATTGACGCTGCTAGTATGACCAAAGCAGTCTGCGTGCCTTCATAGGCCTTACGCAGCTACTTGACAGCATCCAGCGCGATTGTACATGCTTCACCAGCTATTCTCTGTAGAGCAGCGAGGATTTCCTCTTTTGTCGTCATTTCATCGAGATTTCGTGTCTCGATATCCTCCTGTGGCCCTTTTTTAACAACTTCGTCGTCATCCCCAAGAAGATGAGCTAAGGTTTTCTGTAAACCCTGGCCTCTATCCGTGTTGTCTTTCGTCAGGATCATCAACAGGTCTCCAGTAGTTGTCCTGCGGATCTTATTAACTGAGGAATGGACTTGATCATCAGGGCCTTTTTTCTTAACTCGGCTGAGTATATCAACATATTTCCTCTTATCCTTTGGGCGAACGATCAGCGCATTGGGCCTAGCTACTGATTTCCGAGACTTCTGCTACTTGGGCTGATGCGGAAGCTGCATTGTATGTTACCTTCTATTCTCCTTGGATTTTACCTGCTTCCAATCCGTTACCTTGGGCAGTCCTGCTGTTTTCTCGGTAGGTAGAATTGGTCCCGCCTCCTTCCTCTTCTTGAGTTTTTTGTTTTCCGATTCTGGTTACGTTCGCTGTTTCCGTTTGGGCCTCCGGATATCGCGTTTGTCTCCAGTGACATATTCCACATCAGGGTCGACCTCGGGTGCGAATGAGAGGAACCCTACTATTTTTTGAGAACAAAAATCGGATTGTTTCTCGAGAATTTTCTTGAAAATTTTAGAGAACATGCTAGACTTTTCCAAAATATTTTAGGACTTCTTGGAACATTCAAGAACTTTCGAAAATCTTCTAGAACATTCTAGAAACTGCGAGAACTCTCTAGAACATCCTCAAATTTTTTAGAACACTTCAAAACTGTCACACTATTTTGGAACTTTTTAGAACTATCTAGAACGCTCGAGAACTTCCTAAAACTGTCTAGAACCTTAAAGTGATTTTCTAGAACATTGGAGCAATTTCCACCGGAACTTCAAGTATGATGAAGGTCATATCAATCTACTGCAAACTTGCGTTTCCACCGCGACTTGGCATGAACTTAGTCATCAACTTGACGTTTCCACCCAGACTTGGCGTGAACTTGGCTGTACTTCAGGTGCCGGTGGAAATTGCCCCATTCTATGGGGCTCCTTACATCGTGACGAAAGCTGAGCTGATGTGCGCTGACATGAACATCGACAGACTATCATCTGGTTTCCACCGGGGCGTTGAATCGAATTATCTACTTTCCTCTAATTTTCGTTGAACTCCGTCGATACTTCAGAATTGCGATCGCTACGTTTCTACGGTATTTTATGTCCTGCGAAAACACAACGGTGGAAATCCACTTGTTGTTACTAGTCCAGTCGGTAAGGATTTGAAATCAGGTTTGTGGTCGAATTAAAGTCTCGAGTCTCCAATTTTGATGATTTTTTTTTTTAAATGCTTAGAAAGTCATCCACGAAAAAAGTCGCCTAAAGCCAAGGTGTGCTTTTTGTTTATAGAAGAAACACCCCTTGAAGCGGTCACTTTGGTTTAAGATATCTCGAAAACTATTGAAAAGTTATCAAGACATGCAGTGTAAAAAAGTTGCGTAATTTGATTACAAATAATATGGCGTTTGATTTTCGTCTCTGCGAATTATAGTTTTTAAGTTACACTCATTTGTTTGCCAGCGCGCGTATCATCGCGCTATAAACAAATAGCTGTAAGTCAACCAAAAATTGATATTTCAATTTTTTTCACCCTTAAAAAACATTTAAACCGCATGCTCTCAGATTTTTCCCATTAATTTTCATCAAGTTATTGATGAAAAATAATTAATTTTCGGAGCGGTCTTCAACCACGATTATTTTTATAATAACAGTGTTTTTTTTATATACCGGTTCGAACATCATTGAATTATCGATATTCGTTCGGAAAATTGAGAAACCTCAGTTATATTGGGGGAACAAATTCATTAAATAAATCGTCTCACTCTCGGTCTGCTCGCAGTAGGAGCGGGAGGGACAGCGCTACCGGAGTTCCTGTGAAAGACAGAGACGCTCGATTTTTTTGAGCGTTGTCGCCATTCAAACATGCAAATGAAATGTTTGAATATTAAAATTAAGAACTATTATCATTAGAACTATTGAAAAATCTATTGGCCATGCATTGGAATTTTTTTTTCACTTCGTTTTATGAGGCTGAAAGGTCAATTCAGGGGTCAAACGGTCTAGGGCGAAGACTTGAAGGTCCATTCAAAGGTCTAGGATTGAGGCTGAGGAGTCGATTTGACAGTCAAACGCTCTAGGGTGGAGGCTTGGTGGTCGATTCGAAGGTCAAACGGTCTAGAGAGGAGGCTTGGATGTCTATTCAAAGTAGTGAAGCCGTCGAGATTTAGAGAAGAATTTCTCTGAGAGGTTATCACGGTTTTAAAAAACATCGAAAATTTTGGAATTGTTGCAATCTTGAATGACATTGGATCGTCCTATCTCGTCACGATTCTGGGAAGATTTATATTGCCCGGGTCTCGACTTCTTCTGTCTTTTATGTGCACAAGACGAGAGGAGACAATATCGAGACTAACATTTAAAAAAACGAAAAATACGGAGACTCAAAGGTGATGGATTCTTACAAGATCGCGACGGGATGCAACCACCCAATGTCTTTCGAGATTGCGATGATTCCAAATCCTTCGATGTTCTTTCAGACCGTAAGGATCTCTCCAAAGTAATTCTCATCTAGTCTCGACAACATCACTAATTCAAAGGTCAAACGGTCTAGGCTAGAGGCTGAGGAATCGAATCAACTCTTTCTAGAAACATTGTTGTCGGAAAAATCACGAGTTCGTATCACTCACGACAACTTGCAGATTTTGAAATCTTTTTTCAGGAGGAATTATGAAATGTTGCAATGTTCTTGGAATATCTCCAGAATTTTATTCCTTATAAATAAACTTTTCTGTTACAGTTGATACATTTTACATCCTCCATTTCAGTTCATTTGAAAGGAGAATGACAAAGTAATTTTTCATATTTCTGTAGGGTTTTCCATGATTTTTTTCATTCACGTTTTTGTTGGATTCTATTTTTTTTAATCGCTCTCACTCGTCTCACTCTCATTCTCATCATTTGGTTCGATTCAACAATCGATAATTATGTAATTTCAATATATATACAACACAATATGTTTGAAAAATACTCCTCACCATGATAGCACGGTGGAAACCCATTTGGCTACGGAGGTAAATGTCAAGTTAATCGATTGTAACTTTAATGGAAGTCGGATATTTCTCAAAATCCATAGAACCGGTGGAAACACTCCAGTCCTTTTCATTCAAAATTGTTTCCATCGCACCCTCTTCAATATACTCCGTGCAATCCCCGCATGGAAAAACATATACAGGGTGTCCCATCTGAAACAGTAAGGCCAAATATTCCTAAGTCAGGCAAGTATGACAAAAATGGTTGAAACAAAAATTGTAGGGTTTCGAGGGGGACTTCGATGCATGCATTATTTTGAGCTTTCGAAATCATGTCTGCAAGCTGCAAGCACTGAGTGCTTTCTTTTAAATGGCAACTGAATTTTTTACTCAAATAAAACTTGTTCCTATTGAAGAGTTGTTTTCAGATACTCGATATTTATGGAATTTCCTTCAATTTCACTCGAAAAATGCCACAAAAATGAATTCTTTTGTCAAATTGAAGATTCAGACTTTTTAGCGTGACCCAGGATGCACCACGTGGAGGTAAAGTCTGCCATGCATCCCTTGCGCAAAAAAAAAAAGTTGCGCGAACATTTGTAGTAATTCATGAGTATTTATAGATGTTCAATGTTCCCACCGTTAACTTGCAAGCATAACTCAATGCGAGCGCGGAAATTCGCAACAACCCTGCGAAGAACTTATGGAGTAATGCTTGCAATGCCTCTCTGATATGTCTCTGTAAATCCAATGAAGTAGTCGGTTGATTTGAGTGAACAACATCTTTGATGTAGCTCCACAGGTAGAAGTCGAGAGACGTAAGATCCAGTGATCGTGGAGGCTGCGAAATGAGACCAGCCCGGCCAATCCAACGATTTGGAAAGGAATCACCCAGATGACCTCTCACAGCTCGAGCAAAAGAAGGTGGAACACCATCCTGCTGAAACCACATTCTCTGTCCTGTCTGCAAGGTTACGATATCAATGAGATCTGGCAGCTGATTACGCAAGAATTCCAGTTAATTCTGTCCAGTGACAGTACCATCGACAAAGTATGGGCCTATCACTTGCCCATCAACAACACCGCACCACACGTTTACTTTCCAACGATGCTAATGATCGATGTGTCGCATCCAGTGAAGATTTACTCTTGATCAAAAATGATAATTGTGTCGATTTAACGACCCCGTACTCTAAAATGTTGCCTCGTCACTGAAGAGAACGTACTGAAAAAATTTTGGATCTTCATTGAGTCTTTGCAAAGCCCAGTTACAAAGATTAACATGATTCTGCCTATCTTGTGCAGACGATGCTTAAGTTAATGTTATGTGATACGGTTGGTAGCGGGCAGGTCGTACGATTCTTTGTGCTGTGCTCCATGGTATACCTAAATCCCGTTCAATGTCTCTCAAACTGATGTGAGGATTCATGTGAATCATAGCTAATAGGGCAACAGCTCATGGATTATCAGGATTATTACCTTGTTGTTATCGTTGTTGTCTTCGAAAAATTCTCCCTCTTCTACAATTCCTTTCAATATCTCGAATAACTGAAACTGAAGGATAAAGTCGACGATTACAGTATCGCTTTCGATAGATTCGATCAGCGGCTGAATACACTCCTCTACACTCTCCCAAAACGAGTAAAATATAGACGATTTCACAGGCTGAATACATCGTAGTATGTTCGAAGAAACGAAAAGTAATATTAATACTATTCTGATTGCATTGGAACCGATGAGGATGAAAGAATCCTCAAGGTAGTGGAAAAATTTTTGTTTATTGTTTACATTTGATAAGTCCGGTAGGTAAACAGATCAACGGAACAATTATCTACACCAAGGCGCACCAAAGATGTTCAAATCTTTAATTTGGCAAAAGAATTCATTTTTCTCGCTTTTTTCGAGTGAAATTATAGGAAATTACATAAATGATGAGGTGTTTGAAAACAACTTCTCAATAGGAACGAGTTATATTTGGGCAAAAAATTCGGTTGCCATTAAAAAAAAAACACTCTGTGCTTGCAGCTTGCAGGCACGATTTTGAGAGTTCATAATAATGCATGCATCGAATGTCCCCCTCGAAACCCTATAATGTTTGTTTCAAACATTTTTGTCATACTTGCCTGACTTTGACAGACGATATTTGGCCTTACTGTTTCTGATATTCTGATGAGACACCCTGTATAATACATAAAAAAAAATAAAAAAAAATAATAAAAATTCAAACCGAATTAGAATTTTGAGAGGAAAAATCCCGATAGCCCCAGCCGGGAATCGAACCCGGGTCCCCCCAGTATCGCGCCGGGAACTCTTCCAACTAAGCTACCGGGGATCACGAAAATTTAATCTCTCTAGATTCACATCCAATCACCGCCTACCACCATTAAGCATCGAAATTAATTCAAACAGAATTAGAATTTTGAGAGAAAAAAAATAAAAAATAAAAATTACTCAATGTATAAAAACGGTCAAAAATGTGGTATTTTGTAACAGGGTGACCCAGTTAAGACAGCGCACCTGAATAAGTCCTGAAAAAAGAGTTAAATAGAAAAATGTTTCATATGAAAGTTGGAGGGTTTCGAGGGGCGCATCCGATATGAGCTTCACTTTGAGCTTGCAAGCTGCAAGCACAAAGTACACTTTTTTAAATGGCAACCATATTTTTCTCCCCTATGAAACTTGTTTCTCTTAACGAGATGTTTTCAGACACCTCGTCATTTCTGCCGATTCCTTCAATTTCATTGCAAAAATACCATAAAAACAAGTTCCGAAGATGAGAGGATGAGTCATCGAAAATATCTTCCGAGTGGTCATTGAGATCTGATTGAATTATTGATTCTTCTTGCTGATTAACGAATGGAAAAACTAATCTGTCAGAACTCAAGGTGTGTGAAACGTCTAAACTTTCAATTTGGCCTCGGAACTTGTTTTTATAGTAGTTTTGGAGTGAAATCGAAGGATCGGCATAAATGACGAGGGGTTATTTTCATGCTATCTGTAAGTAAAAGCCCAAGGGCTGTCACTATGACATTTATCTTTAGTGAAAACTTATACAGGGTGTTTCAAAATAACTTTTAAAGCGGTTACCGGGAGACAGATAAAAATGCAAGGAATCCGGGAAAAATATTGAAAAAAATCTAAATTGGCTGAAATTTAAATGAATGACGATTGAAAGTGGCCAATAGCACCGATGGGTTATGGCGGGTGATCACGAGTGGGGATGGAGCGAGAATATGTGGCAACAGTGTAGAGGGAATTTCCAATGAGATGGCGCCGTGAAATTATCCGTCTGCATTCACGTCTGTCATTAACAGATCGGTGGATAAAGAAGGGATGACAGTTGCAAATGTAGATGGCATTGTATTTTTGAAATTATCTTAATCAAACTGGGAATGTCGCTGTCTCTTGAAATTTACTGGGTTTGCCTTGATTTTTTACTCGAATCTCGTCCTAAATGGACCTCGAAGGTCCTCCCAAAATTCCTGCTTGGAGTCCTGCTGAGACTCCTGCAGAGATTCCTTCCCAAGATCCTGGTCAAGATCCTGCTGGAAGTCCTGCTTGAAGTCTTGCTAAAGCTCCTGATCAAGATCCTGTTAAGATTCCTCCGGAGACTCCTGGTGAGATTCCTTCTCAAGATCCTGATCTAAATCCTGCTGGAAGTCCTGAACCAGGTCCTGCTGAATTTCCTTCTAAAGTTCTTGCTGGAGATTCTGCAGAGATTCCTTCTCTAGATCCTGCTCAATTTCCTGCTGGAAGTCTTGCTAGAGGTTTTATGAAAAAGTAGCCTTGGGATTCCTTCGGTTCCGGGAACTAGAAGACAGTTGTGAGTACTAATTAGGTGGCATGGGCCAGTGGGGGGAGGGGGGGGAGCTTCGCTCAGGATAACTTTCTGGTAAACTGATGAAGTGGTATCAACTCATCTGGTTTTACTACTCCACTCAGAATGTATTTTCGATGATCGTAATAATGCCTTGTGTACCGGTTCACGGTGGTGACCGGAATTTTTTCCCCCGACAAAAATTTCCCGGAAAAAATTTCCCCGTCAAAATTTCCCTGGAAAAAATTTCCCCTAACCAAAATTTCCCCTGACAAAAATTCCCCCGGAAAAAATTCCCCCGAAAAAAAATTCCCCGGAAAAAATTTCCCCCGAAAATACTTTCAATAATTATTGACCGAGAATTTTTTTTAATTCATGAAGCAAACAAAAATATGAATCAATTACATAAATCATTTAACAATTATTTCTTATCTTGCAAATCAAAAATTTCTTAAACCATAAATCATAAATAATTTGAACAATTTATATCAGTATATCAGGTTAATTGTCTTATCACAATATTATCATAGTTCATATGTCCACAGTTATCCACCTATTTTACAAATTATTTCACAGAATATAAACACTGAACAAGTTTAACAATTTATATAAGTAATTCTAATTCTCAGTATTCTATCAGTATATCAGGTTAATTGTCTTATCACAATATTATCATAGTTCATATGTCCACAGTTATCTATCTATTTTACAAATTATTTCACAGAATATAAACACTGAACAAGTTTAACAATTTATATAAGTAATTCTAATTCTCTTATCCCAAATATTATCTATAAATAATCCTTCTCCTGCGAATAATATTTATCATTATCACCTGTCGATTCACAATAACACCAGATTAGCCACGTTCTTCAAAAATTTGTCACACTCGTCAACATTAAAATTTTCAACCATTTTTTTTAAACGCTCGTCGTAGTCTCGATATTTTTTCTTTTTTGGGGGTGGCTCAAGTCCACTCGCTGCCTGGGAATACTTTACTTCACTAAGGCCCTGCTCCTCTTTCAGCAATCGAATAAAATTCCACAGAGAATCATGGGCAACTTGAGCTCTACCAGCGAAAGCATTATGCCATCCTTCAAGGGCATTAGTGGTACGTGCTGTGTCATTAAGAATTGACTCATAATGATTCCACAATGAAATTTTAAAACGACCTTCATTACGCTCCTGGCGTCGGTTCAATCTGCCAATCCATGTGGATTCAAAATATTTCAAAAATTTCTCCAATTGCTGCTCATGTTCTACAAAAAAAGGCGTTTTAAGTAATTTTTCAAAAGCAGACACCACATAATCCTTACGAACGACAGCTAAAGCACCTAATTTACGTAGTTCTCTCGCAAAATGAGCGTCTTTTTTATAAGCGGAAGCCAGTCCGTACTTTTGAATTTTTCTAAATATCGCCTGTCGAAAATGAAAATAACATCCCCTGCGAATGCACTTTCGAAAAACTCGACGAAGAGCAGAATGAAATCCACACTCATAGTCAAGAAGCATAATTTTAGGATTCAGATTTGGATTGAGCTCTTTTAATTTCGTTAATATCTTTTTGTATGTTTTTTCTGTACGATCAGGAGTCAGAATATAGACAAGGGGAAGGAATTGCCCACTTGAATTTCCATGGATAGTGTAAAGCTGGGCAAATGTCTGTGGCACAACAGAAAAGGTACCATCACCTGCCCAAATGTCACTTCTCTCTAATTCTAGTAAATTATTCTCTGTACTGAAAATCAATAAGCGATTGTTTGCACCTCCAGAATCGTACAACAAAAATAAATCACCTTTTGTTGTTGTTGTGTACTCATCTGGTATCTTGAAAGCCGTATCTCTCTCAGGATCCTTGGGGACTGGATTTTTCATTTCACGCACTTTGCGGACCGTGCGGGCAAGAGAATCTACCTGCGGTAAACGATTAGCAACCGGCGATGAAACTTTGTTGACAATTGAAGAAATAACCGAGGTAGTTGAGCGTTGAGAATTAGCAGCTCTCTTCTTTATTTTATTATAAGCAACTTTTGCATCAATCACACTACGATCTACAACGTGTGATGTATGTGGAGTTGCATGAATGATTTCTCCTGGTAAAAGATGAAGAAAAAATTATTAATTGCCAAAACAAGATACCGGTAACAATCTGGGCGCTTGCATTAACAAACAAAGAAGAACACTTACCTCCTTCAGTAGCGTCCGTTGTGTGACAAATTCCACGACAACCTTTGGAGTAATGTATGCACCTCCACAGAACTTTATTAACACCCTTACCCCTATTATAAAATAGCTGATCATCATGCTCCAAAATGAGTCCATTTTTATTACTATTGTGTAATTTCAATGGCATAGCGACCAAGAGTTATCGGTCAGTTAACTCATGCTATCACAGGGCATCAATGTACACTGAGGACACTCGCTTACCGAAGCCCATGACACAATATTAAATTCCCCACTCCTTGTAATCCGTATATACCTGACAGTGTTACCGAAGAAATATATACACAAAGGAATGAGTCAACGATCACGACTATACAAGTTCAATTAAAATGAATATTAACCATGCACGAAATGTAGGAAAATAAGTGAGAGGGAAAAAAACCCCGGGGAATTTTTTCTGGGGAAATTTTTCTCGGGGAAATTTTTGTTAGGGGAAATTTTTGTTAGGGGAAATTTTTTCCGGGGAAATTTTTTCCGGGAAATTTTTTCCGGGAAATTTTTGTTGGGGAAATTAATTCCGGGAACCGTTCACGGTCATCCACGAGCTTGGGCATTATTATGGTCTGCGTCGAATTCTCGCAGCATTATGAATGAATCATTAATAATTTATTTTTACGAGATAGATAAATATTTCTGAGATGTGCTCTGGAACGGGAAGCAACCCCAGAGGCATTCCCAGAAGGTGAAATTGAGTTAGTTCCCCCCTCCCCCCAGTAGGAATATAGTCCTAAAATTATTCAGATAATGTCTAATGACCCCCTCAATTATTAATGAATAATTAATCATCTATTCATGAAATAAATAAATATCTCTGAGATGTGCCCTGAGACGGGAAGCAATCACAGAGGCATTCCCAGAAGGTGAAATTGAGTTAGTCCCCCCCCCCCCCTCCCCTTTGAGTATGAATATAGTTCTATAATCGTTTAGACAACGTCTAATGATCCCCTCAATTATTGATAAATAATTAATAGTTTATTTCTACGGGATAAAAAAATATCTTTGAGATGTGCTCTGGGACGGGAAGCAATCCCAGAGGCATTCCCAGCAAGTGAAATTGAGTCAGATCCCCGAAACGTTCCAGATAAACGAAAAAGACCTCCGGCAGGAAATTGAGCAGGATCTTGATCAGGAGCTTCATGAGGAGCTCCAGGAGGACCTCAAGCGGGACTCCCAGCAGGACCTTGACCAGGATCTTGAGAAAGAATCTCAGCAGGAGTCTGCGCGAGACTTCTAGCAAGAACTTCAGCAGGAGATTGAGCAGGGCCTAGATCAGGACTTCCAGCAGGATTTAGATCAAGATCTTGAGAAGGAATCTCACCAGGAGTCTCAGGAGGAACCTTAACAGGATCTTGATCAGGAGCGTGAGCAGGACTTCAAGCAGGACTTCCAGCAGGATCTTGACCAGGATCTTCAGAAGGAATCTCCGCAGGAATCTCAGCAAGACTCCAAGCAGGAATTTTGGGAGGACCTTCGAGGTCCATTGAGGTCGAGATTTGAGTAAAAAATCAAGGCAAACCCAGTAAATTTTAAGAGACAGTGACATTCCCAGTTTGATTAAGATAATTTCAAAAATACAACGCCATCTACATTTGCGACTGTCATCCCTTCTTCATCCACCGATCTGTTAATGACAGACGTAAATGCAGACGGATAATTTCACGGCGCCATCTCATTGAAAATTCCCTCTACACTGTTGCCACATATTCTCGCTCCATCCCCACTCGTGATCACCCGCCATAACCCATCGTTGCAATTAGCCACTTTCAATCTTCATTCATTTAAATTTCAGCCAATTTAGATTTTTTTCAATATTTTTCCCGGATTCCTTGCATTTTTGTCTGTCTACCGGTAACCGCTTTAAAAGTTATTTTGAAATACCCTGTATATATTGTACATATATATATCATTGTAACGCATATTATGCCAATAAATGCCTTTTAAATTAAATTTAAATGGAAGAATCGGGTGGAGCAGGCATCGAATTAAAATGTCAGTCATATAGCGAGCAGCGACCAGATACTGTCTTCAAGCTACGCACCGAACCAAGGACGCTGACGCATGCATTACTCAACCCTCAGGTTGACGGAAGGCATTGCACCGTCAAGTATAAGGAAGCTGCGAGAGGCAAATCAATGAGAATTCAAATACTCAAGAATAAAAATAAAATAATAATAAAGAGTCAAAACTACTGACGCCAGCATTCTTCAAAGGATGGAAAGGCGAAATGAAAAGTGCGGAATTTATTCAAGACCTCTTTCACTTTTATGGATTTTTAGCCCGTTGTCAATTTTGCGAGAGCAAAATTTCATTAAACAATCCTGACAGAAAGGATGAAAATCTGCTGAAATCCATAAGAAGTAATGATGTAGTTATACAAGACTACTATTTACTCCATTTATTTCCACGTATGAAAATGCAATGTGAGTTAAACAAAGGTAAAATTAAATTATTAAAGGTCATCAACCATGAAATGATCCGGAACATGTCAGACGAACCGGCCGCAGAGGGTACAACTTTGGTCCCGAGGTGCCAATGGAATGTGATAGGGCCGACGGGAAGAGCCTACCAAGAGTAGATGCAGAAGCTCCATCTACAGGTCAAAATACCGGCTCGGATATTTCGGCGACATCATTACCTGAACAAAGGATTTAAGGGTTTGGGTGAACAAAAGCCATCTTATGTAGAGGAAATGAAACTAAAAAGTTTGACAGAAGATGTACTCACCGGGAACACACGGTTGCAGTTCCGAGAACGACAATTGTCCTTCAGGTAATGGGGAGAACAATGGATCACGACCTTGGGAATTTTGAATCCTGCTATTACGGAGGAAGGCCGAGATGCTGGCTCTGTCACTCTGATCAGTGACTGTCGTCCGTAGAAATTTAGAGAACTCCTAGTTGAGGGGAGAGGCCTCGGCGTTGACTTACACTTGACTAACGATTGTCGTTGAGAGTCGCGAAAATTTCTCGATTTCGGGGTTAAAATGGATACCCTTGACACTGGCGTTGACGTTCGTATCACCGTTCGTCGTCTATGAAGGCAGTTGGTACCACCACAAATGGAGAAAACCTTCGCCGTGGGCTTTGGTTGTCGACGAGTACAGTGGGTTGAATCACCACAAAGAGAGCACTTTTTCGTTACACTTAGCATCTTTACTGTACTGATATTTGTGAGAACACTAGTTTCCACAAAAGTCGGGGAAACAAATTAACTAAGTCACCGACTAACTAACTTTTTATCCATTTTGATGCTCAGCAGTGCGAATGTAATCCGACGACTTGAGAAAAGAATTTAGTAATTGAAGGGAAATCAAAAAAGAGAAAAATTACTTTACACGAAATAATTTACGAAATAATGGTCCGTCAATACTTTCCAATCTTGCTCGGAAGCATAATACTTTTTTCTCAGAGGGAGGAAAATGGACGGAATAAGTTTAAGTTTTCTCAATTTAAACATGATGAAAACGATACAGAGTTGACGTTGGGAATCAGAGAGTTTCTGTAATGCAACGAGAACTCAGAGGAGAATTATTCAGTAATTTTGAAATGCGAAATGATGAATATTCAGAGACAGGAAATAAAAATCATCTCAAGAAGAGAGATGATTAATCACCTACATCAGCTATTGGGTCAATGGCAACGTAGCACGAGGCTAGTAGCACGATACAGGCCATACGAAGTTAGCACAAGAAATTTTCTGACTCAACGTCATATATTCATACCAATAAGTTTGGACAAGACAAAAATCTTTTATGTAGACGAGACAACGCTAAATAAAAATCAGGTACGCAGAGATACTGAGATTTATGCCGAGACATTCAGCAGAGATATGGACGAGAATAAGAATCTGGAAGCTGGAGAATTTTCATATGCAAAGGAACTCTTGAAGGATAAATTTTCATACGGGGTGTATAGAGAACAACTTTTTATACAAACTGATGAAATTCAACGTTGGAGACGCATGAATGAACGGGCACTCATTCATATACCAAAACGGACGTTGAACCTACCGAATCAGCAGAATGAGACGCAACAAGAGAGAGCCCAGCAGACGGTTATGTGAAAATTCCAGTGGTTAAGATGCAAGAAGTGTATATTATTTTCTTCAGTTTAATTGGAACAATTTTAGGACTTTCAATTTTGATTGAAATCGATGTTTCTAGTAATAGAATAGTTTTAAAAAAGAAGGAAAATTTTTATTAGAAAATGACTTTCCGAAAGATGCAAAGTTTAATAACTGTTAGAGAAAATTTAAATTCTAGAAATTTCAGTGAAAAGTATAATGATAATTCATTTGCTGAGAAGAAAAACCTTGTAACAGAAAATGTTCTTAATAATTTTAAAGACACCAGAAGTACTGTAAAATTTATATCAGAGGAGGAAATTTCCAGTCATAGAAATTTTTTTCCCTGGCAGGGAGAGATGTTATGCCCCAGAATTATGTATATAAATCTTTGAAAACAATTCATTATGTATATATTTTGTAATCATTTATTGTTTAAAGTGAAGAAGTAGAATGAAAGAATGAGTTCGACTTCACATATTTTTCCGAATCAGCGTTCTACTTACAACATGATTACCCAGTGTTGTAAGGTGATACGCTTAATTATTATATAAACCGAACTCACCATTATTCGGGAGTTCAGTCGTCAAATTCGAGTTTTATACTCATTGTTATATTTCTTTCTATTTACATATTTATTCCTTCTAAATGAATATGAATTAATAATTAAGTAAATAAATATTTCTATTCTGCCAATTAAAAACCGGATTCCAGTATCTATTCACTGTAGGGAGATTTATCTCCATATTTAAAGAACCCAGGGATTTATCCTTAACAAAGTATTGTATCCGAGTCTCGTGTAAAAATCTCTCTGCAAGTAGTCATATCTCTTACATGATCTTCTCTGTCTACTTGTCATCAATGTTACGTTAGATTTGTATCGGGCGCGTTGCCTTCTCCCCTTAAAACTGTTGCGTCGTCATCGCCCCTTCCAACTGCGCACGCGTAGGAATGGTAAATTTTCATTGATTTTGACATTTTTTGTTCTTAATTATTGGTCTGAGAGATGCGTAAGAATGTCACGTTTTTTCTGTACATCATAATCGACCTATGGCCGGAGATTCATAACGCTATACTTATTAACTTCCCGGGTTAGGGAAGTTATTGTAATCACCCCGAAAATCGAAAATCGAATTTTTATCATATCTCCACGTTTCAAGGTCACCACAACACTCACCGATAATTTTCAAGATCATGTGTGTGTGTGTGTGTGTGTGTGTGTGTGTGTGTGTGTGTGTGTGTGTGTGTGTGTGTGTGTGTGTGTGTGTGTGTGTGTGTGTGTGTGTGTGTGTGTGTGTGTGTGTGTGTGTGTGTGTGTGGAGGTGTCCGTATGTGGCCAAAAATTTTGGTTTACGATATCTCGTGAACGGATGATGCGATCGAGGTCAGCAATGGTGCAATCGAAGCGTCTCCATCCAACTTAGAGCAGAAAGGATTTTGGAGAAAATTGGTCCAGCTGTTCTCCAGTTTTTCCAGGAAAACATAAAATGAAAAATTGCATTTTCTGTTTTTCGTTTTTTTTTTTCAAATTTTCAAATATTTTTTTTCTATTTTTTTTTACTTTCGCTGACCTCCGCGCAGGAGCCGAATCAATTAAAGCGGTTGAAGAGAGGCGAATGCTACGAAACATTCTGAAAATGAAATTATTTTGCTAATATTTTTTTTTTCTGAAAAATTTTTTTTCGTATTCCATTCGAAAAACAAAAAACGATGAATCAACAAATGACATTTAACATTTATTATTCAATAAAGATAATAAATTAAATAAATAATGATCCTCTTCAATACCCGAGCAATCATCGGCAATGAAGTAACATACATTAGTGGGTTTGAGTACTGGACAGTATACAATCTTGCCGTGAAGGATTCAAGTTGTTCCTGAGAGGGGGGGGGGCCTTCTCACAAAAGAGTAGAGATGCAAAATGACCGTCATTTCTGGGTTTGCGTCATATGACCAAAAAATGACGGTCTTATGACGGTCATGTGACGTCGCAAATTTTCTAAAGACAAATGACGGTCACAAAAAATTTGTGACCGTCACAAAAATCATAAATTCAAATAATAAATTTGTCCACGATAAAATCATCAATATAGATGCAAAATGTCGGTCATGAATATTTTCTAATTTGTGACGGTCATATAATTGATGTATGTCATGTTATCAATTTAAATTCATATTTCAGTTTGAATTTTCATGATCCAAAGAATTGCATTATTCTCGTGCAACTGCACAACTCATTTTTTTTATTAAATCATGAAATAGTTTCTTACAGATTATTTTTGAACTTAGATATCAGAGCATAATTGCATCAGAGCATAAGTTTTCATTTTCGGAACAGAGTAGTTAAACTGCAGGTTATTCACAATAATCTGATCACCTGATGAGAATCTAACCTCAATTTTGAAGCTGTCGGTGTTGAGCCGGATTATTATCTGGTAAAATTACTGGAAATGATAGGAGAATTTAGATTAGAATATTTAAGAGATTGAATGAAATTAATGGTTTACGAAAAAAAAATTTGGGATGGTTGAAAAAAACATGTTTCAACTATATAGTTGCAAAATGACCGTCACCATTTTTTTGCCAATTGAGACGGTCATGGGAAAAGAAAATTGTGACCGGGTCACTGGTCATGAGGGCTTCGTCATGTGACCGTCACATGAAGCCGTCGCATCTCTACGAAAGAGCATCCGCCATCATTCGATAATCAGCTGTGATCGATCCATTTTAGAGAAACGTTATCAGAGCTTTTTTGAGAATTTTCTTCCTAAACACTAGTATAATTCTTGCCTTCAGCAGAATTGTAATAATCAATAAAGAAAGAGAGGAAACCAGTATCAGCCAGAAGTTACAATCAATAAAAATAGTAGCAATTGTTTCCCATAGGCAACAGTCAATAAATATAAGGGCAATTGTCTGCCATAGGTGACAGTCAATAAATATCAGAGCAATTGTATGCCATAGACGACATAAAATTAAGATCTTAGTGACAATCCGAAAATTGTCTGCTACGAGCGACATCAGAGTGATCATAACAGAAGGAATCGTCAGCTTTTGGCGACAAAACTTCTGCGAGAAAAAAACAGAGGAATTTCACGGAGAAAATGAGATCTAAATAACTCTCCAGAAGAAAAATAAACAAAAAGAGAAAAACTATGCGCCGTAAAGAAGCAAAAAATGGCATGATTCATCCAACAAATGAGAATAAGACAGCTTCTTGTCAAGAACAACGCGATAAGAACGATGAATCAATTAAGAGTAAAAGACAGAAAAAAAGAGAGCAGATGGGAATCAAACGTTCTGATCCATTCATTATACAGGATGTTATCAGCACATACCTCACAAAAATTGGGGGTATGTAGAGTAAAACACAAAAATTAATAGAATCAGATAATAAACATTTAAATGGGGACTATGAGAATGCTTCGTTCTTCAGCCCATCAATATCAGGGAAGACCGCCGCCATATCATGTCACAATTGATGCATTCAAGTGTTTCATTCACATCGGTAGCTGTACCTCAAATTTTTGCCTTCAATATTCATTTAATTACCGCTGTGGCTTTCACCACAATCGTCGCATCCCATGTTGACTCAATCATCGCAGTGGCTTTCGCCAAAATCTTGCTTTAATACCATATTACCATCAGAAGTTACCATAATTACCATAATCAGTTCAATATAAAACTTGAATCCCTTCACGACAGTATCTAACTTCACGTCATCATGGCAGCGGTCCTTCATGATATTATTGGCTGAATAACGGAAAATTCTCATGGTTACTATTTATATGTTTATTACCTGATTTTATTTATTTTTGCGGTATTGAAATTGTATTGTTTCACTCTACGAACCCCCAATTTTTGTGAGATGTGTAACATCAATACCCTGGATATGTGCAAATGTATGTGATGCTAAAATTATTGGGACACGATTTCTCTTGAACGGACGGTGCAATGTCAATTTTTTTTGCTTTAATTAACGCAACTCCATGTAACTTAGAATTGATTAGTTTTTGGGGACGATCGCCTCAGCAGTTCTGTAGTTATTTACAAAAAATATGCGAAAAATTTGACGAAAAATTTGATGGAAAACTGAATTATCATCGAATTTCTAGTTGATTTGTTGACCATGAATTTTCAATGATGACGATTTGTATTTCATTCACTTGCAGAAACAGAGATTCTTCTTTGCAAATTTTTCTTAGCTTCTCTCCACTTACAATAATGAAGGAGAAACCGGGAAGTTATTGTTGCGACTCGCTAAACGGGTCACACTAATATCGCAATGCATTCACCCATGGGAGCGAGCTTGCGAGCGACCAACAACGCACCACTAGTTTTACTTCGTTTTCAACAATTTTTTATGCATTTTCCATAAGAACACGTATGAATGATTGATGTTTTCTCGAAAATCATAACTTTATCATGTAGCTCACTGAAAAGTTGGAGTTTTACATATGGTTCTCCAATAAATTGGAAAACCTTTCCAAGAAATTTCACCAATTTTCTATATTTCCTTAGAATGAGAAAAATGTAGGGAGACCATCCTGCATGAGACGTTTGGAAAGTAGAATAAACATATTGATTGTGAGTATGGGGCTCTATATTTTGAGAAACTGGATCTGGGATTCATAGCTATGTAGCAGAGGTTATTAACACATCCCCTGTATTCATTTTATCTTTTTTTTGGAATTGTTTTTTGACTTGTTTCTTCGAATGCGATGGGGTCTTAATACCAATCCAGGCGATCCTCTAAATGGAAACCCGAGACAACTCAAGAATTTATGTTCATTCGTGAAAAAAAGTTATCGGAAGTATGTAAATTGGAAGGCTCGCGTGAGCATCCACAGAGATGGAAATTGGAGGAAATAAAGAAAAAATAAAAGAATAATGGAGAGAAGTGCAAGGCGCCAGAATCGTCGATTTGGAATCTCCTCGTGTGGTGAAGACGGCTTAATCTTCAGAACGAATGAGGGCTTGTGCCTTGAAGCTCAAGTATCTAAAAGTAGAACTTTCAGGGTCAGTGGGTGTTCTCGATAACTCACTCGGAAATACCTGATGGGATAATGAAATACGAGTAAGGAGAATTCCTCTAAGATAATTGGGTCAGTATAACCAACAAACTGCTACGGGATACAAAACGAGGAAAATTGCAATGCCAATGAGTTCAGTGTTCTATTAATTTCCTTGGCGTCATTCCCAACATACGTATATGATTAATTTGCACATTCGGAATCTCTTCGTCTGTGGAAAATCTGCATTTCGTGATTGCGGAGGAGGGTTCAGTGGAGGCAACTCAAGTTTTCCATGGCGAGGTGTAAACATTTTGTTCGTGACGTGGGGTCTGAGGAACGTCAATTGCGAGATTTTCAAGGTCCGGTGACACAAAAAAGAAATTGTTTTAAGGGCCTACATACAGCTTGTTGGGTGACAAAAATTATCCTCAACTGTGAACAAATCATTCTTAAGCTGAGTGATTTCCCACTTAATTCAAGCAAAACGCGTTCTGAAATGTAGGTTTTTTCTCTTTTTGTCAGGGAAATATTGTTGAAATGAGTTGAAAAGTCACTTGTTGTGAGGATTTCCTGGTCATTAGATTCTAGAATTCTACAGGTCCTTCAAAACACTTGACTTTCCTTTAAAATAAGAAATTTTTCTCTCTGTGATCGCTCGGAGCCTCAGAATTATTGAGTTTATTGAAGAAAGTAGAAATGAATTCAGTAGTGAAGTATGATCGAGCGGAAGAAGATAACTCGTCTTCGCAACAAATTGTGATCCCGCGTGAAAAAAATATATATCCGGGCATATATCCCAGTTATATCCATTTATATTTCGGCCAAAAACGTAATATGCCAGATATATACTGAGTATAAATGGGCAGATATATCTCGATCGAAATATTTAGCCCTATATCTAAAATATATCTCAGATATATTTTCGGCCAAAAATGTAGTATGCCAGATATATTTTCGATATAAGTGTATGGATATATGTTCTTTCTATAAGGGATGGAAAAAACTTCATTACATAGGTAAGGCATAGGGAAGGTCTCCATAAAAAAGAGAGCGTAGAAGCTATGTGACAGAAGTGAAACTTCATGGAAGACATTTCTAGCAAAGTTATGGTGAACGCTATTTTACCAAAGGCCGGACGAGAGAAGGAAGAGAGATGGCGCGGGAGGGGGTTCAGGGGGGTGAAGCCCCCCGGCGTGGGGGGGGCATCATTGTGCGTGTGCCGGAACCCGCAGTCTACGTATTGTATGTCTATGTGCTCCATTTTGCCATCCCCTTCCTCCTTCGTCTCTCTACACAAATTCACGGCGCTGTCCCCTCCACAATGGTGTCGGTTACCCATTCCGTTACATACGGGCTTTTGTGTATTTCATTCGCACCCAAAGGCGCCTATAGAAGTTTCACTTCAAAAAGAGGCGCGGCCGTAGTGGATGCGATAGAAGCTGTCGCGGCTAGTAAAGCCGTAGCTTCCAACGTGGATAGGTCTATGGAATCTTTCAGACTCCAGAATTTTATAATTTTCAAAATGCTTGAGACATTTTTCAATTTTGATCGTTTGGAGAAACAAAGAATATTCTATAGCTTATTGGAAATTCTTCAGAGTCTTCTAGTGAACTCTCGAAGGTCATCGAAGTAAAATAAATTAGATTGAGTTAATATCACATATACAGCATGTAAATAACCCGAACTTTGAGGCTAATTGACATTTCAGGCAATCACCGCGTCCAGTTGAATTGCTGCTACAGTAAAGTCCCCCTAACGTTTCGGCTTCGGAAACAAAAATTCTACGTACTGAAACGTCCTGGGACCTCCCCACTCTTGCGCAGAGAACGCTAGTGGCACAGAGAGACTAGAATCTCTCTGTTTCACTCCTACTGACACGAAAACGCGGTGATGGGGGTAAGTTGCCTTCCCCAATTGAAATCATACGGAGTACGAATCATCGGGAGACTCTACTGTACCCATCAATATTTATTTGATATCATCTATCGGTATGTTACCGATAGATGGCGTTGCTCGATAAAGGACCGATAGATGTCGCTAAATGACGACTTTTCACAAAATGGCCCCCTTAGAACAAAATCATAGACGTATCCATGTCAAAAATTCTGATTCGTCCTTCTGACTCTGAAATATCTTTCGAAAAATAATTGTGGATTTCACTGTATTTTCTGCACTTGATTGAATTATGTGATGAACAATCGCTAGCTGCGGGTCTCAGACGAATGAAAATCTACCTTAATTTTCCTCTAGAAATGCGATACAAGAAATATCCTTTGAAACAAATCCCAACTGGCTCAAGGCTTTATCGCTATGGCCATGCTGACGAGTAAACCCTTGCCACGGAATCCCAGTGAAATTGGAAACTTGAATTTGATTCTATATACAGGGTGTCCCATATGATACAGTACGGCTGAATAACTTTTGATGGAAGCAAGATACAAAAAAAAAGTTCATACAAAAGTTGAATGGTTCAGGGGGGGAAACTCGATTTTGATGAGATCTCGATTCCGATAGGTCATGTGCTTATGCTGCAAGCAGAGAATCATTTTTCTTAAATGGCAACAATATTTTTGATCTTATGGAAGTTGTGCATCTTAACAAGGAAAATTCAACCATACCATATTTTATGATGACGTCATCGATTTTTCATGAAATATCGTGCAAAAATGAAATGAAAGGGAAATATCTTTATTTAGCCTTTCTTGCCACACTTGAATGTTATTTGGAATGTTATTTATTTACTATTTCGTGAGTGTACGATGTAAACAAAAGATGACTGAGGTAAGTAAGGAACGTTGTAATAGTTTATATCGTTGTAATATTTATTATCGAGTTCAAATCGTTTTCTGTGAAGATCTGGTGTGATTCACAATGGTTTATTCAGCTAGTGAATGTGTTGATATTTTACTCATATTAGGTGAATCTCGAGGATTGTACAGAATGGTGACACGATGTATGCACAGCAGTTTCCGAATCGACAACGACATCCTTCTGCTGCAGTCATTTGCCAAATTGAGCGGAATTGTCGGCAGGGAAGAATTGGGCAACGACGACGCCGGCAAGGTTTCAATTGTGACGATCCTCGCAGCATCGCTATTTTAGCAATGATCCACTTGAATCCTCACATTAGTTTACAGGATATTGAACACAATTTGAGAGTACCACGTGCACGGCCCACAGAATTTTGAGATCCATTAGATATCATCCCTATCATATCACACTGATGCAAGCATTATCTCCTCAAGATATGGAAAACCGCGTCAACTTCTGTCACTGGGCTTTAAACAGATTGAACAAAAATCCAGATTTCTTTCGATACGTCATGTTTAGTGATGAAGCAACATTGCAGAGCACTGGCTCTTTGAATCATCACAATTGTCACTATTGGTCGGCCCAAAATCCTCATTGGACTCAAAGCATTGATCACCAGCATAGGTGGAGTGTGAACGTGTGGTGCGGTATTGTTGATGGTCAAGTGATTGGACCCTATTTCTTCGAGGGAACTGTCAATGGCTTGAGATACCTGCAATTCTTGCAGAATGAATGACCAGTTCTCATGGAAGATGTACAGTTAATGACTAGGCAACGGGAATGGTTCCAGCAAGACAGTGCACCACCGCACTTCAGTCGACCTGTGAGGGATCACCTGAACATTGTTTTCCCCCAATCGTTGGATTGGTCGAGGAGGTTTCGTCCAGTGGCCAGCTCGATCTCCTGATCTTACACCACTCGATTTTTACTTGTGGGGTTACGGGAAAGATGTTGTGTACACCAATCGACCGATAACCCCCGCAGATTTGCAAAGGCGCATCAGAGATGCAATCACGAACATTTCACCCGAAGTCCTTCGATCAGTTGTTCAAAAATTCCGACACCGGCTGGAGTTGTGTCTTGCTGTTAACGGCGGTAACATCGAAAATTTCCTGCAATAACTGTTCACGATACTACGACGAAGATACATGTGCGATATGTAGACCAGAATCTTCCAGGGAGACTAAATAAAGATATTTCCCTTTCATTTCATTTTTGCACGATATTTCATGAAAAATCGATGACGTCATCATGAAATATGGTATGGTTGAATTTGTCTCGTCAAGATGCACAACTTCCATAAGATCAAAAATATTGTTGTCATTTAAGAAAAATGATTCTATGCTTGCAGCATAAGCACATGACCCATCAATATCGAGTTTCCCCCTCTGAACTATTCAACTTTTGTATGAACTTTTTTTTTGTATCTTGCTTCCATCAAAAGTTATTCAGCCGTACTGTTTCATATGGGACACCCTGTATATATGTGGACGTCCACATGAAAAGGGCTCACTTTGTCGCATTCAGTTTCCGAGATATTCACGTTTTTGTGTTCACATCTCCCATTTAAGCCCACCTTAAATTATTTCTTTGATATTCGATAAAGACGTCATTTTCTACGATTTTGGAGTCATTCCTGGCTTGAAACGAGGGGAATCATATCAAGAAAAGGGTAGTATGCATAAATCCAATAACGCCAAAGTGGGCTTTTTTCATGCGGACGTCCACATATATATAAATCAGAGAGTGAGAACGGAGGGTAGGGATAGAGCAAAAAGCCGTTCTTGCGTTCTCGTTCCTGAGAATGTGAAAAGAACAAGAACGAAAGTGAGAACGGGTGGTCGAGAACGTTCTTCAAAGAACTGGTTTTTGATGATCGCTGATTGGCCGTTTGGAGTATTTTTGGAATATTTAAATTAAGCGATTGAAATAATTTAATGGTTCTTCAAAGAAGGAAAGTCGGGAATGGCGTATCGAGAACGTTCTCTCCAAGAACAAAAGTGAGAACGCGACGGCAAGAACGTTTTTTCGAAGAAGAACGTTCTCAAGACCATTCTCAAGAAGGACAGGAGTGGGGACCGACTCCAAAGGATTCTCAACCACTCTAAGTCTCAGAGCCTAAGAGCCTCTCCCTTTTCTACGTTAAGAATCGTTTTATTCTTTCGGATTACAGTTAGTCTCGGTTTTCGGTTTTTCTTGGATTTTCGATGCCAAATATAGATGTCTGCAGAGAAATTTGAAAAAAAATCATGTATCTCGATTCGTTATCATCGGGGAAGGATGTGTTTGAAATAAAGTGCCTAGATTTTTTCGTCACCTCGGATGAAATTTTCTTTATGAGAAAAGGAATATCATCTGTCTAAACTCCGAAATTGTCTTCGAAATCGTGTTTTCCAGTATTTGAACCTTTTTTTCTTGGAAAAAAATCTGGTGGAATTGTGATTCACATATATGGCAATGACAGCGGCACACGAGTGAGTAATTTTAACCCGGAGTGTGGAAGTTATTGTAATGATTTCGAAAATGGAATTGTCATCAGATCTCCACGTTTCCTGACCTCTAGAATCATTCTAGGACATTTTCCACGTAATCTTCAAGCATATGTGTGTGTGTGTATGTGTGTGTGTCTGTGAAGGTGTTCGTCTGTTGCCAAAAATTTTCTCCAACGATATGTCGTTAACGGATGATTCGATCAAGGTCGTCAATGACGCAATCGAAGCGTATCGGCTAGGCACTAGCGTATCAGCTAGTGTCCCTTCCTTTGCCACTTCATCTGCTATTTCGTTGCCGTGAATGCCCTCGTGCCCTGGGACCCAGGCTAGAGTGACTTTATTGCCTTTTCCCAGGTTCTCAAGCACCTTCATGGTTTCCCATACCAGAGCCGAGTTTGTACTCGGTTTTCGAAGGGCTTTGATGGCTGCTTGACTGTCCGACCAAATGTATATATATTTGTTGGTGGTCAGTTGATTTGTCAAAAGTTCTGCGCACTTTTTGATGGCTAGAACCTCCGCTTGAAAAACTGTAGCCAGTTTACCAAGGGACCACTTGTCCCTGTGATTTTCCCCTGGCCCATATAGTCCTGTACCAAAGCGACCCCTGTACCCGTAGCCATCCGTGTACCAGTGTAGAACCTTGGTGCTTGGCGTTTTATTGACCATCTTCCAGCTTGACCTCTTAGGAATATAGGTCTTGAAAACCTTCCTACTGTTTATCCGGTCCTGATTTAATTTTAGGGGTTATTCTATCATAGTCCATGCGCTGTGCCCCTTTCTATATCCAAAGTTAATTTTTTTATGGCGAGTCACTTTTATCATTGGATTTTATGTTTTCGAGGGTGCTGAACACGAATCCGATAATAATAATTCCTGAATGTGGTCGCTTCTCTTTGTTTATAACAATTTAATTGTTTATAACGTAATTTCGCAAAAACGGTAGAAGCTATGAAAAAAAGTTTTAGATAAAAAAAATTCCTCATTCAAAAATACATCGATTTTGTCTTTTGACTTTTTTCTTTATCTCTCATAGTTAACAGCTTAGTGCTGCTCGAAGCAGCACGGGACACGCCTAGGCGCTCGGGTGCAGTCCGCGCTGCACTCCAGACAGCCTACAGGGACAACCGTTGACGATAGATCAAAAAGTTTGGAATAAAAAATGTTTGTCATAAAAAAAGCCATCAATTTTATAGAGGAACATTTTTTCGTATCTCTAAATGTTGATGAGATAATCCCGCTATAAAGAGAGACAATGGCGCAAATTCTCTCCGCTCGCAAGACAAAATTGCATTTTTATCATTAAAAAAATCAATATATCAAATTTTACTATAGACCACCTTTTAGAGCATTTTTTGACGAATATTTTTCATCATAAACTTTTTTCTCTATCATCAATACCCATATAAAAATTCAAGTGGGAAGTGCAGCGAACCTCGGCTCATGAATTCGATTTGCACTCGCACGCACCCTGCAAAGTTTACACGGCGAGGGAATGGGAGAGGATGGAAATTCATCAAAATAAACGAGTTTGGAGTCGAAACCTCAATGATGGACTTTATTAAATGGATTTTTACATTTATCCTCATCTTGGCATGTACAAAAATTACAACAGGATACTTGATTTGACCTGCAAAGGCAAGCTCCTTTAACACAACTCTTACACCTGCAAAAATTGTCATCTTCTTCGATAGAATGGTTATTATTTGTTCCAGCTACTTCATTATTGTTCGTGTCATCTATAGATTCCTTTGCTCGTTCATATTTGTTCAGGTATCGTTTCATACAAGCCCCATGATAGTACATTCCACTCTTCAATACTTCTTCAACCGTTATCAAATGAGCAATGCGATCAAAAATTGCATCTTGGAAAAATTCAGCAGCAACCCGAATCTGCTCAGCGACTTTAGGTAATTGAACTTTATACTTAATTTCAGTTTTCTGGTACGAAATTTTGTCACAGACAAGACATCGGGATGACTTGTGATCTGCTACAGAAGACTCATTTGTACGAGGGGATGATAAAGTTAGTATTGAACGAGTACTTCGTCTTGGAATGGAACTTTTTCCATGAATAGAAGAATGAGCAACGTCTTGCTGTCTACAATTCAATTCTATTGAAGAAGATCCACGCGGAGATGAGTCATTTTTGCTCCTGTCCTTTCGAGAATATTCTCTATTTTCCATTTTCAAAAAATTCCTAACTTCACTTAACCAAATTATCACAGAAATATCTTCAATTTCACCGACTTTTGCGACTCCAGTAAAATAAAAACATCACAACACGAGCGACTGAACCAAACTATGGGAAATAATACAAAGAGAAACAAACATGCTTACGTGTTGAAGTCTCAAGACAAACTGAAATAAATGAAATAAATAAATTTTTCTCCACTCAAGAAGGGAGGGAGGGGGGGAATATACTCTGAAATGAAAACATAGTGGTTTGTTTACATACTGAAGCATTGTCATATCCACCGGGTGAAAAAATCTACTTCAGACGTTTGCAGATTCTGGGTAAACCGTAGGAAGTCTCACTTGCCCGTCATTACATCTAAATATTTTGAAGAATAATGTGGATAGAGAAAAAAGTTTATGACGAAAAATATTCGTCAAAAAATGCTCTAAAAGGTGGTCTATAGTAAAATTTGATATATTGATTTTTTTAATGATAAAAATGCAATTTTGTCTTGCGAGCGGAGAGAATTTGCGCCATTGTCTCTCTTTATAGCGAGATTATCTCATCAACATTTAGAGATACGAAAAAATGTTCCTCTATAAAATTGATGGCTTTTTTTATGACAAACATTTTTTAGTCCAAACTTTTTGATCTATCGTCAACGGTTGTCCCTGTAGGCTGTCTGGAGTGCAGCGCGGACTGCACCCGAGCGCCTAGGCGTGTCCCGTGCTGCTTCGAGCAGCACTAAGCTGTTAACTATGAGAGATAGAGAAAAAGTCAAGAGACAAAATTGATGCATTTTTGAATGAGGAATTTTTTTTATCTAAAACTTTTTTTCATAGCTTCTACCGTTTTCGCGAAATTACGTTATAAACAATTAAATTGTTATAAACAAAGAGAAGCGACCACATTCAGGAATTATGATTATCGGATTCGTGTTCAGCACCCTCGAAAACATAAAATCCAATGATAAAAGTGACTCGCCATAAAAAAATTAACTTTGGATACAGAAAGGGGCACAGCGCATGGACTATCAGGGAGTTCAGTCTAGCATGTGCTGCTCTTGACTGACCCCATTCTCCCTGACACATCAGCCTATAGGCTGCTGCTTCCGCTTTGTATGCTACAAGTAGATCTAGTGGTGGCATGTCCAGTGCTACTTCCAGTGCATCAGTCGGTGTCGTTTTCATGGCCCCAGTCGAGGCTCTTAGGAAGTTTTCCTGAAGAGTCTTCAGTCGGATCATGATCTCCACCTTCTTCACCCTGGGCCACGAGACCACTGCAGCATACATCAGTCTTGGTAAGAGTACCATATTGTATAGCCATAGGCTTATCTTCGGACTAAAGCCCCAGTTCTTCCCCATGGCTCTTCTGTACGCCCAAAGCGAGGCATACGTTTTGCCTATTTGCTTTGTTACACGTGGATTCCAGTGAAGTTTGAGATCTAATTCAACCCCTAAATACTCCACTGAAGTTGTATATGCGATTGTCGCCCCACCTAGTCTCAGTGGTTCGATTTGATCAACCTTGTATTTCCTGGTGAAGATCATGGCAGCCGTTTTCTCCGGGTTGATAGATAATTTCGTCCTCGCACACCATCTTTCCAGGATTTGAATAGCACAGTTTAACCTGTCTCTCAATACATCTAGGAATTTTCCTCTGGCAATGATTGCTACGTCGTCTGCATAGCCATATACCAGGAATCCTTCCTCCTTTAAGGATGTTAGTGTGCAGTCAGAGGGTGTTAGAAAAATGCAGCCAAAATTCCCAAATTTTTTTTACACATTCTTTGATTTTTTTAAAAACCGTGTGCAAAGTTTCAGATTTTTCGCGAGCGTAGATAAAATGTTATGAATTTTTGAAAAAATGCTATTTAACACGGAGTCTTATGGGAATTCAGAAAAAAGATTCAAAAGCAATGAGAAAATGCAGCCAATGTCACGAAAATTTGCACACGCGTAAAATGTTCATAAATGGACATATGAAAAAAATTTCATTCCGATTGCGAGCATTGTTTAAATAAAATTATTAAAAAACTCGCAAAAATCAGAATTTCAGCGCGCGCAGCTCGGAATAGCGACAACGTCGTAACCACCAACTGAGTGGGAGTAAGTGCGGTCTATTCAAACGCATCCAATGAGAGAGCAATTCAGATGCGCACATCAACACTGCGCACGTCAGTACTGCTAACTTCTACAACCAAAATAATTTCTCTGTTGCCACGTTTTCCACTCACATGAATTTATCATTAATAATAAAAACGAGTTGCAAAAAATATTTAACCCCTGCAATGTGTAGAGGAAAAATTCTAAAGCTATAGAAAAAATCTATTTGACTATAAAACACTCCGAAAATGGGTTAATTATCCAATTGAAAAGTTGAAATTTTTTTTTCAGGGATTGGATTTTTCAGAAAGAACAATAGAGTCCCCTGCGTCCCACCGCCTACATGCCAACTGCACACTAACATCCTTAATTTCCTAAGAAGGTCGTCCACTACGAGGCACCACATCAGGGGAGAGAGAACTCCACCCTGCGGGCACCCTCTCGTGGGTCGACCTTCTATGCTTATTCCATAGCTGGAGGTAGTTAGGGTCCTACCAACCAGCATGCTCTGTATCCAGTCAGTGATGGTCTTCGGGAAACCTCTCCTTGACATGGCTCCTATAATGACATCATATCTGGTGCGATCAAACGCCCCTTCAATGTCTAGAAACAGTCCCAACGCATAGCCTCCTCCCTCTATCTCCTCTCCAATTTTTGCCACAAGGTGGCGTAAGGCCATTTCAGTGGATCTTCCCTCCCTATAGGCATATTGTGAGGAGGAGAGGGGTCGCTCCAGCAGTTGTGCACTCTTTATGTGTCTGTCCATCAGTATTTCCAACGTCTTTAAAACGAAGGATGTAAGGCTTATAGGTGGATAATCTCTAGGCTTCACGTGTCCGTTTCTGCCTGGTTTCGGTATGAAAGCAATTCTGGATTTACTCCATACCTTTGGTACAGTCCTCAGTGCCACACTGGCCCTGAGTATCTTTGTCAATGTTCCCAAGATGATGCCTATCCCTTTCTTCAAGAGAACCGGGTAGATTCCATCTGGGCCCGCCGCTTTGAATGGTTCGAATGAGTTTATATGGCCCATTCGACTCCCTGGAGGTGTACTATTTTTGCTGCAAGGATCCAGTCGTGGGGCCTGTAGTTGCTACCTACTTCGTTGGTGCCCCAATTATCGTCCAGTTGTGTGTATCCTGGAAAGTGTTTCTCCAACAGTAGCTCGAGGGTTTCCTCGGTAGTCCAAGTATAACTGCCATCTGGTTTGATCAAGCACCCCAGATTGGCGTTGCCCTGTCCTCTTAGGACCTTCACGAGTCTCGAGGCCTCGGAGAGGCTCTCTACGCTACTACTGAATTGTTTCCAGCTTTTAGTCCTGGCTTTCGCCAGTTCCTTGTTGTATTCTTTTTGGAGACGTTTCCGCTCTTCCAACGCTCTTCTCTTGCCCGTCTCCCCATAGGCGTTTTTTACTTTATTCCATGCTTTCCTCAGCCGGTTTCTTAGGTCGGCTAGGGTGTTATGCCACCAGCCTACCTTCTTGGTCCCTTTGTGAGTCCGCATGGGGCAGTTGTTCTCAAATAAGCGTCTTATCGCCTCACCAAAGCTTTCGGCTGACTGCTCAAGATGTTTCTTTGCCCTGGAAATCACATGGTACCCCAGGAAAACATAAAATGAAAAAAAAAATTCTTTTTGCAACACCTGCCATAAAAGTTCACTTTTCGGCACCGTTTAGCGTGTGTAAAGTGTTTGTTTTCCGCACCGCGAGCATAAAATTCAAAGGTCGTGTGTAAAGTGAATCTCGTGCGTGAAACTTCGTTTTACGCAGTCGAATTTCACTTTACGCACGATCTTGAATTTTACGCACTCCGTGCACAAACAAAACACTTTGCCCTCCAAACGGTCTCTCAAAGCAAACTTTGGGCAGGTTTGCAAAAAATAGTATGTGTAACACGTACGTAGAAAAAAGTTTCACTTTACGCACTAGTTACACAATGTACCATTTTTGTTTTTTTTGTTTATTTCTCTTTTATTATTGTTATGATTATTATTATTATTTCTTTTTCCACTTCTCGCGAACCCTACTATTGTTTCCGAATGGAAGCATTGCAATCGTTCAATTTTCACATTTTCTAATTTTGTTTGGAAATTATATAGAATGGTTTGAAACGAAAAAAAATGATGTTTTCAGCTCATGTTCACATGTTAATGGGCCCTTTATCCGAGGCCATTTTTTTGAAAAATGAATAATTACGCGGGTAAAGAAATTTTTGAAAAATGAAATTACGCTAAAAAGTTAGTCTTAGTTAGGGCTCATTCTGTGCCAAATTTCAGCTCGCTCGGTTCCTTAGTTTTTGAGAAATTACGATTTCTTTTTAAACCTTATGCGTGAATATAAAAAATACTCAACCGATTGGATTTTTTTTTTATGTTCGTCTTGATATCCTCCATCTTAATCACCCCGTATTTGCCAACGTGTTCATGCTTAGTTTTCGAGATATGACCATTTTTCTGTTTTTCAGAGAAAATCTTTGTAATCTCTCTAACTTGTGCAAAAATGGGGATATTAATTAGAAATTTGACATAAAGGTGTTTCTTATGAATACGATGTTCCTTATCAAAAATCAGGTCAATCGGACAATCAGTTCTGGAGATATTCAATTTTGTACGAAAATCTGTGTTATTCAATATCTTGCAAAATACTTAACTGACTTAATTATTTGTTTTTGCTTCCGAATGGAAGCATTGCAATCGTTCAATTTTCACATTTTCTAATTTTGCTTGGAAATGATGTAGAATGGTCTGAAACGAAAAAAAATGTTTTTAGCTCATGTCGGCATGTGCGCATGCTAACCGGGAGTTTAATCGAGGCCATTTTTTTGAAAATTGAATAGTTAAAAGGATAAAAAAATTTCAAAAAATATGAAATTTTGGTAAAAAGTTGGTCTTAGTTAATGTTAGTTCTGTGCCAAATTTCAGCTCGATCGGTCCATTAGTTTTTGAGAAATAACGATTTCTTTTTAAACCGTTTTTCGTAAATATCTCAAAAAGTACTCAACCGATTAGATTTTTATTTTTTTTTATGTTTGTCTCGATGCCTTTTATCTTAATCATCCCATATATGCCAACGTATTCATGCTTAGTTTTCGAGATATGGCTATTTTTCTGTTTTTCAGAGAAAATCCTTGTAATCTCTCTAACTTGCGAAAAAATGGAGATATCAACTTGAAATTTGGCATGAAGGTACCTCTTATGGATGCAATGTTTCCTATTAAAAATCAACTTAATCGGACAATTGGTTCCGGAGATATTCAAGTTATTATGGAAATATGTTTTAGTGAATATCTCAAAAACGACTGAACCGATTGAATTTTTTTTATTTTTTAAATATTCGTCTCGACGTCTCCTATATTAATCAATCAAAATATGTATACCCGTTCACACAAAGTTTTCAAAATATCGCCATTTTTCTGTTTTTCACTTAAAACTCTTGTGAACATGCTAACTTCCGAAAGAATTGAGATATCAACCTGAAATTTGACATGAAGGTATCTCTTATGATTGTCATATTTCGTATTTGAAATCAGCTCAAACGAACATTTAGTCCCGGAGATATTCAACTTTGTATATCAATCTTTTTGCCAACATCTCAAAAACGACTCAGCCGGTCCTCTTTTTTGCTTCCGAATGGAAGCATTTCTATCGTTCAATTTTCACATTTTTTAATTTTGTTTTGAAATGATGTAGAATGGTCTGAAACGAAAAAAAACTAGTGGTGCGTTGTTGGTCGTTCGCAAGCTCGCTCCCATGGTTGAATGCGTTGCAATATTAGTGCGACCCGTTTAGCGGGTCGCAACAATAACTTCCCGGTTTCTCTCTCATTATTGTGAGTGGAGAGAAGCTAAGAAAAATTTGAAGAGAGGAATCTCTGTTTTTGGAAGTGAATGGAATACTAATCGTCAACATCGAAAATTCAAAGTCAACAAATCAACTAGAAATTCGACGATAATTCAGTTTTCCATCAAATTTTTCATCCTGATGTAGATTTTTTGAAGTGAAACTTCTTATGGCTCGGTGGCTGTCGTCGGGGGTAAATGAGAATTACAATGTGACGGAGCGTAAGAAAAAAGGGGAAGTGACGGGAGAGTAGTGGGGGAGACTGAGCGGTGAGGAGAAGTATCGTTCCGTTTGCCACCGATTGGCTGCACGGAAGTGCTCGGGGGGCTCCGTAACTGTATAAAACGAACTGAGATGGATACTTTGTCTGTGCAATATTTTCTTAACCAATTGCCAAATTTATTCCCATCCTTTTGTACCAAAACTTTGTCAGTTAAGTCATAGCTTTTCAGAAGTTTCACTTCTACCGCGTGACGACTCACGCTCAATTTTTTTTCTTTTATTCTCATATTTCTCAATCTTATTTCATGAGTTTGTGAAGAAAATTTTATAACTTCAAGTGTTAGCCATTTTCTTGAATTTTTCTACGATTTGAATAGGATTTGCTTGTGATCATGGTCAAGGATCTGTAGATAAGGTTTGTAATAACTCAGGCCAGTGGCTTTCACCAGCTGCTAACGTTAGAAAAAAAGTAGGCTTGCCTAGTTGACGAATCATTGCTAATACTTCTTTCTTTTTATTCTCCCAATATGCCGGAGAGGATCTGACGAATTTGAGCATTCTGAACCCATCGTCAAATTCAATTAAATTCGCCCTGAAATCAACATCTAAAACATTTCCAGCATTTATTGGCTTATCAGCATTTTTCTTCGTTCGTCTCAAACACATATTTATACTCGATGCACATGTCATTTCTAACGATTTCTTAGCCATGAACAAAATTCTCGAAGAAATACACGATCGCCGATCATAGCGTCTTGCTTCTGACTTCATACGATCTGAATAAGATATCCGTTTTTGTACATTGAATGAGTGCCCTGCAAATATTCTGGGATAACACAATTCATCCAGGTCTTCAATTTTATGCCAAGGCATTGGATGTTTATTTTGTCCAGGAGCGACTATATTCACAACTGGTGCATATTTTTCTACGACTTCTGCATTATGGTCAACGAGCAAAGCCTCGTCATTGTTTATCTGATTGAAATCAATTAATTGATCAATATCCATCTTATTTTCCTTATCATTGAATTCTATATCATTGGGCTCAACTGTTCCGTTTATATCCGGATTTGTTTCATTATCCGCATTTTCATTATCAATGATATCATCCTTGTCAACTATGAAATTTATCGGACGATCATCATTTTCATAGTTCTGGAAATAGGCCTCATTTATTTTAATGTCATACTTTTCATATAACGGCGTCGTGATCAAATATTTGCAATGCTTCACAAATCACGCCTGGTCTGATAGCTTCAAACGTATAATGGCTTTTATGATCAACGTGTCTTTTCAATTTGATTTGAACTGTCTACATTTCATCAAATTGACGTGGTAATACCTGAAGCATATCATTAATATCAATTTGAATATTCACGACACTGCCTTTCAGGCCTAATTGCGGATTCAGAGCATAGGGTTTCAGTGCTCGAATTTGCATGAAATTTAATACTGGTGCCACCATTCTTTCCTCAAGATCAGACAATTCTCGGACAGATTTTGGGACTTTTATGAATTGTAGACCGTTGCTTGTTGCACGGAAAAAAAATTCTTGAATCAGACATATTATATGCTTGATTTGGGCATAAATAATATTCTCAAATCAGGAATATTATATGCCTGAATTGGGAATATTATTCCCGATTTGAGAATATTATTCTCAAATCAGGAATATCTATATGCCGGAATCGAGCATATTTTATTCTCAATTCGGGAATAATATTCTCCATTCAAGAATAATATTCTCAATTCAGGCATATAATATTCCCAAATCGAGAATATTTGTATGCCGGAATCGAGCATATTTTATTCTTAATTCGGGAATAATATTCCCAATTCAAGAATAATATTCTTAAATCAGGTATATTATATGCCTGAATTGGGAATATTATTCCCAAATTGAGAATAAAATATGCCCAATTCCGGCATACAAATATTCTTGATTTAGGAATGTTATATGCCTGAATTGAGAATATTATTCTTGAATTGAGAATATTATTCCCGAATTGAGAATAAAATATGCTCGATTCCGGAATATAGATATTCCTGATTTGAGAATAATATAGTTACGTCGGGAGACGTTATGCATATTCTATCAAAAATAAAATAAATAAAATAATTAAATTATGAAAAATGATAATAAATTGTGTTCGGTGACAAACCGAGAAAACTGAAAAATACAAATTTTTGTTTCCCACAAGGCCATAAATAACTCACGAGTTTTCAAGTGGCCTCAAACAAGTCTATTCTTGTTTTTCTCCAAAATTATTTTCCCTTAAAATTCCAACTCTTCACTAGAGAAGAAAGAGTCTCAAAAATCTCTGAATTTCCAATACTCGTCCCACATGTGCAAGTCGTAAAACTGACCCACCATAAATCCTCACTTCTAGAAAATTTTGGAAAGTTCTTGACAGCAAAAAATCTCTACCTTCTCAATTTTAACGTACATTTTAGTTCACGCCCTCAACGTGAACAAATTTTGACCTTTCCACTAATTGCATCGAATCTACCCTCCCTCCTCTAAGATGAAGACGTTTGTTGAAGCCTCCCTTAGAAGACGTAAGGTTAGTTAGTTACCACCGAGATCGCGACCAGAGAAGATATTTACTCTTCCTGGCATTTTTATACATTCTTATCCGTGCAATTTACAGTTTTGTAGTTCATTCAATTATTTTATATTCGAAATATTTAAATTTCTTAGTTCTTTATGTAAACAATTAGTGTGTCAAGTATTCAGTTCAATGTGCAATTAAAATCAGTTATTAGTAAATCTTGTGTCACATTATTAACTTGTGTTTACCCTACATATCATTATCCCACCTCCATGCCGCATCGGCTCACATTTCCGTAGTGGCCGTTTGGGACTATTGACGTGCGCATTTCAGCTACCTGAGGATTTACGACCCTTAAGGAAAAGGCCCTCTCAATACTAGAGGCCCCTGCGTCGATCATACCAAACAAATTGGAAGAAAATTGAATTTGAAATAATGGGTGGTCTAAAAAATTTCTATTCGAAACTACAAGAAATACCAGTATCCTTTTCGATCGATATTTCTCGTGGAAATAAAATACACGAATTTAATCAGGGGAAATAAAATAAAGCAAAAGACAATGGTTTGTTAACATGAGTCAAAGGCACCTTCACCTGGTGCTCGGTCGCACTTTGGACTCGTGACGTCACTTTTCTCATAGATGAGAAATAGGACGTTTAGAAGGATAAAATAAACATATAAAAATTGAGGAAAATTCAGAGTTCACGGGAAAAATATTATTAAAATTAATAAAAATAAATCAAGGCTGAAAAAAAATAATAAAAACATTCATAATAAATTATATAACGATCACGTGATCGTTAGGTGGCAACGCCTGGACTTGTCTCCAAGCGCATTATCACCAGGAGGTTCAGGTATCCGTACCGAGACAATGCACCGATGTCGCGGCATACCCCCTCCTTATTACAAATACAATCGAAAATTTGCTTGCACATATTTTAATTAATACAATCAAACAGTCAGTCAATAAAACTGTTTGAGCGCACCCCAAAGAATTAGTCGTCAACCAACACAATCCGGGTAGTTCCAACATCACTTTCAGTAATATTCAATCCAGGTCCCTTCAGGATAATTCAAATTCATCTCTCTTTGAAAATTAAATTTTGTTTTTTTCTGTTGTGAATTAATAGTTTTGAATTTTGGTAAATTTTAATTGTAATTGTAGTGAAAAAAAAATTAAACGTGAACTCTGTGATTTTAAAAGTTAGACCTTGTGAAATTCAAAAATTGATTTATTGTGAACTTAGAAGTCGAAATTTTGTCAAATTTAGTTGTGAAAAAAAAGTGAAGCACAAGAAACGCCACTCTACCTATATATATATTGTATGGATGGTTTTGCGGACTCGGTCACTGGGCAAAAATGGATTAAATACAATTGGATAAGTAGAAAAATTTATAATTTGAATAGATAACTGTCTTTAATTATTTGGAAATTATTTTTATCATTATTCTGTGAACTGGAAAATATTTTGAATTCAAATTTCGAGTAATTCATTTGTATTGAGAAAATTCTGATATTATAGAGATTTTAATTTCAATTATTCAATTGAGTTATTGTTTAATTTATAATCAATTCCTTTCCCAAATTTATTTCAGCAATTCAACCCACTCCGATCCCAAGCTATTATCTTCGGATAGGCTGAAAACAGGAGAAAATTAAACTATGTTATGAATTTATTGGGATTTATTTTCTTAAATTCTAATGAAATCATGACGTAACAATATTCTCAAATCGGGAATAATATTCCCAATTCAGGTATATAATATTCCTGATTTGAGAATATTATTTATGCCCAAATCAAGCATATAATATGCCTGATTCAAGAATTGTTTTTTTTCGGTGTGCTAACCTATATACTCGACCACGATATGCAGCAGTTTTGCACGTGTTGCATATGAAACCTGTGGGGAAATCATTAATTTGTGCTAAGAATGAAGCGCCACTTTTATCAATAATTTTTGATTCATTTAATTTTACAACGGAACATCTGAAAAAGAGGCCTTCGCAACAACAGCATACGAATGAGGCTGTTTCCGTACGGAATTGCATGAATTTCAGTTGAAGTTTGGCAGTCGGAGTTGTATTTTGACTACTCAATAAGAGACTGTTGAAATTTTCGCGAAACTTCAATGCATCAATTTCTCTTTTTTCTCGCTGTGCTTTTGCATTTTTCTTCAATTCGCGTGCTCGACGTCGCTCATTCGTTCGAATCTTCTTTATTCTCTGGATATTTAACATTCTCTCTTGCATTTTATACGCTTTCTCGCAACGAATTTTCATCATTCGTTTCTGGTTCTCTCCTTTCGCTTTCTCTCTATATATGCTATTGGATAGCAACCTCTTATTTCGCTGAATATTAAGTGCAATTTCGTTCTTATGATACTTTGCAAACTTCCTTAACAATTTGTTTCTCACCACATTGAGTGCTAACTCTCGTGATTTGTAGGCTTTATTTTTACGAAGAATGCGATTCCTTTTGATATTATTAGCAATTTCGTTCTTAGCAAATTGCATAATTTGTCGAAGAATGCTATTCCTTGCAATATTTCTTCGACGTTCATTAATCATGTACTTCTCACGCTTTCGGATGGCCATCATTCTGATTCGATTTTTTCTGAGTTCATCCTGGCGGAATTCTTTTTCTCCTCGCTTGCGTTGCATGCATTTTCTGGTTGCGTCATTCATTTTTTCCCTAAAATGTTCATTTTGCCTCTTAAATTTTCTGTATTTTCGCATTTTCTCATTTTCCTTTTTCTTAAATACAGGATGTCGTACACGTTGCAGTATTTCCTTCTTTAGTTCATTCTCTCTCTTTGTAAAAGTAGATTTCATTCGTAATTGTTGATTTCTTAGACGATTCTGTTCTCTTTGGATGAACCATGCCATTTTTTGCTTTTTTATGGTACATAGTTTTTCTCTTTATGTTTATTTCTCTTCTGGAGAGTCGTTTAGACTTCATTTTCTCCGTGAAATTTCTCTGTTCTTTTCTCGCAGAGTTTTTGTCGCTAATAGCCGACGATTCCTTCTGTTATGATCACTCTGATGTCGCTCGTAGCAGACAATTTTCGGATTGTCACTAAGATTTTAATTTTGTGTCGCCTATGGCAGACAATTTCTCTTATTTTTATTGACTGTTGCCTATAGGAAAAAATTGCTACGATTTTTATTGATTGTCGCTTCTGGCTGACACTAATTTCCTCTCTTTATTGATTATTACAATTCTGCTGAAGGCAAGAATTATAATAGTGTTTTGGAAGGAAATTCTCAAAAAAAACGCTGATAACGTTCCTCCAAGATGGATTGATCACAGCTGATTATCGAATGATGGCGGATGCTTTTTCGTGAGAAGGCCCTCTTCTCTCAGGAACGACTTGAACGCTAGACGGCAAGATTGCGTACTGTCCAGTACTCAATACCACTAATGTAATTTCCTACATTGCCGATGATTTCTCGAGTATTGAAGAGGATCATTATTTATTTCGTTCATTATCTTTATTGAATAATAAATGTTAAATGTGATTTGTTGATTCATCGTTTTTTGTTTTTTGAATGGAACACGAAAAAAATTTTTTCAGAAAAAAAATATTAGCAAAATAATTTCATTTTCAGAATGTTTTTTAGCATTCGCCTCTCTTCAACCGCTTTAATTGATTCGGCTCCTGCGCGGAGGTGAGCGAAAGTAAAAAAAAAATTGAAAATTCGAAAAAAAAAACAAAAAACAGGAAATGCAATTTTTCATCTTATGTTTTCCTGGAAAAACTGGAGAACAGCTGGACCAATTTTTTCCAAAATAATAATAACACACACACAAACACACACACACACACGCACACACACACACACACACACGCGCGCGCGCGCGCGCACACACACACACACACATGTTCTTGAAAATTATCGGGGAGTGTTGTGGTGACTTTGAAACGTGGAGATATGATGAAAATTCGATTTTCGATTTTCGGGGTGATTACAATAACTTCCCTATCCCGGGAAGTTAATGATGTTTTTAGCTTATGTCGGCATGTGCGCATGCTAATCGGCACTTTAATCGAGGCCATTTTTTTGAAAGTTAAATAATTAAACGGGCAAAAAAATTAATTGGTTCCGGAGATATTCAACTTTGTATATCGATCTTTTTACTAATATCTCGAAAACGACCTAACCGGTTTTCTTTTCTATCAAAATCTTCGTCTTGATGTCTTTTATATATTTTGTCTGAATCATTTACTTACCTAGTTCATACAAAGTTTTCGAGATATTGAATGGAACACATTTGCAGTAATGATACGCGAAAAGGATTTAAAGAACCATTCGAAAGCGCTCCATCAATATTCCATACGTTGTGCCTTTCCTGTGTCCAAAGTTTATTTTTTTAAGGCGAGTCAGTTCTATCATTAAACTATATGTTTTCGAGGGTGCTGAATACGAATCCGATAATAATAATTCGTGAATGTGGTCAGTTCTCTTTGTTTATAACGGTTTGATTATTTATAACGCGATTTCACGGAAACGGTAGAAGTTATGAAAAAAAGTTTCAGATGAAAAAAATTTCTCATTTCAAAATGCATGGATTTTGTCTTTTGATATTTTTAAAAACCGAAAAATGCTGATATCTCCTGAACTTTGTATGAACCGGTATATATATTTTCAACTTCCCGGAGGAGAAGTTATTGTAATGCCCCCGAAAATAAAAAATCGATTTTTCATCATATATCCACGTTTCAAGGTCTTTCGAATGTTTTTCGGCTATTTTAAACAAAATGTTTGTCTGTGTGTGTGCGTGTGTGTGTGTTACTAGGTATGTATGTGGTCAAAATTATGGTCAACGATTTCTCGTGAACGAATGATCTGATTTGACTTTTTTTTTTTAATCAATATGTCTTCAGGTAACTTAGATCTGATTAGATTATGGCTGGAATCGATTTAGTAGTTTTCGAGTTTTTCCAAAAAAACATTGAAAAAATTACTTTTTTTTTTTTTAATGTATATATGGGGTGATGAGAACCGGGAAGTTTTAGTTGTGAACCTCAATGGTTCGCTCCGACTTGAACGCACCCAAATTCGGGAACGAGCTTGCGAGCGACCAACAATACTTCGTAGACCGGCCGCACCCCTAGTTATTGATCTAGATCGAGGCCATCGAGTCTAGTATTCTGAAAAAAAAAATTGAAATTGGTGCTGTAGTTTCTGAGATATTGAGCAAAACCCAAAGTTAAACAAACCGTTATATCTCAGGAATGACTTGACCGATCAGATTGAAACTTCGCGACAAAGTTGAGCATCTTCATGAGTACCATGAGCCAAAATTTTAGATTTTCACTCAAAAATTTCACCGTATTCATGTTAAATTTTCTAAAAACAGATTACCCAAAACCCAAGTTGTCACATATATACGTAACGACATGTCTCTAAAATCATCATCTCTCCATGATTCATGACATTCTGCATAATTTCCAATCAGAATTAGAAATCCTTGAAATTGGATGAATTCCAATCAGAGGCAAAAACTAGTGAATTATTTCGGATGATATAGATTACTTAAACTACTTAACTACTTAAATACGTAATTATTTTTTTTCCCATATTTCAATTATACCCATTACTGAGTTATTCGAAGAAAGCGTGTTCAATGTTTTTCGGAGAAATTTTTCAAACTCTTTTCGAAACATTTTTTCGGATTGATTTTTTTTATTTATCTTCCATTTTATTTTTTCATAATAAGGCCTTGGCCTAGGAGATCCTCAGGCAATTCTGACGAACCGGGAAGTTTTTTTTGTGGCCTGAACGGGTCACATCCGCCATGGGAGCGAGCTTGCGAGCGACCAACAACGCACCACTAGTTAACTGTAGATTGGGGCTCATGGTGGAATTTCATTGGCCGAAATTTGGATAGAAAAATAATCCTTCCGAATACCACTCGAACTTCAAAATTATTCGAGTATTCCCCTCAAAATTCTCTGTAAACAAACGAAATCGTCAAAAAACTCCTTCATTTGTTTGCTACGAACTTATCAGAAAATACCTGAAGGATTAAAAATTATATGTGAAAAAATATTATATGTGAAAAGATCCCATTTTTCTATTTTTCAATATTTTGTAAACCCATGTTAATTCATTCATGGATTTTTTCATAAGAGAGCCTCATAATCTAGGATAGAACCTAGAATATAACCAATGGAATCGATTCTTTTTCATGTTATTATCGCCATTTTTATTTTAAAGCAAAAACAGCCTCAACTGGTCTTTTCCGGAAACTGATTGAGTATTCAACACTCTTGAATACGCACTGCGAGAGGAAAGAATTAAAAGGAAATTGCAAAACAGTGTATAAATTTTTCCACGGAAAAATCATTGAAGAAAAAATTCGGATGCTTAATTGATGGAAACATTGACATGAATGGAGATCATCTGAACACTTATGTAATTATTTGGCATTCTCCAGATAATTCTATCTGTCAACCGGAACGTGTCCTCTGTCCGGCAGACTGAAGGATTTCAAACGACCATTGAGAACCTTTGGAGTCGCTCCCCACTTATGTCCTTCTTGAGAACGTTCTTGAGAACGTTCTCCTTCGAAAAAACGTTCTTGAGAACGTTTTTCTTCGAAAGAACGTTTTTGCCATCGCGTTCCCACTTCTGTTCTTCGAAAGAATGTTCTCGATACGCCGTTCCCGACTTTTGTTCTCCTTGAGAACGTTCTCATTCCAACTGCGTTCTTTCGTTGAAGACCGGAGCAGGAACGGGAATGTGTTTTCAAGCCCTGATATAAATTGAATTCATTCATATAATCGGATTAAATTAATTCCATCAGGCGATTATAATCAGAGCTGATCAGGAACAAGGGAACCGTGACTGCAAATAAATTTTACCCAATTCACACAAGCGATTCCCGCACAATAAAATGCAGAATCTCTTACAGATGTGTGATATAACAATACTAATTTCCAAGTAGCTATCAGTACCCTGAGACAAAGTACGCGCGTGCATTAAAATATCATAATCATTCATAATTCCTTCTGTCATGAACCAAATTGCCACACGATAACCCAACTCGTTTCATCGTGATTGATTACTCCCCCCTGTGAGATCATCCTCGGCCCTCCCACTGCGGGCGTCAACTGCCTTTAATCTTGCCTCTCATGTCACGTTGTCTAATTTCAGGGAACCCAGAGAGAGATATTTTCCAAACAACATGTCCTATCTGTTAACTACATTCTGGCAAATCTTCCTAAATTTTCACACATACTCATTTTTACTGATCAATATTTTAATTAGAATTTCAAACAAGACTAATTAATGTGAATGGTTTTTTCCGTGATAGAAATTCAACTCTTATCTAAAGAAGTCTATTAATTTTTTCTCTACAAATCCATCAATTAGCGTCTGCTCATCCATATCAACATACTCCAAATTTCTAGAAGAAGCAACATCGACTAAAGTAATATAAAGAATTTGAAATTGCCATTTAATTTTGTAACACATGGAATCTCGAGCTCGCCGAGCTTGTTCCCTTCCATCGTAAATCGGAAACTCTCATGGCATTCCTATCAAAGTAGATGCCACAGTTGTAATCATCACGTAGTCCACTTAGTGAAATTTTCATTAAATAGACTCGGCAAGTTGCGAGGCGTAATGAACATTCAACTTCTGTAGTACATTTAACTTCTTTCTCACATTCGCATCCATTCCTCTTACTAGATAAGATAATGCTACCTCTTAAGAGTAATTTCGCACATTCGCATAATGGTATTTCTCCGACCGAAGGCGCGATAGAAACGCTCGTGTTATTTCCCTAGGATAAGCAGCAGGGAAAAAAATCTTTTGAAGTTCCGTTCACTCGTTAGTTTGAGTGCATTTGAGGGCGGCCGTGCACGGTACGAAAAAAAGTATACGAAATTGGAAAATCAAGGTGACTGCTTAAAAATGATAATCGGTGGAAAAATGCTGTATGAATCGAACGAACGTATTTCCGTGAGTCTTGTATTCCTCATGTCGATGATGCTCAATGTCATGACATTTGTGTGATACTTCCTCCATTTATTCTCACTCTCATTGCAATTCTTCGTAATATTTATCGCAATGTTTATTATACATCTGAGAATGACATGCACACAAGTTGTGAGCACGATTAAAAGAATACATAGAAAGAAAATAATTGTTCACCGAAATTCTTTGAGACACATGAGGATGTTTGCGTCTAGTCAGGTAGAACGTTTCTGCTAATTGTTTTGACAGATTCCATGTTATATCGTTCTCTACCTCCCAATAAGGAGACAAGAAAATGTTTTGATCTCTCGTATGGCCGCCGCGTAGGATGATGAATAGGTAGATTTTCAATCCTGTTCAGCGTCATTGAGGTATTTTGAGCGTTGCGCCAATGTTGGTGGCAGAGCTTCGGGCGAACATAATGCTTTATAATATATTTCTTTATATCACCAGTGACACCGACATGGCATAAATAGTGACTGATAAAACTTTTCAATCGAACTTCGTGGAGTCAATGATCCTCTTCGTAAATTTTATATATTGTAATGATTTTTAAATTAATATCTATCATCCCTGGGGTCGAGGAGAACATTTATACTTTTGATTCAAATACTCACCTTTGGCCCGCGTTACCACATTGCGACGTTGGACGTGAGAGACTTGATGGGAAGTGAAATTGCTTAAAAACGGAAAACAAAAAACAATGGAAATTAGGTTGTGAAGAGGCTAATAAAAATGAAGGAGTTTAGTTACAATAGGATCTGACCAATTGCTGTTTTCTCTCTGCGGGTAGGATCAAGTAAAATCGGATTATTTTCTCAGTACCTTACTATTATCTTGATTCTCAAATTTCTCTGCCTCTCAAAATTCCGAAGAAACGCGAAACAAGGTTGGAACGTGGCAAATTATTTGGATGAGAGGAGACAAGAGAGATTTCAGTGGTTTTCATGATGACACACGTAATATCCTGATTAACAATCCGAAGTTATATCTTCCGAAGTACATAAGAATCTAACCAGGCGTAATGTGTATGCGTCACAACCTTGTTGTTTCTCCAGCATATATACGAGACATCTCTTTCCCTCGTGTGACATTCTAAGCCGTCTGTACTTTACGATGTGAGAGAGCTGGACCACCAACTGGATAGGTTTACCCGAATATTTATTAGTGAAACGTGATCGTTGATCCGAAGAGGTAGAATGAATAAGAAAGTTTTTGAAGGTTTTCAATTGTGAAATACCTTTCCTCTCATTGATTTCCAAAATGTAGTTGCAAATTCAGGCTGGGGAAAAAATGACCAAGGAAGAGATCAATGAAGGACAAGATTGCTGATATGTGTTTGAGAGAGTCAATAGGTCAGCCGCCTTCATTGATACTACTCTTCTCCCTTCCGTCACTCTTAACGAGTTCAATCACTTGACAGTTATCGACCGACAAAACGAGAACAAGCCTGCTAAAGTTCACTGAACGGAGACACGCGGAATTGGTGAATTATACAGTGTCATAATGAATATAGCTTTTAATTACATTGAGTATTATTGTTCTGGAAAAAAACAATAATTGTTGAAATGTCGTAAACTGACGAAAATGAACATTGAATTTTCAAATGTATGGAACTTGACTGGATGAAAATCAGCGGGCGTTGTGAGGATTGCTATATGATGGCTCATCCATTAATTTCCCTTTATGGTAAATCATTCGAGATACTGATTATGGATTGAAAGTCACGTAACACCACATGTACTTTCTAAAACATCTTATTTTATTCTCTACTTGAAGGGAGGGATGCAGCACAAATTTATGATCTGTCTTTCCATTTTCATCATGTTCGGCTACTTAAGCAGATTTGAGGAGATATTCATCCAAAAACCTGTTTACGGATCCATTTAATGTACGTTTCTAAGTTCATACTCATCGTCTCGTCTTTTATCTGTTACTGAGATAGGTCGGTGTGCTGTCGACTCGCGAAGAATGAAGCAATTTCCATGATCGATTCAGTTACGTCACTAGTAACGCAACGAGAGGTTTCATGAAAACTTACTTTGAAAGGCTCGTCTTGGTCTCAATGAACATGAAAATCTTTGGTTTCGTCTCATTCTTCAAAAACGCAGTATCGTCTCGTATTATAACTCAGAGACTATTTACCTCATCTCAGTCTCAAGTTTCTCGTATTTTTAATGTAAAATCTTGATTTTCGTCTGGGTTCGTCTCCTCTCGGAATTTTACACATAGAAAAAGCGAAAAAGTGAAAACCGAGATAAGAGCCTAAATTGTCTCGGAGTCGTCATGAGAAGGACTGATCCTGCGTATTCCGAGAATGAGACGAGATCAAAAATTTCCGTGTCCACCAAGGCGAAGACGATTCCTTCCGAAGTAAATTCTCCTCAAGTCTCGTGAAGTCTCTTGCGGCATCACTACACGTCATAGAATTGTATATACGTGACCGACGGAATGCAATCATTACGGCATCCTCGCGCCTCGAAGTGCACTGTCGTCATTTCAATAATATTGACATTGCATCGTTGCAGGGCTCCTATTGGCACATCAATGTAGACAGCTCAATCGTTCACATAATTCGGAGCGATTCATTCTTCTTTCATTCATCAAGAAGATTATCGATTTACAATGAATGGAATTTTTTTACCGCAAAAACATTGTCAGAATTAAATTTTACTATACCCGGGATGCAATTTTCCAATAGAGGTTCTGCAGGACTGTGAAAGACTAAAATAAGGTTCTGTGGGTCTTTTGCGACTGATTCAGAGCTCGACTGGTTTTCAGTATGGAGACCTAAGTTTCAATGAGTCTACGACTCTTTCAAAGAGATTGGCGTCTCTCTATGAGACATGAGAAGGGTTTTTTTGATGTGAAACATCTAATGGCGCGTCGCGCTAGCTTCAAACGAGTAGACGTCGTCTTTTCAACGACGCTCCCCTCCATTCCAGTTTGCGCGTCACTCGCTGGCGCACCCTCCCCCAGTCACGTACGCCCATAAACGAGCAGTTGGACAGAGATGGCATTCCTCGGATCTCTCTTTCTATTGTGTGGACATATTTTGATGTGAAACATCTAATGGCGCGTTGCACTGGCTTCAGAAAAGTAGACGTCGTCTTTTCAGGCGACGCTCGTCTCTGTGTGCGCTCCTCATTCCAGTCTGTGTGTCACTCGCTTACCCACTCCCTCCCCCCCCAAATGTCATATAACCTTTATGTTTCACATCTACCAGGCGTCCCACGACGGCTCAGTTTTTTTTTGTTTTTGCTTCCGAATGAAAGCATTGTAATTCTCAAAATTTAATTTTCGCATTTTTTGTATTAGATTGACTAATTAGGGTCTAATTAGTCGAAAAATGTCATTTTTAGACCATGTCCGTATGTATGTACATATGTATATGTATATATGTATGTATGTGTGTATGTATGTATGTGTATATGTATGTACGTGTATGTATATATGTATGTATGTATATATGTGATCATACCCTTTAAGAGTTTCATTGAAAAATTCTTCATGACGGATGCATCGAATTCCATGATTTTTTTTGTTGAATGTACACATTCATAAACGCTGTTCGACAACATCAATTGAAACTTCATCCACAATGTAGTTTTTCAAATATTGCAATTCTTGAAAAAATCGATTAATCGATTGAATAATGGATTGAAATATTTCTTTCGATGTTCTCTTGACCGAGTTCGAAGATGGTGGGGTTGGTGTATTTCGTTTTTGAATTGTTCAGTTATAGCTTCAAATGAATATCAAAAACTTCATTGAAATTGTGGCTTAGTTGGAATATAATGAGAGTTTAGTCGGAATTTAAACGGCATCTAGTTGGGATTTAATCGACACTTAGTCGGGATTTAATCAAGGCTTAGTTGGAATTTAATCAGGACTTAGTTCCTTATAGTTTCAGACCTTGAAGTTTTAAATCTCAAAGTTTCAAAAACCAAATTTTCAGCGATAATTCATGAATAATAATTTTAACCCATTCAATGACGCATAAAATATTCCTTTCGATATCCTCTTGATCAAGTTTGAAGATGGTGGGGTTAGTGTATTTCGTTCTTAAATTATTCAGTTTAGATCAATATAATATAGGATTTTAAGCCCCTAAGCTCTTAAGCCGCCTTAAACCCTTAGACCCTTGAAGCCTTTAAACCCCTAGATCCTCAGACCCTTAGGCCCGATTCCTTGAAGCTTTTAATCTTTTTAATAAAAGAGCCTCGTTTTCTTGTGATATAGAAAGGTATGTAGAGAGGTAGCTTCAAATAAACTTCAGTAAATTCCTTGAAATTGGGGCTTAGTTGAAATAAGGAATGAATAATTGAAATAATGAATGAATGAATGGGATCTTCGTTGGGATTTAATCGGGACTTAGTCCCTTATAGTTTTGGACCCTTAAATAAGTTTTTGACCTCAAAGTTTTGAAAATCAAATTTTCGACTATAATTCAACAATTAATTATTTTAATCCATTCAATGATGCATTGATGGTGGAGTCAGTAGATTTCGTTCTTAAATTGCATCATTGAAAAACTAAGAATCTCATTCAAAATGATCAAATTGTTCATGACTTTTCTAAACAATAGGCATTGAATTGATAGATTCTTCTGTCAATTAACACCACAGGGCAAGTCCATTTGGAAGCAAATTGCTAATTTATTAACAAAAACAACTATACTTAGGTGATAAATAAAGCAATATACCACTTGTTCTCTATGTCAACCCACACGGAAAAATCTATATTTTAAGAAAAATGTATATTTCATATATAAAATTGACCCGATTCATATATTTTATTCACATTGTGACGTGTAGAGTTATCCAACGTCGTTTAAATAATTGTTCTAAATATTGAAAGATGTGGAACTTTTTCGTTGAAATATGCAAAATGCAAGATAAGCGATCTCATGGTGGAACCTAAGTCCAGCTTCGATGAAGAAGCCGTTTGATGATATGAGGGACTGTCTGCCTGTGATGGGATTGCCTTGTATTAGAGAAAAAACCATGGGAATGCTTATTAAGCTTTTACGGCTTTCAGACTCTGAAATGAATCAGAGTCCAGGAGGAGTTGGATTTGAAAGGATGTCCACTCCGTATCAAAAAACGTAGGATTGCGTCAAACAAAATCCATTATTACTTCGATTTTATATTGAATTATTAGCTTCAGTTAATTATGGAACATTCCACATGAACTCAGCCACATACCCTCGTTGTTTTCTGTCTGTAAACAAATACTCAACATAGGTGTTTCAAAAATACTATATATAACTAAAATTTTTGCCAAGTTTCATTATCCCACCATTGACGGTTCCTGAGATGATAATTTTTGGACTCTGAATTTTCAAAAAATTATAACTCTTTAACGATCAACTTTTTTGATTATTTTTCTTCACCCTTTGACGGAAGAATAATTACATAATCGTGAAGAGGGTCGGATGCAGGTTTTCCACAAAAATTTTTGGCTTATTTTCATTTTCGATCAGAGAACCGTTTGGCATCCGATTGATTTCTTTTCTGATCGGGGATGTTCATATGCAACAATTTGAAAAAAATTCACAATAAAAGAAAGGATAAGTAGGCAGGAAAAAATTTTTCTTTGTCAAACATCGTTTTTTTTTTGGGTTTTCTGACCAACTGTATCGTTGTTAAAAATGGAAGTTAATGTCAATGGATTTTATCCTGTTTTTGAGTGGGTGCAGGGGGGAGGAAAGTGTATACATAAATGGAAAAAACATGAAAATCTATAGATTCTGACATCATCAGTTCATTTCAAGGTACTACTTTTGACAAAACCCTTGACTGCCTCATTAATTTTCTATCACCATAACGTTTGCCTTTCTTGAACTGGTCCCTCTACAGATTCCACGTCCTTGTCACTACTGATAGCTTCCACTATCTCTTCATCCATGCCATTATTCTCACAAATTTCCTCCAATGTCCCAACAATTCTACTCAATCCTGTCATTTGCTGATTGTAACCCTTTCTCATCTCTTCAATCATTTCTCTAACATCATCTTTGTCTTACTTATCTTCTTTTCTAATTATTTCCATCATCTCAACCATTTTTTCACTAGTCTTACTTGAGGCTGTACAAAATTTATTCACTGTATAAATTAAGTTATCCAGTCTCTTCTCTTGTCTATCTAATCGGGCTTGCATTAACACATCATTAGCTACTCTCTCTGAAGGTACGGTATTCTTGATTGTTTTAATTGGGATAATTTTGACATCAAGATTTGTTTTGATATCACTCTGTATATAAGGTTTGTTTCTGTCTTTGTTTAGAATCTGTTTTGTTGCCTTGTCACTTCTCTTCATTTCTTCTACCTCTTCTTCAATCATATGTATTTCATTTCCATCATTATCATTCTTCTTTTCATCGTCTATTTTTTCATATTCAATCTTATCATCATGCATCTTTCGAACACTGCGCGGTAGGCACTGGCGACTCTCAAGGCACTCAGCTGGTATACTGACGCTACGTTCCTCCGTGATTCCTGTGTCTTAAGTGCGTCGGCCCAGATAAGGATTCCATACGCGAGCACAGACGTGACTACTGACAACAGTAGTACTTTCTTCCTCTGTTTCGGGCCTCTATTTTGGGCATCAACCGTGATAAAGTCGCTCTGACTATAGACGCTTTCGCTCCCACGTGCTCGACTTGCTGTTTAAAGTTGAGTCAGGCATCAATCATCACTCCCAGATACCGAAGAAACGGCTGAGGTGTGACTTCATGAGCTCCAACTTGCAAGGTCTCCACCTGCTTCCTAGTTGTACTGAGCACTCAGTTCTATGTTCACCTAACTTGAAGCCAACTGTGTTCATCTACTGGCTGATCTTCTCAAAGGTAGTGTCGAAAGCAAAATTTATCTCTTCGAGATATTTTGCGACTATCACTACGGCCACGTCATCTGCATATGCCACGAGATTCACTTCCCCTGATAATGCCAAGAGTTCTTTGTACATGATGCTCCACAATAGAGGACCTAGGACCGAGCTCTGTGATACTCCACCAGTGATTCTGTACTCTTTCGGGCCGGTCTCTGTATCGTATCTCAGGATCCTATTGGAAAAGTAGCTCGCTACCATTCTCCGCAGGTACCCTGGTACGTCCATCTCAACAAGCGCTTCCATAATGCAATCTCACTCGGCGGAGTTGGAGGCGTTTATGATGTCCAGTATCGCCACTACACAGTACTTCTTTCGACCCACCCTTCCATCTGGTCCCTGCGATTGTTTCCTCCGCTGCGTCGACAACGAGGTCAACAATATTTAGGGTTGAGCGTCCTTTCCAGAAGCCACATCAGCAAGCAGCGGTTCGACTGCTGCTTCGATCTTCTGGTGAACGATCCGTTCGTGGATTTTGCCGGCTGTATCCAACATACAGAGTGGACGGTAGGATGACGGATCGTCCGGTAACTTCTTCCCTTTCGTTTTGATCGCTGTCTTCAATGCGATGTTTGGGATTCCATCCAGACCAAGAGCTTTCGAATTCCCCACTCTATTGTACGCTTCCATCCGCTGGATTTCCGTGATTGGCAGAATTTCCTCGATCTCGTACTGCCCTGTGGGGCGGTGTAGTTTGTGTGTGAAAATGCAAATTTAATGATACTGGATAGGTACGCGCGCTTCGCGCGCGTATGGTTTGCAGGCTTCGATTCTGAAGCTTATGCTAAGGGTGTGTGTAAAATATTTAACTTTTCCAACATATATTATTTTTTTTTTTTTTAACTCACATACATTGCCTAATTCTGTTATTTTTTAAAAAGTTTCACTTTTGCCGTAGACTTCTACGCTATCATTTTTATGATAAGGAGAAAGGCTCCAACCGACGCCTTGTTCAGTGAAGTACTACCTATGATTCTTTATTTATATATCTACATTATCTTTATTCAATATGAATATAAATAAATAAAAAATCGAATTATCTACTTCCCCTTGAATGACAGTACTCTGCGTTGAT